>OX401408.1:44669561-44899561 GCA_947846245.1 Cerastoderma edule
AGTTAGTCAATGTAAACTGACCAACTCATTATGCTTAAAAGATTGGAGCAAGTTTTACATACCTGTCCTGTGTATCCCCTATCGACTTCTGAGAGGCCATTCCAACTGAGCCGCAAGCAGTTTTTGATAAAGAATCTGTTGCTAAATTAAAAACAATATACATGTAGTTGAGTGAGTTCTGCCCAACTATCATTGATTATAAATGACAATGGAAAAAGCATTTCATATCAAACTGATACTGAACATTATATAACAAATACCGGTTTAATATGTACATCAAAATAGATAACTTGCATTGACATTGAAAATCTATGGTGAGAATGGAAGTGCATCATCGAAACCAATCTACCGTCGTAAGTTATTATCATTAAATCTTTATTTCCTCCAAAAGTAAAGATTACAAAATATTACAACGAAATAACGTTGAATTGCATACAGTATACGAAAAAGAAATTACTAAATAGATGAAAAGGAGAAAACAATAAGATATCTATATGCAGATATTTGTTTTAAAACAAAAACATTGAGATCCATGCATTCTGTCTCTAATGTCTCTTTCAAATATCATTTACTGAATGTAAAACATGTTTAACTATAGACATAAAATGTGCATGCATTAGTCACGTTTTTCCTTCACAACAAAACCGTAGACTTTCAGGGCATGTATGTCAAAGGCACATCAAAGGAGGTGAGTACATATAAAATACTGAAAAAATGTATGGAGTTCTTTTATTATGTTCATAAAAGTCATGAGAATTTATTTACGAATGCATTAAGACCGTATTAAACAGACTTCTTTAACATTACTAGTAGTTATTTTATTCTTGAAATATAGTTTTCTCCAATTAGATCTTGTTAATCAACAACCTGTTTGTTTACAAGTTCAAAATAATATTCAACTTGCTTATCTGGGTTATTTCTCGTTGCCTTTCACGTTTAAGTTATGATGATGGCTTTTTTGGTGATAACTATTTAAATCTGACCAAAACGTTACCAAATAATGTAGTTTGTAATTGCATTAATCTTCTTTTATGGGCCTTTAAGATCTAAACAGTATACTTATAGCATATGAATGTAAAGAATGAATAAGACTATTCCATGATTTCAACAGGTTTTTGCACGATTTCGGTTTGATTAAATTAAACAGGTGTAACGAGCTGCGCACATACACCTTTAAAAGACACAATCACATCCGATCAGTGAAAACACATTGTCATCCATTGATCAGTGGTGTTGTCCATTTATGTAACAGCATGTTCTCCATGTCATTAATAGATCGTTTCAACACGATTTTACTTGGAAAAGCCCATTAGTCATATAAATCTTGTTTTAGCTGACTTTAATTGTAATTCTCTTTCGTGCGCATTGCTTTTGTCACGTGACAGCTAAACTGCATTTCATATTTATAACCTCCCTTTAATTTTCAATTTTTTATTTTCTTTATTTCAAATAGCAGGCATGTCGGCAACACTGGCCTTAACATTACATAAATTTACAAAATATAGCAAACATTACAAAAGCAATAAAATACACAGTTAAATAACATGTACATTTCACAGAAAAGCATACACAAAACTTAGTATGAAGGAAACAAGATTTATGTTGAAAAGACAGAATAATTTAACAATAATTGATACGAAATTTACAGTTCATTGCTTCTTATCCTGAAAACATATCTTATAAATTTTGCAGTATTAAATACAGCACTTCTGTTTTGTGATGATAGAATGTTGTTGAATCTATTCAGTGAAGAAAAAGAGGTCAGTTTAAATAGTCTGATCGTAAATCTCTGTACTTTGGGCAAATCATCAAGAAGTTATACCCTGTTTCGACTTGACCCAAATTACACTGTTTGCACTGTCGATCGTTACGGTTTGTATTACTATGTCTACCCAGTTCTATTTCTAGCGAGTAACATCCAACTCTAAAACGTGTATATTCCTTTCTAAGTTGTGAATTTTGTAAAATATCCAAATACATCTCATATTCAAAGTTAAGTTTGTAATTTTTGTAAAAGCATAGTTTTGTCATGAGAGTTACGATTGACGGTATGGAAAGCCCGCTCAAAATAAAAAAAAAAAACAAAGTTCAAGCTTTGCTCATTACTTTTTGTATAATTGAATGTAAAATATATATAGCAACGGTTGTTGAACGACCATCCCGAAAACCAAACTGAACATCATTTAAAATTGATTCATTCTCGCCCCACTTATTTATCCTATTCCTGAGGGCTAATGAAAATACTTTTGACAGTGTATTTACGATGGTAATGGGTCTGTAGTTGGGCGGTTCAGAAGGGTCACCCCTTTTATGAATAGGAGCTTAACTATATGTTGCATTGTAGGCGAAATATTCGGTACCTGCAATTTGATTCCGGGTCTTGAATGGCATGTACGTGAGTGGAAATAGCGGTCATGAGTTTTACTAGGAGAAACCACTGAGATTAAATTCGAAAAATCCTTTTATACTATTATTAAAAAGGGTTAATCGTGAAGATACCTAAGTTGTTAGATGATAGTTAAACGTGCCGATTTCAAGAAAACGGTAAAGGATAAAAACTCGTTCGGAGAAACTACGAACAACTCCAAGACACAAATGAAAATAATGGATCAATTTTGCGCGAATAGCAGACAAGGGACCAGCTATCTACAAACAGATTAGTCCTTCACCTTTCCAGCCTGTCCACGGACAATCGCCGATATATGATAACGGTTACGGCTCTAATGTACCCTATCTTACGATGTTAAGCTCGGGGTCCCCAGTACAGCCTACCAACTACCAACAGCATTGTTCAACGCTCTTATCTCCTGCACCCACAAATGAAGACCCAGACATAATACTATGATTATCCAACGATTCGATTCGATGGATAAGAAGTTGTCGTAATTGGATAATATTCAATCACTGTAATGATATAACAAATTGCTTGTTTGATATAATATTAAAGGACATTGAGAAGATAATAAACCAACAAGAACGTGCAAGGTTGCAGACAAATTCGAAATTGATAACATTTAGAGCCAACAATTAACTCTCATTGTGCAGAACGATGAAGAATTATTAGAAGGTGTACCATGAAAAGGAGATTAAACTAAGGACAGAGTTAACTTACTTGCAATGCCAAATGTGTTACAAATTATCGTTTTTCAACATTCCCGTTGTAAAGAAGCACTGTGGAAATGCTGTTATATTGATCTGAATTAGAAAATTGAGAATGCTTGCCCTAGCATTTAACTCCACAGGCCGCACACGCTTGGTCTGTTTAGGAATGATGAAAACACCAAGTTGTAGCCAAATCTGCCTACTATCTTGACAGGGAGAATGTGCAGGGTAATTCAAAACTGTTGAAAGGGACTAGTTACGGTATCTAGGTACAGCACCTCAAAGAGATTATGCAGGTTACAATAGAACATTTAAATATATGTTTGCTGTTATTTGCAGACCAGACGACGCAGCCCTTTTATCCGAAACGGCCAACGGCATACAGAAATCTTTGGACGTTCTTTATGAAAATCGTTTAAAATGGAATCTATCTATAAATATTGATAAGACACAAACTTTTACTTTTTCGGAAAGGAAGTCAACTAGGTAGCGAGTGAAAATGGACTGTCGAGGGGAAAGAAATAGACATTTTTAGCACTTTAAATTTTCTTGTTATTGTCTATTTTTTCGAGCGGAGCGTCATTTGTAAATGCAACAAAAAAGCTCGCAGGCAAAGTATTTTTAGCAATGGACTCTTCATTAAGTATTGCAACGATTTTGAAAGTTTCTGTTAATATTTTATCCAATTTGAGATGCGTTTGTTTCTTCAATATTAGAACACAATTGTGAAGCATAGTGCTTCATTAAAACCGATACTGTTTTTTTTTCAATTCATTTACACAGACATTGCTTAAACCCCGCGTTTTCTGAAATTTATGTGTACAGAGCCTTTACACCTATTCGTTTGTATTCAGGAAAGCCGGGTTATCAATAAACAAAGGGATTTTTTCTCACGCGCCTTACTATCGTCAGATGACAACTAAAACTAAAAACTCACAACAACAATAAAATGGAGGAATCCTCATAATCCAATGAAGAAATGGTGAATATTTGTTCCCTACCACATTTAGCAAGATTCAATTAATTGATGTTTTTGCTGTTTGTTTTCTTTCTCGCTCGATCCATTTTCGGTTGACGGAAATGATTTATGCGTCCATGCACATGGACGTTTCGATAAGACCCGCATGACAATGTTTTCTAAAAAAAATAACTAACAGAAACTCAAAGTTAAGATCGTTGTTTACAAAATAAACCTGTTTAGACGGTCTGCAATATCTGCGATTTTATGTTAGTTACTTTTTCTGTACAGTTATGAGCAGGTTTGGGAAGCTGTCAATAAGCTAGTTCTATGTAACTTTAAAAGTATATGTTGTTATTTTTATGACAGAAGACGATTTATCTTACAACGTTAAAATCCCAATCTCTGAGAGAGTCTCTTTAAATACGAAATTAACAGTTGAACTAGTGGTATCGTCCATTCCAGAGGTTGTCATTCAAAACACATGACACTAAATGTTTTCTGGCAAAAACTCGATCTATATGAAAAAGAAATCGTAACGTATGTCACATATATAACGACTTGAAATTTAAGAATCTAAATTATTTTTTTATCGAAAACGAAAGAAGAAAATGGTTTTCAATATGTACCTTTCCTTCATGGGTAGATGTAGTCCCATCATAAGTAACTAAGGCAACTAAAATACCTTCTAACCTTTATTCTGTTCGCCATGATCGCTTAGCAAGAAAAAAGTTTCGCACAACACTTTGAAATATCTTCATCGAAAACGAAAGTAGGAAATGTTTTCATATTTTCTTTTCTTTCATGGGCAAAAGATAAACTAAAATACATGTATACAAACTCGTCAAATTTCTCTAAAAACGAAGTAATCCAAATAGGAAAAATCACCAAACATTATCTAATACAATCCAAAGTACCTTCTAGTCTTTACTCTAGTCGTTACGCAGGAAAAAACTGTACATAGAAGGTCGGTTTAATCATCTATGTCTTCGGTTTAATCTACCCACATTGAAGTTTTGGCCCATCGAAGGTATGTTGAATTATTCATAATAGGCGGAGTCACAATCTATTTACGAACAACAACAACAACAACAACAACAACAACAACAACAACAACAACAACAACAACACTTTATGTCTATCATTTTGTTAAAAATCATTGTCGCAGTGATCACACCTTTTTGGGGTACATCCCTTGAGAAGACATTTTACTTGCACGGAACACGTTACAAATCCACCCTATTAAAGGTACTTCCTACAAGAGTTCAAGGATGTTTTTTTTAAATGCAGGGAACCCAGATCAAAATTATCGCTTATATATATATAATTGTACACCCTTCAAGAAGAGTTCGAGGGTTCAGCGCAATACTATAGTAAGTGCATGTACGTGCAGCACTTACTATAGTCTTGCGTTGAACCCTTGAGTTTTAGCTACACGAAAAGCGGTACAGAATCAGCAGCTTAGACGTAATGGAAATTGAATATGGACTTTGGTTTAGTGACAGTGATTGTTAATTTAAAAATCAAAAGTTATAAAGCACAAAGCACACATCTCTGTGTTAGTCCCTTTTAACACCTTCTGTTTCACGTTTATGAAAATCGTGCATCACATACTTGAGATTCAGAATGCCCATGGCGATTCCACTTGTATCGCTTGGAGTGGATATTGTGTTTTGGATGAGCTTAGTTATTGTTATATATGCAGGAAGTCCCTTAATGACAATATTTTCTTCTCAATTTAGACTAAAATAACAACATGTGTGTACTGGTGCTTTCAAAATGAATATAAAAAACAATGCCAAATGGAGTAATTATAATACAAATATTCTTTATTCTAATATTTACAAACAAGTTGAGCTTAAACAAGTATATTTTGAGCCCCTCTCCGCGTGGGTTCAAATCCTAAAAGGATATGGATTTTCATGAGAGGCAGTCTCCCGACTTACTTACGGAATGCCGATGGTTCTACCAACCTTGACCAGGCCTTATGGGCAGTTGAGTATGGGGTCTTCCTCCATCATTAAGAGTCGGGCATCGCTACATAACTGAAATAATGTTGATGTGATGTAAAACCCATATAAAAAAGCATATTTTGAGGGCAACATTTCCAGGGTTTAAAACAAGAGTATAGCAAGACCTTTTGCGAAGGACCCGCCTGATGAAGAAATTGTTTAGGAGTATCCAATGCCAATAGGTGCATCAGATGTTAATATCCTTACAACTATGTTCATGGTACAAGTATCAATAGGTCAATCAATACTTTCTCAAAGTTGAAACTCTAGCTCTGCAAATCCCTTTCCAGCTCTTAATCAATTAAGTTATTTCTTCATATGATCTGTTAATTATGGGTTGTTTGGAAACAAAAGAACAAATTTCATCCTTCTTTAACAAAAGAATAAAATGTGTACAGTCTGCACTTAAAAACTAGTAATATTATTAATTCAATGATAAGACGAAAGTCTGAATGTGTAAGGGCAACTTAGGATAAAAAAAAGAGAAATAAGGATAGTTTATTAATACATTATTCAGACACAAATACCAAATTGTTTATAAAAAGATTGCTAATATCTTTTTTTTTAATGAAAACTGAATGTTTATAAATCCATGTTTTATGATTTCTTAAGTTTCTGCCTGCATAATAGATCTATACACTACCGTACATCATTAAAAACAATTGAATCTACTGCAATTAAAATATGTAAAACTAAAGTGAAAAATAAATGAGGAAATTCCCCCCTGTCACAATAGTTTTGATGATAATTACTCATTGAAGCAAATTTCACTGATATTGCAATATCTTTTAGACAAATTAGTTTCAAAGTCATCCACTGAAATCTTAAAAGAAAAGGAAAACTATTAGAGCTGATCAATAAGAGAAGGAATCAATTTCAAAATGATGGACACTGCCAAACAAACAGAATAAAATAGCCTTTTTGAATTTTCTTTTTCCTTAGAGTCATTACTACATACAAAATATATTTCAAACACATACTGAATATAATACATTTAATGGAACTGGTAATAGTTATAGAGTAGAAATAGTATTCATCAAACTCAAGCTCTAATCTCAACCTTGAATCCTTTCTCTCATTACAACTTGCTTTCATGTCTGCATGTATTTGTTTCATCGTAAAGGTAGAAATGAGACATTTCTCACAATTTGTTAATGATTTATAACCATGTTATAGCAAGCAGTGTCTAAAGTGTCATACATGTATATAGTTAGTCTATATGCTATCACTAAACGGAAATTCAAGGGTTCAATGCTAAGGAATATGTGCTGGGCATATTATAGTCTTACACCGAGCCATTGAATAACCTCTTCCACAAAACATTAAGATTCATATATTATGCTTATCTACATGGGATGACCTCACATACTGTAACAGTTTTTATACATTTTAATACATACACACCACGATTTTTTTTTCCTTCCCCCCATGCTTTACTATTTACAATCAAATGTGAGAGAGATATCAGATGTTGCAGGTAAAAGATTATTCAAAGTACTGACACAGCAATGTTTAAGTTCAAGCTTAACTTGAATAAATCCTTATGATTTAATGTACATAAATAACAAAGCTCTCACATAAGACGACATATGCCAAGTCAACGCCCTATAAGGTTAGAGAAATTTATAATTGTAGTTATTTCGTTATTTGACCAAACCTCATTCTTGTTGGTTACTCAGCTAAGAACTGACATAGCAGGACATATGCCCACAATCTGATGATTGAAAAGGGACGACATCTAGGTATAGATAAAGAACAAAGATTTTGTTTATACTGCTCAGATACTGTGGAGTGCCAGTTTCATTTTGTTTTAATTTGTCCTTAAAATAAAGAATTACGTCTAAAATTCATCCCTAAAATTTTTTATACTCATCCTTATCTAATCTTAAAAAGTTTTATGTTCTGATGAATATCATCAATTTAGGATTTGGTTTTGAAAATGGCTTTATCTTGCATATTTAATTCAATTAGAAATCGGACCTACCATTCTTCAATAAAGTAGTTCATTTGAAATATATTTTTCACTAAATAGGAAAAACTGTTCTTAACCCTTTACCAAACGTCAAATTTTCGCCTGTCCAGAATTGAAAATGTTTGCAGACGACACTTCAAAATGTGATAAAATATTTTTTTTTTTATTTCTAATGATAGGGCAGAAAACACTGTGGGAAAGGGAGAAATTGCTCGTCAAGAGCAATTTCTCCTTTTCCCGCAGTGTTTTCAAGAGCTATCTTCAACAAACTAGTCAACCAGAGTTTACTTTTTAATTTTCCTTTTCTCTTGTATGGGAGCCATGACTCCCTTGTTGATAAGCCCTCCTTTTTGGACATTAAACAATGGCGGCCACACCAGGAAATCTACTTTATCCCCAGGGGTGTAGTAGGGCGTGTACAGATTGCCATCCATTTTGGCTCCCTGCTTGAATTCCATGTCCATGTACAGGGGTGGGTCGTTAAGAGCCATCAGCCAGCAGATTTCTGTACATTTCTCGTAGTACGCCGTAAATTCCTTGGCAGCTTTTCCACCAGACGTGTCAGATTTTCCTGCCATATGTGCCAAAAATGCCTGAAAGTAGAGGTTGAGAGTTCAGTCCAAGACTATAGTAAGTGCTTCATGCTTTACACACTTACTATAGTCTTGCATTGAACCCTCGAGGTGAATGATGGCCACAAGTCTGGTTTATTTTTATCAATATGAAAATACACAAAAATGTTTCAAAAATAACCTCTGTGAGCTCAATGGTGAAAGATATCCTGAAGTTCAGAATGGTTTATCCTTATAAAAACTCTGAAAATATCTTAAAAGCTTAGAGCTCTTTTTTTTTCAATCCCACAGCCTACATCATGAGTACACAAAATAATCATCTTAAAGTTTCTGGACGTCTGAATACCATAAGCCAATTTCACTTTTTATAATTACATATTTTTATTGTATGAAGTCTGAGAACTTTAACAAAAGAATTAGACAGATTATCTATGATATATTTTATATGAAAGAAAACTACTTTTCTTTGTTTGATGTAACAATTATATTCTTATTCAATTCCTTACAACAATGACTAACATAGGCAGCATTAAGTTTGATAAAATTTCCTAATTGACACAATGATATCAAGTTAAATAAAGAGGTATTTGTTCAAAGAATAGAAAATTTGAAAGTCAAAATAGAAAGTCGTTGAAACAAGACAGTTTCTGTACTATTGTTTGATATACAACTAAAAGTAATTTTGTTTCTCATAACTATTCCTCCGTGCATATCATATAACAGTACAGCTGCTGTGCAGTATTTTGAGAAATTTTTAACATAATAATTCCTTAACATATGCAAACAAGCACTTTTAAGCATGTCAGGGTTTTTCATTGGGTGAAGGGCAATGCATAGGCCACTGAAATATATGGCGAACATATTGGTATGTATGGGAACATTTCTACGAGAAAACTGATATAATTCAGGATTTGATGTCATGTTGTCACATCTCTTGCAAGTAACAAAGAACAGCAAATGGGTTCTATCCAATCTATCCAATCAATCTAACCTGTTTAACTGGTCCAGAGTTATTGGCTCCGATCATCTTTCTAACTTCAAGCAGTGATTTCTCTTCTTTTGAATGAAGTCTCGGCTTATCCTTCCCACTCTAAAACAAAGATAAGTCGTATTAGTGTCTTAAATGAAGACACTCCTGATTGTCAAAGCATATGTTGAGGGTACAATGCAGGACTACAGCAAGTGCTTTACAAACATGAGGCATTTGCTTTAACGTTGAACTGAACTCTCGATGTGACGAATAAAAAAAAATAGAAAAAACATATTAAAGATCATAATAATGGAAGAAACCTTATTCTTGATGAAGGAATCCTCCTTTTTTAGAGAGAGAATAATTGATTATCATGTTTGTGATTATAACATAACATCAACAATTTTCATGTATATTTCAATGCCCAGTTCATGATCGATAGATATAGATCAAATACTTAACTGCCAATATGTGCTTATCAAGTTGTGTGACACCATAGGCATTCTGTGAGACAGCTGGGTTATTTCAATAGAGTTGATAATCAGAGAAACATGAGCATGTGAACTTGCATCTTGATTTTTAATTAAACAGATAAAAGGATCAATTCAATATATTGTAAAGAACCAAGCCTATCAACCACTCGCAGATACGACCACATCCTATCAGTGAAAAACACTGTCGAACACTGATCAGTTGTTGTCTATTTATATACCATATGTTCTCTATTTATAACAATGCATTAGGTTTCCTTAGTTGCATGAATGTTCTGAGAATACCAATAATATAATATAATCAAATAAGATAAATTTTAGTAAAACCTTTATGTACCGGAATTGGTTTTGAAGCATCCTGGCAGTGGTAGAGAAATCCATTTCTCAGCATGTCCATCTGTTTATCAGCAAGCTGTTTACAGAATGTGTAACATTCCTGTAAATGAACAAGTTAGAATGAGTTTATTCTGGTTAACACAAACATTGCAAAGGTCTTAGTTGACCATATCTTTGTTAACGGTAATAACTTGTACACAGCATAAAAATATATCATTAGTAACAAAGCATATCATGAAGGGCTACAATTCAAGATCCATGATCAACACAATAACGTCGCTCATCTATATATCTTATTGTTTTTTACAGTAATATTGGCGTTACATTGCGACAACATTAGTACAACAGTGAAGCCTCGTTTATCCGGATCCCGATTATCCGGATGTCTTGCAATCCGAACGAAATTGTAAGGGAACGGAATTAGTTGACCAGTTTGTTTCAGACGACTTTTGAAAATATTGTGGGTAATGTTTTCTGCCATATCAGAAGATTGTTTTTAAATCTTATTAAGTTTTGAAATGTCGTCTGCAAACTCTTTCAATTTGCGACGGTCGACAATTCGGCGTTTGCTAAAGGGTTATAAGTATACACATGCATACTGACCGTTTATGTCTTAATGTGTATAAGAACATACTCTGCTTCATCAGTCCGGATGATTCGGTAATCCGGACATTTTGTTGGGAAAGGACGTATTCGGATAAACGAGACATCACTGTATATTATTGTTTTTTACAGTAATATTGGCTTTACATTGTGACAACATTAGTATAGTTATGCTGCTATGATTGACTCATAATGCTTGAAGAAAACCTGAAACTAAATTATCCATTTAGGCTTGTTGAGTCAAATAAAATCATCTCCATTGATAAGCCTGCCTCTCATGAAAAACCAAATGCCCTCACTGGGGTTTTGACCCACCCAGAGAGCGGCCACATTATCTCAAGTTCTGTAACTTAACCGCCAGGCCACGAAGTCTCCTCAGCGTGTTATTACATGATGCAATGGCATTAAATGTAATAAGACTGAAAAGATAAAATGTATTGTTTTTTTTACAGAAGACTTTAAAAACAATCTCAGTTGAATTAATTAAAACATTATCGAAAAAAGGAGAATCTTTTGAAGAGAAGAAGATGTCGTGTATCAAATTCCTTCATATGAAAACTTATCTGAAGCAGAAACATAAACCTGTTACCATTGTACCAATTTTCATTTTAAATCTCAACATAAAGAAACATGCTCAACTTGTTCAGTTCATAAAATGAAGAACGATATTTTAATAAATTCAAAATACGGAACAAAACCTTAACACAAACTGATAAACAAACTTGACAATGTTTTCATTCTCACATAGAATATGAACAATTGGTTTGATACTAATGATCTTATCATATACACTGTATATTCATATTGGTGAAATATTTGAATATAAGGTGATAATTTCGGAATATTTCACTTTTTACACCACATTGAAGTGAGATGTGACACTACATATTTATGGTATAATGTTCTTAATAAGCGTGTGTATTCATGTGTGACAGAGGCATGATTTTTCTAGCATTGTCTCCAATCATTTTTTACTGGTCTCATAAAGCTTTTAAACTGCTCCTAAGTAACAACCCTGTTCCTCCAGATCTTCAATTGGATAATTTGCATCTATGATTTGAGTAAAAAGTATAAAACTCTAAGTCAAAACAGTTAGAATCATACATTTAAGTTTCTTGCTGCCTAAAAGTAGCATAATTTCCACTGTTTCTATAATTTCTGGATAAGTTTGCTGACAGAGAAAGCTGTTTACATTCTGATTTCAAGCATAGAAATGATGTTGGGAATGTTTTTGTTGCTCTTCAAGACTGTTGTTTGTAACTGTTCTAGTATCCCTTTACCAAAATGTTTCTTTTATGCGTTTTTCTACTCAACTGATCACACTTTTGGGTTGGTTATTGTGTTCCTCTAGATTATTTCAAACTGTTGTTTGTCTCTAGAGGTTACTGGATCTAGCTTGACGGGGTAGTTTACCATGGTTGATTAAGTCTGCACGAAATATTGCTTTAAAATCAAGTTCGTTTTAAACATGAATGTTGACCTAATAATATCAATACTTGTGATGGACTTTCTGTCATCAAAACTCTGTTTTAATGAATCTCAATATATTAAGATAATGAAATTTATTAATTACCTGTAAAGCACTGAGCAAAACCTGGATGGACTCTTTTTCACTTCTCTTGAGAGTGTCCATTTGTGCTTGGAAAATGTCTGTCCACTCATTATCGTATAACTCAGAAAATTTCTCGCCTAACTTCATTGGTCGGTTAGGATCGCTCAGGTCAGAAATGTCTGAATTGTTGTCCTTCAGAGCTTGGCCTGCCAGCTTGCTGTACCTGAATTGTGTTATGATGAAACTCTAAAAACCAATTATCTTTTAAATATGATTTGAGTCAATCAATATTAAAATCAATAGTGAAAAACAAAAGATGATGATGTACAGTATTATCAATGAAATTAACAATAGATTAATTGTAAAGACAAGTTTGCTCATTATGCATAAATTCTCAAACACTTTTGATAAATTTACCTGATTTTTATCAAAGTTTTGCAACTTTCATGAATATTTTGTTTTTATGTTGAAACTGAGCTTAAATGCCTTCTGCTGCAACTTTTTCTGAACAAGGGAGATAGGTTATATCTAGGTGGATATCTAAAAGAACTTAATCAAATACTTGTGCACTGGGAGTAATAAACTTTAAAAAAATGATATTAACGATTATTGTTACTAAACCAACGATCATTGTTACTAAACAAATGATCATTGTTTCTAAACCAACAATCATTGTTACTAAACCAACGATCATTGTTACTAAACCAACGATCATTGTTACTAAACCAACGATTATTGTTACTAAACCAACGATCATTGTTACTAAACAAACGATCATTGTTACTAAACCAACAATCATTGTTACTTAACCAACGATCATTGTTACTAAACCAACAATCATTGTTTAAACCAACGATCATTGTTACTAAACCAACGATCATTGTTACTAAACCAACGACCAGTTTTAATTTCTTTCCTTCTAAGTAACTGAATTCCCGCAAATTCATTAATCAATGTGAAGTGAGTTTCCCCACCTGTATATATATAGGCATATGTGGTTGTAGGCTTGCAGCAATTAATTTGGACATGTTACAAAATAGACAATATGACTTAATGAGTACAAAAAACATATTTGGAACTAAGATTTATGACCAAAATCTCAATGTTCTCATTGAAAATCACGCTTAAATCATGTACATAACTTTGAGAAATAAAAATATCAAGAAAAATTATCATCTGTATCGAGTATAATTCTATGTTTGAAAAATGAAAATCAGAAGATTTTTCCATTGTATATCTGTAGAACAATCCACAAATGTAACTCGGTTTATGTGTAAGAATCAAAAGAGAGGAGTCAACAAGTTTTTACCCATAAACAGAAGTGCACAAATTCCTTAGTCTTCAAATGTATAAAAGTATATCGTCTATTTTACATGAATTATTCATATTTTTATGGATTTTAATAACTTCAAGCTATAAACAGATGTGTTTGTTGTAAAGTGACTTGGTTAATAGAAACTATATGTGGAAAAAGAAATGGTACATGAATGTATAAGTTGTAAGAAAATCACAAAAGGACTTCAAAGTTGTGACGTTAAGAGTGACATGTAGGCATTTTGAAAAAAAGAATGAATAATCTAATTGGCCTGATAATTATGTGTAAAATGTGATTTCTGTTTTTAATACACAGTGAAAATTGAGTTATTGAGTGTCCGGAGTGTACTAACTGATTTTTACCTATTTCTTAAATCATCTCGTTCAGCTACAAGCTGCTTCTCCCTTCCCTTGTGCTTCCTTTCTGTTTCCCGTATCTGGTCCTCATAATGGGTTATCCTCTTTTGTGTTTGCTCTCTCTCTGCTTTGAAAGCTTTCTCCTGGTCTTTCAATTTTTCTTCCATTTCTTGTTCTGAGTTTGTCATTTGTGCATACATTTCATTATGCTGGTGCTCAAATTTATCAATGATATCCTGTTTTTGTTTTAACTCTGATTGTAATCTTTCTATTTTATTACAAAGTTCTGCATTTTTTTTGTAAAAATGATCACGTTCTTTGATTCTTTCATCTAATTCTGTTGTCCGTTGATCAAGTAAAACGGAATCTTGATTTCTGCAAAGAAATTAAAGAAATATTCCTATTAAAGTTCTTTTGAATTTAATTTTCAATAATCCCTTTCTTATATTCTTTATTTACTGTTAAATCTTGCTGATTTTCTATGGGTCTGGAGAGCTTTTATCATAACAGCAAAGACAATTCTGTTTGACCAAACTACACATGAATGTAAGATTTGTGCTCCATGAAGCTTAAAATAAGCTGCTTCTCCCTTCCCTTGTGCTTCTTTTCTGTTTCCCGTATGTGGACCTCATAATGGGTTATCCTCTTTTGTGTTTGCACTCTCTCTGCTTTGAAAGCTTTCTCCTGGTCTTTCAATTTTTCTTCCATTTCTTGTTCTGAGTTTGTCATTTGTGCATACATTTCATTATGCTGGTGCTCAAATTTATCAATGATATCCTGTTTTTGTTTTAATTCTGATTGTAATCTTTCTATTTTATTACAAAGTTCTGTATTTTTTCTCTCAAAATTATCACGTTCTTTGATTGTTTCATGTAATTGTTTTGACCGTTGATCAAGTAAAACAGAATCTTGATTTCTGCAAAGGAATTAAAGAAATTTTCCCAATGAAGTTTTTTTGAAATTTAATTTTCAGTAATCCCTTTCTTATATTCTTTATTTACTGTTAAAATCTTGCTGACTTTCTATGGGTCTGGAGAGCTTTTTTCATAATAGCAGAGACCATTCTGTTTGACCATACTACACTTGGATGTAAGGTTTTTGCCCCATGAAATTAATCATAGAAAGATCATCAGACTGAAGATTTGTTTCTCTATAAGCCACTACAACACATTGCTTGTGGAGTTGTTATAATTCCAGCTAAATAGAAAATCCCCTTGACTTACTGCTTTATCGTATACATTTTTATGGGTTCCAACAAACTAGGATTTCATAACTGACTTTTTTAATTATCATCGACACCAGTCTCTTCTTCATCCATATGTTTTTCTCTGTAAAATCTTATAGGAAATGTACAAATCTTACTGGTTTTGTTGGCCCCCAGCTGATGGGTTCTCGTCCTTTGCTACATTGATTGTAGACTTGTGCATACCATCTTTCCCCTTATCCATAGAGCTGAAAGTAGAATTTTACACAACGACTGAAGGAGAATATATGCCTAAGTCAAATTGATAAAAATGGATAGTATCTTAGTAGCTTAAATGAAAGTACATTATTGCAATGTGAAATGTCATTGGAAGCATCTCTTTTTATTTTATGATTAATATGACTCTTCAGAAATAAATATAAATGTCTTTTTTATGATAAAGTGTAGCTATAAAGCCTACACTTATTGCAACAATACACTTTTTAAGAATAATAAGATCAAATAATCTCATTTGTTTCTTTCATATATGGTATTTTAAAACAAGTCAAAATTGAAAGCAATAAAAGCCAAAAATTTAGAAGCATTCAAAACTATTCCTATCTGTGACAGTAATTACAAACTATTGTAACAAAAGGAGAAGTTGCTTGTCACAAATTTCTAGGTTTGTATCAGGGTTTTGTTAAGTTTTTTTTGTTTCAGGAACGTCGGAGTAAGGCAATATAAAAATAGCATCAACTAATCAACCCTTTATGCTTACAGGAGAGGTGTAAGTTCTACAGGGTGACAGTTGCTTTGTCTTACTGATATTATCACAAAAAAGAGGTAGTCATTCTGTCTACATATGTTATATAGGGTAGTTTTATCAATCTCATCATTTTCATACCAAGATATTAGTTTGTATTTCTTATAAGGACAGTGTATATTTAACCCATTACCAAACAATAATGACATTTAACCACTTTGTTGCAGATGAGTCTGAGAAGCATTGTGTGAAAAGGAAAAGTTGCTTCTGAAGAGCGATTTCCAAAAATGTTTCCTGTCCTATCACATATTGAGTGAGTATTGGCAATTTAGTTCAGAAAATAAAATTACAAAAATTATGGGACATTAAAATATTGAAAGGGACTTCAAAATCATCAAAGCATGAATTCCAAACAGGAATCCAATTAGCAATCAAAATATGATTAACCTCTGATCAATGGATAGTATTTTGCAAAGTTCAATCAAACAACTTGTAGATGAAACACCTATAATTTAGTTTTACATACGTGGTCGGTGTATCCCCTGACGACTGTAAAGATGCCTTTCCGGCTGGGGCGTAAGTAGTTTTTGATAAAGAACCTTCGGCAACATTCAGTTTTTGGGACTTTTGTCCAGCACTAGGTGAAAAATAGAACAATCATACTGGTAAGTAATAAATGCTAAATAATTAACCCTTAAAATGCTGGGAAATTTTCTAAAAAAATATAATTTTTGTTTCATTTGCTTTCCAAAACCTGCTTTGTCTGCTTAATTGTGATGAGGAAAGATACTCAAAGAAGCAAACTGGTAGGAATACAGGCTTGCCGCCAATTTCCTTGGCGGCTGGCCTGTTATCTAACCTGTTTGCATAAGGATGTAGTCAGTTCCAGCTCTGCAAGGGCTAAGTGTAGTAAGACTTATTTTGAATTGATTATCTTAGTTATAACCCCTCCTTTCCCTTTATAATAGTATGATAAAAAGATCCCTTATACTCAAAATAACCAAAGATAAAGTAGGTTTTCTAATAACCTAAGTCTGTCTTGTCAATTTAACTAAAACAAGAACAATATAGTTTAGTGAGGTCTGGCCAATTATAATTTACGATAAATAATCATATCCTATAAAATAGATACTGTTTTGTAACAAGAACAAGAATTAGATGTACATAACAATAGATGACTCTCATTGACGTTGACAAACCATGTTAAGACTTGTAGCATACCAACCCATCTACCATCATAACCACACATCTACATGCATAAATAACTTGAGTATTGAGATCCATGCATTCTGTCTCTAATGTCTACTTCAAAAACCATTTACTTAATGGAAATATGGATTCATCATACAAAAATGTTTTCTCACATGATATAGGTAATAATTGTTATAATGAATATTTTACCGGTCTTACACCTTTCAAAATACAAAAGTCTGTGGCTGATCAAATTGAAGGCAACATCAGATAAGAATATCAAAGATAACATTCACCTTTAATTCTTGTTTAGAATCCGTTGTGATATAAAAAGAAATGTAAGCCTTCCACTATGAGTGTATGGAGTCACATGTTTCATGCAGGTAAGGGTTTATGTGCACATCAAAGCATGGAACTAAGTTAAAGATAGTATAATGGTTTCCATTGACAAGTTCAACATCAATAGTACAATAAGTTCATTCTTAACTCTGGGTACTGGAAACTTAACTCCTCACAGTGGTCAATTCCACTATGTTATACTAGCCACTGCCCTCGCGTAAATTAATGGGCTGAATTTCAGCCCATTTCCAAAATACATGTATACCCAAATCACCTAAAAATTTTACCAAACTTTACTTTTTTGTTCTTGATAACTTTAATGTTGTTTGTCTCAAGATATTAGCATCATATGATGTGTTATCAGATAGAATTAAGACACAATGTTAACTATAGTCTCCTTCGAATCGAACAAAGAGACAAAAATTTTAGCACTCTTATTTAAGATGTATGAGACAATTCCAGAAGTATTTCATAGCGAAAAATTATATATGATGGCAAATAATGAATGTAATGAAACTGATCATTGACCAGTGAGTACAAGTTTGACTGGACTAGTACTCATGCAGATTGAACAAGAGCTGTCCATAAGACAGCATGCTCGACTATACGATAATGTGGTATAGGTCAGTAAAATATTATCTGTTTCTTAAATATGAGTCTGCACACAATGATTCATTAATAAAGTTGTTGAGAAACGAACATGCATGCAAAACTTTTACCAAGATTTTAATTTTCTAAGTACAAAACGCCGCAAGCGTTGCTTGAATTCAAAACAAAAGATATGAATCTTGGTCAGGGACCTCAAATTAATACCCTGAACACATGTGTAAAGTATCAACAAATTCTATAGAGTAGTTCACGAGATACAAACTTGCACACAAAAACTTGACCAATATTTTCTAAGTACAAAAAGTCGCATAGTTTGCTTAAATTCAAAACCAGAGATCTGAAACTTGGTTAGGGACCTTCGATTATGACACTTAAAACATGTGTGAAGTATTTCATATGGTCGTTTGTGAGAAACAAACTTTCACGCAAAAACTTAACCAAGATTTATACAAGTACATAAGTGCACATATTTGCTTAAATTTAAAACAAGAGATTTGATACTTGGTCATGGACCTTAAATTATAGCCTAAGAGACATGTGTGAAGTATCAACCTATTCCATACAGTAGTTCATGAGATACAAACTTGCATGTAAAAAACTTAATCAAGATTTTCTAAGTACAAAAAGCTGAATAATTTGCTTAAATTCAAAATTAAAGATATGGAACATTTAAGTATGACCCTGAACACATGTGTGAAGTATCAACCCATTCCATACAGTAGTTCATGAGAAACAGACTTGCACAAACAAACTTTATCATTTGACCAAGGTGTGACGCAGACAGTGACGCCGACGCCTAGGTGAGTAGTATAGCTCTCCTTATTCCTCCAATAGTTGAGCTAAAAATTCAAAGGTTATCCTACTCATCTGCGGATCTTAACCCAAATGCAATACCATTGTCAATAGTTATTACAGTAACCATTGCAGTGAGAACAAAAGACCCACATTACCAAACAGCTCAGTAGGTTTTTACCTTCTATTCTTATCTTATCCTTATGCCTGGCCTATAGAGAAAATCCCTCAATACTCAAACATTCAAGTATACCCAACTATTTGCCATCATAAAATCAGGAGAAAAGAATAAAATTTTCTGCACATATCAAACTATTTAAATGAAAAAGAAAAAGCCAACCCCAAATGGCTTCCTATGCCTTGGAGGGCACAAAATGTGCTATGATATTTAAAGAAATACTAACCTACTAGGTCCAGCAGTCTTACTCATGTTGCTTCTTCCTGGCAACTCCTCCCTGTAAATTGAGAATTGATTTAAAGAAAAATTAATAAAAGACTGTGGCCTGTGATGTGTGATAAAACTGTATTTATTCAGCGTGCACTCTTTGGTTTACCTTTCCACCATTCAAGCATTCTCATTAGACTGGGTCTCCTCAAACTCTACCACTGTTTTCATTGATCATGTGATCTTAAAATGCACTGGGTGGCTATCTAAAGATTAAATCAACCCTTTACCAAACACCAAACTTTCGACTGTCCCAATTTGAAAGAGTTTGCAGACGACATTTCAAAATGTGATCGAATCGAAAAATAACCTTCTGATAGGAAACAAAACATTGTTGACAAAGGAGAAATTGCTCGTCACAAGCAATTTTTCCTTTTCAACCAATGTTTCCAGAGCCGTCTGTAACAACTTCACTAAATGCTGTTATTGTTTGGTAATGGGTTAACCCACAACCTTCCAATATCAAATGCAATACCATTGTAAACAGTTATTACAGTAACCATGCCAATGAGAACAAAAAACCCACATTACCAAACAGATCAGTAGGTTTTTACCTTCTTTTCTTATCTTATCCTTTTGCCTGGCCTATAGAGGAAATCCCTCAATACTCAAACATTCAAGTATACCCAACTATTAGCTATCATAAAATCAGGAGAAAAGAATAAAATTTTCTGCACATATCAAACTATTTAAATGAAAAAGAAAAAGCCAACCCCAAATGGCTTCTTATGCCTTGGAGGGCACAAAATGTGCTATGATATTTAAAGAAATACTAACCTACTAGGTCCAGCAGTCTTACTCATGTTGCTTCTTCCTGAAAAATCCTCCCTGTAAATTGAGAATTGATTTAAAGAAAAATTAATAAAAGACTGTGGCCTGTGATGTGTGATAAAATTGTATTTATTCAGTGTGCACTGTTTGGTTTACCTTTCCACCATTCAAGCATTCTCATTAGACTGGGTCTCCTCAAACTCTACCACTGTTTTCATTGATCATGTGATCTTAATATGCACTGGGTGGCTATCTAAAGATTAAATTAACCCTTTACCAAACACCAAATTTTCGACTGTCCCAATTTGAAAGAGTTTTCAGACGACATTTCAAAATGTGATCGAATCGAAAAATAACCTTCTGATAGGAAACAAAACATTGTTGACAAAGGAGAAATTGCTCGTCACAAGCAATTTTTCCTTTTCAACCAATGTTTCCAGAGCCGTCTGTAACAACGTCACTAAATGCTGTTATTGTTTGGTAATGGGTTAACCCACAACCTTCCAATATCAAATGCAATACCATTGTAAACAGTTATTACAGTAACCATGCCAATGAGAACAAAAAACCCACATTACCAAACAGATCAGTAGGTTTTTACCTTCTTTTCTTATCTTATCCTTTTGCCTGGCCTATAGAGGAAATCCCTCAATACTCAAACATTCAAGTATACCCAACTATTAGCTATCGTAAAATTAGGTGAAAAGATTAAAATTTTCTGCACATATCAAACTATTTAAATGAAAAAAGAAAAAGCCAACCCCAAATGGCTTCTTATGCCTTGGAGGGCACAAAATGTGCTATGATATTTAAAGAAATACTAACCTACTAGGTCCAGCAGTCTTACTCATGTTTCTTTTTTCTGACAACTCCTCTCTGTAAATTGAAAATTGATTTTAGAGAAAGATTAATAAAAGACTGTGGCCTGTGATGTGTGATAAAACTCTATTAATTCAGCGTGCACTCTTTGGTTTACTTTTCTATCATTCAAGTATTCTCATTAGACTTTGTCTCCTCAAATTTGACCACGGTTTTCGGTTTTCATTGATCACGTGACCTTAAAATGCGCTGGGTGGCTATCTTAAGATTAAATCAACCCTTTACCAAACACCAAATTTTAGACTGTCCCAATTTGAAAGAGTTTGCAGATGACATTTCAAAATGTGATGGAATCAAAAAATAACCTTCTGATAGGAAACAAAACATTGTTGACAAAGGAGAAATTGCTCATCATGAGCAATATTTCCTTTTAAAACAATGTTTCCAGAGCCGTCTGCAACAATGTCACTAAATGCCGTAATTGTTTGGTAATGGGTTAACCCACAATCTTCCAATATCAAATGCAATACCATTGTAAACAGTTATTACAGTTTCCATGCCAATGAGAACAAAAGACCCACATTACCAAACAGATCAGTAGGTTTTTACCTTCTATTCTTATCTTATCCTTTTGCCTGACCTTTAGAGGAAATCCCTCAATACTCAAACATTCAAGTATACCCAACTATTAGCCATCATAAAATCAGGAGAAAAGAATAAAATTTTCTACACATATCAAACTATTTAAATGAAAAAGAAAAAGCCAACCCCAAATGGCTTCTTATGCCTTGGAGGGCACAAAATGTGTTATGATATTTAAAGAAATACTAACCTACTAGGTCCAGCAGTCTTATTGATGTTTCTTTTTTCTGACTCCTCTCTGTAAATTGAAAATTGATTTTAAAGAAAGTTTAATAAAAGACTGTGGCCTGTGATGTGTGATAAAACTGTATTTATTCAGCGTGCACTCTTTGGTTAACTTTTCCACCATTCAATTATTCTCATTAGACTTTGTCATCTCAAATTCCAGCATCGTTTTCATTGATCATGTGACCTTAAAATGCCGAAGTGGGTAAAAATTAAAATTGAATAAACCTGTTACCAAGCAATGACATTTAACCACTTTGTTGCAGAAATCTCTGGAAAACATTGTGGGAAAAGGAGAAATTGCATTAATAATGGAATCCTTTTTTATTTTATTGTGTGTATGGGCTTATTATGTTTAAAAAGGGGTGAGCAACTCTTAATACAGTAATGAGTATGAGAAAACCTGGGCAATGATTCACTAATTAAACAAAATAATAAATGATTTTTGTCCATGGCACTTCTTTAAAATGAGATCTACTATGGCATATAACTTCATGTGTAAACCTTTAATACTATTGCCAAACTACTCCTGAATTTTAAAAAAGAGAAGAAGTGTTGATGCGATTCACTTCTATTAAGTATTTTTGTGTTATGATCCCAACCATGGTTGAACAGACGGACAAAACTGGGGTCACATAGCTTTCATCAAAGGAAGATAATTTTCATTGTACACAGTCATGTCCTTCTAAATATTTTCATCAAACATTTCCTTGTCATTCGTTAAAAAGGAAGTCTAACAAGCCAGAGCCAAAAAACAAGGTATGATTACAGAATTAAAAACAGCATGTATAAGGGTATCGTACCTGGGAAAGAGAAATTCGAGAAATTCCTGCACAGCATTTTTCATTGCATCAACATCTGGTTTACAACAACCTTCTGGTGGCCTTACATCAAGACACTCCACAAACTGGATGCAGACATTGTCAACTAATCCCTCGTCATTCTGAAAGAAAATGCAGAAAATGCAAATGAAGTGCATTTAAACTTTTTTAACTTTCTTTTTTTTGGGGATATTGTTATATGAAATATCAGGTAAATACAGTAAAACTATTAGTGCCTGACTCAGAAATGAGAAAAATCCATTTAGAAGTCATTTGTAAAATTCATATTCTACTCAATAGTTATTGCTAAATCATTCATAAACAGCAACAAAGTTTATAAAATATTCTCTTAAAGGATAAATTGCTTGATCAAAGCAAAGTAGTTTTTTGACATACTGTTCTTTAGATACATCTTCAGTAGATATATGGATGTGAGGTATCAAGGAGTAAAATGTTTCATCATAACTATAGACATATAAAATGCATGAAAAAGTCATGCATTGAGGTCCTTCTCAGCAAACTTCTTTTTGTTGTAATGTTTGACTGGACAATATCTTTTTGGATGAAAATCTTCATTTCATTTTCAGTCACAGCCTCTCCTCATAACAAAGCAGTACATTTTTATGACTTGTACATAAAGTTCAAAACAGTATACTTATAGCAGATTATGTGGCACTGTCTGAGAAAAATGGTCCAAAGTGGGTACATGGGTGAAATTAAGTTATTTTATCTGTTCTAGACACAATAAGGTCTGTGGTATGAGATCCAATTCAAAGTTTTGCCCAAGCATGACGTTTTAAGGAATCATAGCTATTTGCATAGCAACACCCAAGACAACAAAATCCACAAATTTTCTTACATTTCTTTTTAAGATAAATAGAATTTATTACGTTCATACATCACATTTCAAATTGCATCAGTATGCACAAAATAGTGGGTGGTAATCAGTTTCAGTGGAATAAAATCAATCTATTAAGTAAACTTAGTAACCATAGGAACCGAAACCGGACAAATGTTAAAAATTACATTTTGTTGTATTTGTTAATGTTTCTCCCCTCATTTAACAAGAGAAATTAGATTGATTGTGCAAACGATCCATCCAAACAGACACATACACATGTATATGTAAAGAATGAATATGACTATTCCAAAATTTCAATAGATCCTTGCAAGACTTTGGTTTGATTAAAGCGTACCAGTGTAACAAACCAAGCAAATAAACCTTTAATGGACACAATGAGCAATTTATTATTTCAAACAATTCTACTCAATGAAATTATGAAAATGTGTTGTAAATGCTATTTCCAGAGGCCATGTTCTGTTGTGTACTGTTGCTATCAATTTGGATAAGTCACAAACACCCATATTAGGAAATTGGATAAACAAATGAAAAACTAACCTCTGCAACTGACTGGCCCAGTGTGTCAAGGAATTTGTTAACATCTTCATATTTGTCTTTAAAACTTCCAAGTGTCTTTTTTAACTTATCCACACATAACTTAGTTTCTTCAGGTAGTGGCATCACTAGAGAAATAGACAGGTAGATCATCAAGTAAATATATTCTTATTTGCATTGTTAACCTTTTCCTCCCCATAGGATAGTGAGACTGACAGCTACAACAGATAATAGATCTATATTTACGGTTTCAGGCAATTTCATCTATTCACAATTAACAAACAAACCATTTCTTCACTACACAAAACATCTCTAAGCATTCTAAATTAAAAATATAAAAAATTTAAAAGATAGCGATTCATTTTCACTTATCGGTGAAAAACAATGTTTTTTTTATTTTGAAAGAGAGAAAAGGCTAGTAAAAATGTTCTTAACAATGTATTATCAATAATCTTTATGAGTTGAGAAAGATTGCTCTTTGTCTGTGTACCTCAGTGTATTATTTGTATGAATTATTTCTCTGAATAAGGAAAGTAATATTTACATTTGAATTAACCTCTTAAATTACTAGAAAAATATATTTCCAAATCTTTTTCCATTTATGCAGATTGGCTTTGGAGTATTAAGTTACAATGTTGTAACATCTTGGGGCTAATATTGGCTGGCCACTGGTGTTATGGTTTCACACTTTTTGGTAAACATTTCTAAAGGTCATTTCAATTATTGCCTAGTTGAGGCTAACACATCAAACAAATTGAAGTCGGAAACATGCAGAGGGATTTACTAGCCTACAGAGTTAATGAAGTTTGCTAGAAGACAACAGGTAGGTAAGTCTTTAAGGTTTTCATGAGTCAGTGCTGCTTAAAGTCTTTTTTTACTTGTATTGCACAAATTTAGTATAAGATTGAATTATTTATCCATTGGCAGCAATTTCTAAATTGATCAGAATTTAATATTCTGTTTTTAAACATATAAAGAATAGATACACATTATTTGAAATGTGAAGTACAAGATAATGTTTCCATATAATATAGCTATGGCCTTTTTTCTTTAAATTGGGAAGAGGCCTAGGAATGATAATTTTGGGAAAATGTATCGATGAAATTACTGAATTGGGAATCCAAAAAGCTGGTTTGACTTTGAATTTGAATGCATTTATTTAAAAGAAATTTCCAATTGGGAAAGTACCTTTAATGGATGCCTGATATATATAACACAAAAAAGCCTTGGTAGCCTTATGTGGTTTGCCTTCCTTGTAGTTGTTCAATTTTAGAATAATTTAGAAAAACTTTGTGATACACAACTGGCATGCTCTGATGAGCATCCTGAGAATGCTGGGTAATTTTCTAAAAACAGATTTGTGTGTCATCTGCTTTTCAAAACCTTAAATATCTGCTTGATTTTGTTAGGGAATGTGTTAACTCAGAGTAGCAAACAGGTTAGATCACAGGCCAGCCGCCAATTTACTTGGCGGCTGTCCTGGATCTAATTTGTTTGCACAAGCATGATAGTTCATGCGCTATCATGGTTAGCCAAGGGACGGAAGAACTACCATTTCACACTCAAGCAAAAACACAAGGGAGTAACATTACTTCTATGAAGTATCAAACTGTTGCTGTTTTCCACTCAACAGCAGATATGTTAGTGAAAAGGTTAATGTCTTCTTCTTAGCTTCGATCAGCCATTATAAAATGCTAGGCCATTATTACTGGCAGTCCTTGTATAACTTCCTGGTCTAGCTATAAAGAAATGTCTCTTAAAATAAATCGAAGCATTTGGTCAGTTCGTTTTGTTAAGTTAACAATTACCAGTAATATACTCAAAGATGAATAATTCTATAAAAGTTAGCACAAGCCACATTACTATGCACAGGAACAATTGTTCTCACTTGAAACATAGAATTGTTTTCTAGCAAATTGATTCTTCAAATCCGGAAGAGTTATCTTCACTAGAATAAAGAATTAAGTCCATATAATTGGGGTTTTCATTATAAATTATTATTAGAACTGTCCTCCTCAGAAGAAGACTGAAATTGATCAAATCAATCGCAACTATAAACGTAAAATTTACTGTTGAATAGATTGATTGTCAATTCCATCCGTTGTTGTTTAAAACACTAGTGTGACAGTTCCTGAATTATTGCAAAACTTGATCTACGACAAACTGACTTCACATAGAACAAATATGACATGGAAAATATCCACATAGGTCCCATAACATCATGAAATATGAGAATTTGAAATAAGATTTTTTTTTTTTTTTTTTTCGAAAACGAAAGTAGGAAATGTTTTCAGATATTTTCCTCTCTTCCATAAGCAAAATATAAACAGATTTTCAAATCGTCAAAATCACCATTAGACAACTACGTTTTGCATAATAATTTAGGTAAAGAACCATCAAACGTTGTCTAAGACAATCCAAAATACCTTCTAATCTTTGCTCTGATCGCCTTGATCGCTAAGCAGGAAGAAAGTGTATACAGAATTGACAGGTGCCCGGATTTCTGCGGTACACTAGGAGATGTGGATTAGAGAGCCGGGAACAAGTGTAATCACTGTGTTTGTTTACTCATTATGTTAGTGATCCGAACAACATCTGATGTTTATTTATGGCTACAAAGAGCGGCTTGTTGATTTTGTCCTTAGAACTGCTTGTTCACATATGTCAAGATATTGGAAGTTAAAACTTAACTTATTTTTAAAACTGTACAACAATTACAACATACTGTTGAATCACACGCATTGGAGAATAAACATTGGAAGCAAAGTTCATTTGTATTTAAGTTTTAAGAACTTAAAACTTAAACTAATACGCACAAATTTGAATCCAAAAGGGTTGAAACAGTTTTAAGATATATCGCATATAGATTGTGTTTATTTAGGTATATTCTAGTTTCCTGATTTAATTATGCTTTCCATAGCTACTCTCTTTAGCTACTATTAAATGTACGTGCATATTAATTAGGCTACACAACAATTCAAAAAATGTACCGATCGTTCCAATACCATTTTCTTTTGACTCTCAAATTTTCTCATATGTTATGTTTGTCTACTTGTTACACGAGAGCCCTACTTGAGTCAATCCAAGCTTGTCTTACTTTGAATAAAATCGACATGATTGTTAATAGATACTTTCATTTGCTTCCAAGCACATTAAATTACTACATCAACGACGCTTGTAAACGCTGACTAGGACATGTGTACAGGATGGTCGTATTCCAAACGACCTGTTGTACGGGGAGCTGTTGCAGAATAGGTTCATGCTTCCACAGCTGCGTCGGGTGCCACCATGCAGGGACGTCTTTGTGTCAGTCCAGATTACCGGCTGGTACTTCCACTGCAGGAGCCAGGTCGTGTGTATAAAAATATAGGGCACCGGATTGCAGGAAATATACAACCAACGATTAACCAGTTTTTAACCCTTTCCCAAACACTAAATTTTCGACTACCCCAAATTGAAAGAGCTTGCAGACGACACTTCAAAATATGATGAAATTTGAAAATAATCACCTGAAGGGGCAGAAAACATTATGGGAAAAGGAAAAATTGCTCGTTACGAGCAATTTTTTCTTTTACCTTAACGTTTCCAGAGTCGTATGCACAAAGTGGTTAAATGACGTTTTTGTCCATATTTTAACATAATGACCCTGAAATCGCATAGAATGCACCCGACTGAACCATTCCTTTAAAAACTTTCCGGGGGAAGCCCAGGGCCGGGTAGCTTTATCCTGAATTGAAACATTCTACTCGCCTGGCGCAGCGTGGTGTACAAGTATCTCCGCCTGATCCTTGGGCCTAAACTACAGGGAAGAGCCGCGCGTTGTCACCTGACCTTTGTAGACGTGGCCAAGATTATATCTATATTGCTCTTTTATCTTGTGGTGCTATGAAATACCCTAGTATGTCTTTACAAGAGGTTGTATGGGTTGACAGTAGACCAAACACTCAATTCCAATGATGTTCATATAGCCCATATAGTCCCTATATTTATTTTGCCAGATATGGGTTATGCCAATATAAACCAAATCTTGGCTTCTTGGGCAAGTTTTATTTTTATTGTTGTTGGTCCGAGTTTGGCTCAGATCAAAGTTGATGATCTTGATGAACTTCTTGATAGGGTATTATATTACGCATTGATTTTGTTCATTTTTTTGTATTTTTGTACTATGGACGGTAGACCAAACATTCCAATCCACTCATGTTTAAATCTTCTGCGTCTTAGTTTTTCCTGTTTGGAGATATGGTGACACACTAAAGATTGAGACGTCCTTTTCTTGCTCTTTCTTGACAATGGGTAACTTTCAGTCTGCTCTCCAATGCCCTTACTGAGCACAGTTAAAGTGGTTGTAGTTCCTTGATGGTGAACGCATCCTTAGATTGTACATTGGTTTTACAATAGTAGCAATTAACACGTCGGACGATCTCAAATATAACTGCACTTACCTCTGGATGATCCGGACATGAGTATCAATGGTTTCTGTCAATTTAACCCTTTACTAAACACCAAATTTTTGACTTTCGCAAATTGAAAGAGTTTGCAGACAACATTTCAAAATGTGATCAAATTGAAAAAATAATTTTCTGACAGGACATAAAACATTTTTGAAAAGGGAGAAATTGCTGGCACATAAAAGGAGATGAGTACAAATAAATTACTGAAAGAATATATGGAGTTCTTTTTATAACGTTCATAAAAGTCATGATAATTAATTTACGAATGTATTGAGATCCTATTAAAAAGACTCCTTTAACATAAATTATTTTGTGTTTGAAATATAGTTGTCTCCAATTCAATCATGTTTATAAACAAATTTACCTGTTTGTTTACATATTTAAAATAACGGATTCTGATTGGTCGGTTGTAACATTTGTGTATCAACTGACCAGGTCAAGGATGAAGAATCACACAATCTGAATTATTAAACTGGTTAATCTGGGTTATTTCTTGTTGGCTTTCATGATTAAGTTGTGCTGATGGTTTTTTATAGTAATGTTTAAGTTGTGCTGATGGTTTTTTATAGTGATAACTATCTGAATCTGACCAAAAGTTGATCAAATAATACAGTTTGATATATCATTATTTTCTTTTTTTGTGCCTTTAAGAGCAATTTCTTCTTTTTCGACAATGTTTTCCAGGGTGCCTGCAACAAACTGGTCAATTTTCGTTATTGTTTTGTAATGGGTTAACCACCCTTTTCCAGGTAACCAATCCACCTGTACAATACCGACCTCTTGAATCTTCATTTACCTTCATCAAAGCAAAACTTTTTTTTATCCTGTACTAAGCATTGTGGGTTCTTTTTCTAGAACAATGCATGTACCTCTTATTTTCTTGATCACAGAATCACTATATTGACTTGACAGTTTGTGCGAAAACAATTAAAGTCTTTGGCAACCTACTGTAAATTAAATTAATAGATAGTTGACATGGTTTGTTTCACATTTCGAACATTATTCCAATAATGTGTAGCTTTTGGAAATAAGTCGTCAATTTCGGCACACGTAATCATCATCGCCAAAATAAATGTAAATATCTTATCTATTTAAGTAAATCACCATTTCTCAAACGACTAAAACATTCACTTATACATGAATCTGTAGAGAAATGTAATGTTCACCTTTCCTTAGACCGTGGAGTAGAGCAGTTGATTCGTACCTAAACCGCTTCGTACTTTTAAACGATTCTTCGCTTCTTTCTTCCATCATCTAATAATGATATACAGTCGAGCCTCGTTTATCCGAACACTTTCGGTCCCGGGAGAAATGTTCGTATTAACGAATAATCCGGAATAAACAATTGGCGAGTTTCCAGAGAAATGTTTACCTATACACCGTTTTTCTTAATAATTACTATAGTCAATTCCCCTAATCTCGTGGTATCCCTAATTCCGTGGTATTTGCATAATGTCATACTGCTTCCATAAAGTAACACACCAACCTGACCTACTTTCGCAGTCCAATGTAAGAACTCCAAAGAAGCAAGAATGAATGTTTTTCTGGTATAAAACCAATTCAATCCAATAAAATTCTCCTCATATTACAGATAGCTCCGAAAATCCCCGATATTTTCACACTTTTTACTCAAATCTAAGACCCTAAACAAATCCTTTCACACTGTTGAGTTCGTCTGCAATTCTCCACCATTCTTGGGTCAGACACAACCAAATTGTTTCAGGATTCGTTCCTAGTATGTTTCACCCTAATTATTTTGGACTGACATTTAAAGAATTGTATTTGACCTGAATACCACGGAATTAGGGTAAGACCTCAAAAATGCAAATGGCTGCCAGTGACCCAATTAATTTACGTTACGTAGAGCATTTATGTGCTCCATTTAAAAATAATGATGAGAATATCGTAAATGAGGAATGAAGTATGTTAGAAAAGCTGAATGTTGACAGCTAAGTTCTCCCCTTCCTTTCTGTGCTTCATGTAACCATTAAGTACCACGGAATTAGGGTACACCAGTATAATATGAAAATAGGCAAAGCCTAAACCGGGCGAAAGAGATTTTTTCCTTCAATTTATTAGCAGTGCTAATTATGGATTCGTATTACATATGTTCCCTAAAGTAATGCATCAGTAATAGACAAGGAAGCAGTGTCTTGTCAGAAGGCACTCCAATTTTAAAGAGATAGCCATTGTTACGATTCAAATCAGATATGTTAAATATATAACCTACAACACCAGGATATACGAGTCGCTAACCATTATGAATGGTACATGGTCATTAGACAAAGGTATAGTTGGTATCGAGCTTGATACATCAATATGCGTTTGATACATTGGCTTGTACAATATTCTTTCGAAAGTCATTGCACCATGATTTTTTAAATTCCTAGCCACAGAGCAATGATGTTCGTATGGGTTTAGCTGTCAGTCGCTAAGGAGGAATATTGGCAGGGTCTAGTGTGAAAATAACAGGAGCAGGGGTTAATGTCCATTTATACAACTGAAACATTCTGTTGGAAATGTTTTTGAACAATAATCCACTAATAGCATATAACCCTTTCCCAAACAACAAATTTTCGACTGTTCCAAATTGAAATAATTTGCAGACAACATTTCAAAATGTGATAAAATTGGAAAATAATTTTCTTATGGGACAGAAAACATTGTGGGAAAAGGAAAAATGGCGGACAGTGGTCCAGAGGTAGAGCGTCGGCTTCTGGACACGAGGGTCGTGGGTTCGAATCCCGTGAAAAGCGGGATCTGCCTTGCGAACTTTCATTAATCCACATTCGGCACGATTACTGGTTATGTATCCAGGAAGCAGAATCGAGAGTGATTATCTAAGTTGTAAGAACTTGTTTCACAATCAATGTAAAATAAATAAGTTTAAACTTAAAAGGGTTAAGACTAATAAATATTCATGTATGTTGGGTATGTTGGATGCTATGGATGGATACTTCATACTCATATTTTGAACCAGGTCCTAACCAAAGCTTGGAGGGGTGGGGGTGAAGGTTGCTTCATGTCGAATTATTTTGACTAAACCACAGAGCAACAATTATGTTTGTATAGGGTAGGTGGTTAGTGGCTTAGAAGGATTATTTACAGGGACTGGTGAGGAAATAATAGGAGCAGGGATATGTCTATTGACACAACTGAAACATTATGTCGAAAATATGGTTAAACCATAATCCAACGATAGCATTTAAGTGTGGTTGGAGGTTCTCGCTAGATACTCTCATGTTTTAGCTGTCCTACCCATATCATTTATGCAATAAGAAACAGAAGACACTGTTTGAGCAATATCAAAACCACCAAAATTTTAATTTCAAAATCTCTGCATGCAGAATGAGGGAGGATTCAACGCAAGACTTCAGTAAGTACTTCACATATGTGAAGCACATACAATATTGTCTTATACTGAAACCTTATATATAGAATTTCACCAAATGTATGTTGTAAGTTTATGTTTTTCTCTGAATCATTCTTATAACCTTTAACAACACATGTTTTAATGATGAAATAGAGAAAACGTTTGTATTTTGAAGGAAATCCATCATTGTCAAAGTTCTTTGAAATTATCTACAGCACCAAAAGTCCTTCTATGATAAGTTGAAATAAACAAAAAACAATTATATTGTTAAACAATTGACCAAATTTATTCATGGTAATAACAAACACTTTTCCCAATAGAATATGTACAGATCTATACAACAACTTGTTCAAATGATAAGCCGTAGTGTAAGTCTTTATTTGATTTAACCTTCTCAAAATGCAATGAATAATTTACATTATGTAGTCAGAAAAAAGAAAGTAGTTATACAAATTTGCATATTTACCACATTTGAACATAACTTGTGCTACAATGCTGTGTCAATAAGCTGTCACTCCTTTTAACAAATTATTAATTAAAGTATACTTATCAAATGTCATCTCCAGGGTGTAATATCTATATTTCTTGAATAATTCACAAAAAGGAGTCCTATTTGAGAACAAAGCGCAGAATCTTTGTATAATGTTCAAATAACTATTACATCTTCTATTGAAAGTAAACAGACAACATTTCATCATCTATCCTTAAAACTTCATTCAAGCTATATTTGTGACTCTTTCCAATGAAAGTTAAAGCAGAGCACAAGAAAATTGTATGATTTAACTATGACATTTGATTAAAACTATGATGAGAAAAAGGATAACAGCTCATTTAGTCATTTGACTCAATTTATGATTTTGTCAAGGTGTTTTCTAAAAGACTCCTGCCACATGCAAAGCGTTTCAAAGGGTAGTAAGAATTTAACATATCTTTACCAGAGAACAAGAAGCCAATGTGATTTAAGGAAATCTTTCAAAGCAATGTTTCTATTAATAACAATAGCTTTTACCCAATAACTTTAGAAATTATTATTCTCTATGCTTTATTTCTAAAAATTTCCAAATGATTTAAAAATGTAAAGCCTTCATTTTTTGAAATAGAAAGTATTAATAACAATATTTTTACACAATAACATTTAGAAATTATTATTGTTTATGCTTTATTTCTAATAATGTCCAAATGATTTCATAATGTAAAGCCCTCATTGTTTGAAATAGAAAGTATTTGCAATCAAAAGAGTTTGTAATCAGAAACAAAGAGAGCATTTTTGCAGAGAATAAAATCATTGTGACAAAAGGGAATACTTACTGTAAAAATAATTTAGTTACAATGGTGGCTTAACTCAAATTTGTTATGCCCCACTTGCTTCAAAATGTGTTTACATGAGTTAACAATTTACTGAACGCCAAATTTTTTAATTCCCAAAATGAAAGCGTTTGCAGGCAACATTTCAAAACGTTACGAAATTGAAAAATAATCTTTTGATTGGGCAGAAAACATTGTGGGAAAAGGAAAAATTGCTTGTCAAGAGCAATTTCTCCTTTTCCCATAATGTTTTCAAGGGTCGTCTTCAAACAAAGTGGTTAAATGTCATTATTGTTTGGCAATGGGTTAAGTGGTTTACTATTTTAACTAAGCAGATATTATTGTATTTTATCGAACAATAATTCACCCTTTTGCACCTTTTGCAGTAAAAATGTCCCTCAAAATCAGTGGCAAAATATGCAATAAATTGAACGGCAATATGTATCTCAGTTTTTTAAATGCTACCTGCTGCCTTATACCGTACAAAATAATGAATAAAAACTCTTACTGTCCAATGATTTTACTTTTAACCCTAGTATCTTAAACATTATGGGAAAAGTTTCTTTCATCTCACTAATTGAGACAGTTTTGCTACAACTATCTATCAGTATGGGAAATACATGTGCATATCTGTCAGTCTTGTTTGTGTTGTGCTACAAAACATAGATTTCACACATGTTTAAGATTTTAAAGTTTGGAGAAAAAAAAATGCAGGGAAAATGTTCATGAATACACTTCTTCATCTGTTTTCTTTTTGTCAAGGCTCTCTTTCATGTCAGCATTTTCATGTACAGTTCCTCCTCTGTCAGGCATAACTATTTCTGTTTAAAAAAGATAATGGAAGAAACATAAGTTAAAAACAAGATCCATGTTAAATGGTTATTTCTTTGTCACTGTACCTTGTATATAGCAGAAGTGTTTTGATGTATATATGTACATAAAACATGAATGTTGAATAGATATCATTTCAAAAGTACTGTAGAGTCTTTTTTGTATTCCAAAACTTTGTTTTGAATCTCCTTTAATTGTCAACATGTTTGCCAAAATCTTGTTAATGAATTACTTATGATGTCTTTGTTCATTTATCTGTGATCATTAGATGAATATCATTTGAAAAGGTCAGTAGATTTGGTTCATGTCATAGCAAGGTTTAAATATACACATGGTTTTGTCCCACAGTGGCATAATGGTTAGTGGTGTGGGCCTGGGTTTGATCCTCAAAGACATTCACCTAAATTGCTGTGAAGTGTTTTTTGGCAAGAAACATTTCCTAGCCTTATACTGGTAGGTTATCCAGACATGTACCTTAACGCTCCTCAGCCATGTACATTAATGGAAATACAAAACTATTCCAGCCACTTGTTTGAAATTCATTTGTCATTATGCATGCTTTTTAATCATTGTTTATTAAGATTTCTCATCAAATTATGAATGGAAGAAAGATAAAGTAATCTAATTGGTAAATATTGCAGTGCAGTTTTTCTCTAGAAAACCCATGCTAAGAGGATGCATTGATATGTACACAAACTAAAAGTCATTTTATGTTTGACATAGTGTTGAAAACAGTATAAAACACCTGTATTTCAAGTAAACCCTTCTTTCTCAAGTAAAAAGCTCTTCAATTAAAAATGTCCTTATTTGTCTGATCTCTATTTGCAAGGTATTATTCATAACATAATTACTCATGAAAAAGATAAGTTGTACTTACATATGCTTATAAGAAAAGAATATTTCTTTAAGCAGCACCACAACATTCTTTTCTTTGGTTGCCGGTTCGGATTTGACCTTCACACAGTCTGAACTATGGCTGACTCTGGAAAGCAGACAAATGGAATTTACTTGAATAAGAGTCATTACTATGTTTCACGACTATGTCCCCATTAATAGTCGGTGAAAAGAAAGAAGTTTTGGAAGTCACCATATGATAGGTATATTCAAATAGCAAACAACGTGTAAATAAACAAAACAAGCACATCGTCAATCCAAAAACAAGAATCGAAGTTACTCAGCCTAGAAACGATCTCAATGTAAACAAACCTATCATTCGTCTCCAAAATGTATGTTCATATTACATGTACCTTTAGTTTTTAACACAGTTGGAAAGTGTACTAGAGTAAATATATACTACACCGACACCAGATGCGTAACATAAAATCAATATTCTGAGTAAGACAGTGATCGTACGTGCACCTCATGATCTTGTTTGTAAACATAGAATGACGGTCCAGTCTCTTCGATTTATTCATGTCGCTTTTAACAAAATAGACTGTAAAAATATGCGTTATTTATACGAAAATGAAAGCGTACAAAAAGTTATCTTACCTCACGTCATCGTTGTTGATGTGCGTTCAACAAGGCGGTCATTTCATTCCATTTAAGATTTGAAGCGGTGATCAAAAGGATGATGAGTTGTAAAGAAACTGACTTGTCACGTGATACACAAAAACGGAAAGTGTAACACGTTCTTGGTGTAATCACCATGTCAACATGTGTAGAATCGACTGGTTTTAGGATGAGAGATGCCACCTTCACCAAATAAACGGAAAAGAATGAAATGCGGTCTAAATTTTTCAAAATAATTTATTGTTTAAGGTTTTTAAAAAAATATTCGGAGGAGAATCCTTCTATTTTTTGTTTGTTAACTTTGATTTTTCCACATCATTGCTACCAAAAAACCTGAATAAAAATAATTTTTCGGACAAGATGGCGCCATATGGAGTCAGAACGAGGCTGCAAAAGCATGGCCGAAAAAAAGTCCTTTAGGGTTCTGAGTCAATCGGAATCCTTGGTTTTGTAGGTACATTTTTTCGTTTCGTACGTGTAACATATAGGCGGTCTCCAGACCGTGCCGAAGGCACGGTCTTCCGCCCGTATGAAGTAAAAAAACAACGTAATAGTTGAAAATGATTGCCAGACATTGTCTCCTGATCGCTGTCAATGCAGCGAGTTAACAGCTTTTACAAACTCGACTTTCTGCATGTGACGATAATTACAATTAGGTTAAACCAGTAACCTGACTAAATGGACTAAATGACAGATTTACAAACAATAGACACCTTTCATTACACTACACTTGGTGACATTGTATGATCAAGCATCGGTGAGAATTTGCCAAAGGTGTGAATGTCGGATTACCGTATCATCAATTAACGTAGGTTACCGCAAAAAAAAACAACATTATGCTGGTTTCCGGATAAGCTGTGCGCATATACTATTAGAACTTAGGCTTGGTTCTTGACCTTTGTTGTCTGGAGCCGGAACGCGGATTTTCCGGATAAAACAATGGAATAAATGAAGGTAAGGGCCGTTCCCTACAAATTCTGTTTGGATGTTGAATAATATGGATTAACGACGTTCAGAGTACCGATGCTCGACTGTATACATGATTCAAGACTCGGCACGGGGATGCTTTTTCCACCCTGGGTCATATTTAGTTGTACTTGAATAAAGAAATTGTACCGGTGCCTTATTAAGCCTTATATTTTTATTGCACCTAATGAGATTTCAAGACCAAGGTAAATTTCATCAGCCATGACCAGCAGTTTTGTGGCTTTCATGAAGACTGAAATACATCAGCATTTTTCATATTCAGCAGTTCATACTAGATTTTTTCTCAAAATGATATTCTTAGCTCCCTGCAGTGATATTTTTCTCATATATGTGTTTGGTACCTTTAAACGAACACCCATTCCCAATCAAATTAGCCGACTAGATGTCCCAATAAAGCTTATATTTGAAATAAGTAATTCCTAGAAAATTGCTTATTTAGATTAATATGCCATGATTTTTTCCAAATTTGTCCAGTTGCAGGCCCATTCCCAAAATTTGAAGTAAAATTAATGCCATTGTACTATTCATGATGAAGTGTCTTTGGTTAGAACAAACACAATTTTATAGCTGTTTTAGATTGTAAGTATAGTGTAAAACTCTGCCTTTCCTTTATCTTCAGACTTAAAAGATGGCATCAGCAAGTGTCCTGCAAAGACTGACCCAAAGAGCCAAGCAAGCAGAAGATATTGTTTTGGCTCTGAAATCCCAGATTGAATTGGTGAAACAGTCTGCAGGTATTACCTGTAATCCTTTCCCTTATTCTAGGGTCTTCCCAAGCATTTTTTTTTCAGTACCATTTTCTCTATTAAGGACATGTTCTACACTTTTGTAAGAAAATAATCATTTCATAGAACTTTCTAAATTTTTGATATGTTATTTAAAATTCTATTGTGAATTCAAAAATGAAAAGAAAAATGCAGGTTGACGAGTTATTTTTTTCGTAAAATGACAGTTTCCATGGTAACAGTTTGGGGCAAAAAGGTCAAAATGACCATTACCATCTTCAAAGGTAATAAAATAATTTCTGGAATGTTTATTAACACAAAAAATATGCATTCATATACTCAATACTTTATAATTCAATTATTTTTCAAATTTTTAAAATCTGAACAATTTTTGTGATCCAAAGCAGTTTTTCAAATTTTTGTATTCATAAAAAACAATGAAAATTGTTATATATATTACAAATAAATGAAGATATTTGAAAATTCCTTTCATAGAATTGTCGTATTTTTCGGTATGTGAAGTAGAATTTAATCTTGAAATACAAAACGGATGAAGTGCGCAGTTAAAACTACTGAGAACGTCCTTAACCCTTATATTGCTGAAACCGACTTCATGCTTTTGCAAATAGATTAGATCATAGGCCAGCCGTCAAGCAATTTGGCCGCTGGCCTGTGATCTAAACTGTTTGCTACTCTGAGTATCTTTCCTGATTAAAATATAGCAGATATTTAAGATTTTGGAATGCAGATGACACAAAAATCTATTTTAAGAAAATAACCCAGAATTTTAAGGGTTAAAATGCACACCATAATGAGGCATTTGTAATTCAAAGACAAAAGATTTTTTTTTTTTTTTTTTTTTTTTATATGGGTTTTACATCACATCAACATTATTTCAGTTATGTAGCGATGCCCGACTCTTAATGATGGAGGAAGACCCCATACTCAACTGCCCACAAGGGCTGGTCGAGGCGGGTAGAACCATCGGCAGTCAGTCGGGAGACAAAGACAAAAGATAGTTTTTAAACTAAATAAAATGTATCGGACAATGTCAGAATCAACTAGACTGTCTGAAGGACAAATTTTAATTGTTGTGGTGTGCATTGCCCAGTGGGATCAATTAAGGCGCCAGGGGAGTGCTTATTTTGAAATTCAGGGGCTGAGGCCCCACATCACTCAAACCATTACCTAACGACATTTTACCACTGACTCTGGAAAACACTGTGGGAGAAGGAGAAATTGCTTGTTACGAGCAATTTCTTCTTTTCCTACAATGTTTTCTGCCCTATCAGAAGATTATTTTTCAATTTGATCCCATTTTGAAATGTCATCTGCAAACTCTTTTAATTTAAGACAGTAGAAAATTTGGCGTTTGGTGAAGGTTAACAGGCCTGGGAATGAAAGACTGTATTCCAAATGTACGGCCCTATATTAATATATAAGTTTTTCTAGTTCTAATTTACAGGAGATAACAAAATAGTAAGAAATATTACAATTACCTTTTCTTTGATATGATATCTCATTGAAACTATTGTGACTTTAGTGAATTAGTTTAAATTATTTCACCAGAAATTCCAAGATAAATGCAAATACCAAACAAAGCCTAATTATGGAAAGATTAAGAAAATTGCTCTTATAGGGCAATTTCTTCTTTGATAAGTATGAATTATGAGCAATATATTTTTCCAAATTGGTTACAAATATTTTTCAAGTTTCTTTTGAAAGCTACAACAGAAAACCGTTTTAATTTTTGAGCAATTCAATTTAATTTGTTGTTTTGGGAAGATTTCATGGCGACAGAAAATGAAAAGGCACATTTTTATTGATTCCCTTTCGTAGTGTGGTCTCTATAGACTTCAGTTGCAAGTGAGGCAGAGCAGGGTTTGAATTTAAGCTTGAAAACTCACAATATACAAGTTAATAATTTTCCCACTTGATTTTCTCATGAGTTGAGGTTTTGGTCTTAGCATTGGTAGCTATGCCTGTCACTCTATAAAAATTGGTCTTTTCTTTGGTTAATGTCTTTTTCCCCTTTTTTTGTATGTTTAAGTACATGGAAATGAAGTTGAAGCTTGGCGGAGGTTTAAAATGGATATCAATCATATTTCTCAACAGAAGATAATTTTCTCAGTGTATTTTAATGAAATAATTTGAACAAAAAGATAGATTACTCTTTATGAGCAATTTCTCTTTTAGTATAGTCTGCTTTATGTCTTTTTAAAAGGCAATCATTCAAAGGAGCAGAAAAATACTTACAAAAATATATTAATGAATGATTACAGCAATCAGTGCAAGCAAAGGAGATGAGATCAAACTCCGGGAAGAAAACAAGGCACTGCGAGAACAGATAGAGTCTCTGAAAGTCAAGCTGACATTGGCTGAGATAAAAAATGGAGGTGAGGAAAGCTTATATCTAGAGACTATTTCTGTTTGGTTCAAAGCAAAAAATAATAGTGTCAAACTATTTCCAATCATAGGTAGGGACTTTTGTAATATGGTATGATCAAAATCTTTAATAAGACATAATTCAAGGTAAACATGTTCTGTTTGAGACATTTTTCGTTAACCTTCATAATTTAACAACTTTTACTTATTCCCATGTTCCTTGTGCTTAATACCAACAAATAATTTCAATTGCTGTCAGTCCAACATTTGGTCATATTAAAGCACATTTATTTTGAGTGCTTGTTTTCGAAACGTATTTGAAAATGTCGATCTTATATATGAGCAGGGATCCGGAAAATGCCGGTTTTGTCAGTTTTGGACAGATTTCGGTTTTAACGGACCAGTTACAAGTTGAGATTTGATGAAAAAATCGGTCCGGATAATAGACGGATATGACACTTTATACGTCTAACAATACCCTGTATATGAGGTATTTCTGCCTTTTATCTGGAGCTCTGACTATACCAATTACACTTTTAGTGAAACAAGTACAGCTGCCTGTAAAAAGAAAAACAGCTGATAGTGTCTCGGCTGAAGTGATAGCAAAACCTGCGCTGGAACTGTCAAGCAACACGGCAGAGACTAAACCAACAATGCAGAAAAATGAAGTAAAAAAACAGGCCAAAGAACAAAAGAATGAAGCTTCAAAGTCAGGTTGGTTTTTGATGTTAAAGCTTCCTACCAAATACTTTTAACATTATCTGGTTTTGGAACATGTTTCAGACCTCAACTGAAAATAGGGTTAAACTGAAATCTGCCTTATGAAGGATAGAGTATGGTGTTGGAAGAGAAGTAATTGCTCATGTTTATGGAGAGTTTCACAATTTTAAACAATGATTTCGAAAGTTGTCTGTTCCAAACTTGTAGCATCTTCTTGTGAAGTAAGAGCAGATATTTCTGAACATATATGGTTTTTTTTTGTTTCTTTAATGTTTGACATTTTATAACAATTCTATTCATGGCTTCTGAAGCAAGCAAATTTTTTTTTATCCTTTTCATAACAAATTACATGATTTACCAGTAAATTTAAGTTTGAACCAGAGAGACAAATTATTCCTTGTTTGTTATTACTGAATTATTCATATAAGATAAGTTATTTCTTTAAGAATAATACATGAAGGATGTCTCCAATTGTATGTTTAGTTGTTCAACTGCTTGAAAATGTATGCCATTGATTTGGTTTAAAGACTGCTTTACATTAATCTCTTGACCATAAATTATTCAATTAGCCCATTACCAAACATAAACATTTGACCAGTTTTTTTTTAGATGACTCTGGAAAACATTGTGGGAAAAGGAGAAATTGATCTTAATGTGCATTTTCTCCTTTTCCTACAATGTTTTCTGTCCCATCAGAAGATTATTTTACAATTTCATGACATTTTGAAATGTCATCTGCAAACTCTTTCAATTTGGGACAGTCGAAAAGTTGGCATTTGGTAAAGGGTTAAGGATGATTTATTCTTTCCACATTGCTCTCTTTTTTATCAGGTGTTCCTAAAGGAGGAAAAGGTAAAGGGGGAGGTAAGAAAGATGACTCGGAGCCAGAGAGGGCCATCGATATATCCAGAATGGATCTCCGAGTTGGGAAAATCGTTGAGGTAACGCGACATCCGGACGCCGAAAAACTTTACATGGAGACAGTAGACCTTGGGGAGGGAAAGACGAGAACCATTCTATCTGGTCTGGTTGATCATGTGACATTAGAAGAGGTAGATATCTGTTAAAGAAGCTTGTTCACAGATGTGAGGAAACTTGGAAGTTAACCCTAATTTCTTAAAAACTCCACAAAAGCTAGACTGTTATAACATAGATACTGAAGAACAGTCATAAGAAGCATAATTAGGTCATTTTTAGTTCTTTAAAGTGTGCATACAATGAATTAACATGTATTTTAATCCAAAAGCATGACATTGCTTTTTAGATCTACTGCATATACACTGTACATAGTTATATTAATTGACTCTTCCAAAATTCATTATACTTTCAATAGCTACTTTAAATTGTATATCAAACATCAATGCAAAAACTGTAATGTTTCAAAGACATTTTATGTTTACCTTTGAATTTTCTCATCTGTAAGCAAGCAACTTTAACTCTTTCGCTAATTTAATTACTAATGCATTCACATTTGTTCAAATAATCATGTTGACCTTCTTCATTTCAATAATTAAACGCATGGTTACGGGGGTGGTCTAAGAATTTGAGGGGTACTTGCTTTGAGTTCAATATAATCCACTGGTTTTGCGGGAGTGTCCTTTGGCTTTAAACCCCATACAAACAAACACAAATTTAAACCATTTCCTTGAATTAGATTTTTTGACTGGTCTAATTTCGAAATAACATAGGAAGACAATTATTTGTCAGAACTGATAAACCTTTTTGATATGAGGAAAGAATCCTTTTGTATTAAAGAGGAATAACTCATGAGGAACATTTGAGAATCTTTTTATCACATTTGTTTCTAGAATCATTTTGCATATGGACGAGTGCATTTATTAATATGGATATGTGTATACCAACTTGATTAAAAATAAATAGAAATTATTGATCATAAGCAACATACCCTTTGTCACACCTTTTCTAGGTACATTAAAACAAGATTATAGAGAAATGGGTTAACCCTTAACCAAACGCCTAATTTTTGACTGTCCCAAATTGAAAAAGTTTGCAGACAACATTTCAAAATATGATGAAATTGGAACATAATCTTCTGATAGGGTTGAAAACATTGTGGGAAAAGAAGCAATTGCTTGTTACTCGAGCAAGTTCTTCCTTTCCCACAATGTTTTCCAGAGTCTGCAACAAATTTGTGAAATGTCCTTATTGTTTGGTAAAGGGTTAACTGTGATGCGTTTTGAACCACATTGACAACTCTACAGTTTCCCTTGAGTTATATTACACAATTTAGTCTTGCAATGAGGTTATATTTTAAGCAATTCGAAAATAATCTGTAATCTTGTGTCTGATTTGTTTTGCATTATTAGAGCATTTAAAACCAAACTTGTTCAGATTTTTACTAGTAGGTTTGACCTCTTGGTCATAGGGAGATACTTATGAAAATGTCAATTGAATTGCAGACATTTTGCAAACATATGTTATTGTAAGTTTATAATGAATGTTTATATATATATTACTTTTTGTATATATTTGCGTGCAAATGTTTGTTTAGATATGTTTCAGGCTTCATATTATTTAACATAATGTAAAGGATCCTAAATGGCTGCGTTGAAAAGGTTATGACTTGTGACAAGGGGGGTCGTTAGTTCAATCCTCACCAGTGGATTGTCCCTAGACAAGACACTGCAGATCCCTGCCTAGTACTGGTACGATACTAGAAGGCCTACAGACTTCATGAAACTTTGTAGGCCCTTGACTGATTGCAATCCATCAGGTGTGACAGAGACTCACTTTGGTCTGACAGATTATTATATCGACAAAAAAAGTGTTCAGTTTGGTCCTACTGGGGCTCTCAGAGTATCGGAAAGTCTGGGCCTAAAACAAGTGAAATACTCCTGAAACGGTGTGAAATCCATTTTATGAAAAAAAGAACACCAAAAACATTAAGTTTTAAGAAATAAAGTAAAATCTAACAAACTTATCATTTCAGATGCAGAACCGACTTGCTGTGTTCATGTGTAACCTCAAGCCAGCCAAAATGCGCGGGATCATGTCTGAGGGGATGATCATGTGTGCCTCGAGTCCAGGGAAAGTCGAAATCCTTCTACCGCCCTCTGGCAGTGTGATTGGGGATAGGGTCACCAGTAAAAACTACCCAGGTACAAAGCAAGGGTCTATGACACTCATTATTAGAATTGACAAAGTCATTAGAAGCTTTTTTACTCAAAACTTGCAAGCACTTTTGCTTCCCAATTCAGCAATTTTAAAGAAAATATCTCAAAGGTTAATCTCTTTCTTTACTTAATAAGTAAGTCACCTGATAGATATTAAAAAAACACTTTGACAAAAGAAAATATTGAATCTGTGTAGCACTTTCCCCTTCTTTCACTAATTTCCAAGTGTTTGGTGGGGGTATAAGGCTAAGAGCTGTTCCAAATAAGGGAAAAAAACAGCAACCTGTGTTCATGTTTACCAAGTTCCAAACTACTCTAGGGTTTGTTGGTCTGTTAGAGGGGTTTTAACTAAATGGGGGAAGAGAAATTGCTCATTTGGAGAAATGGAAAATATGAGAAATGTTTCTTTTTCACCCACATTGATTTCTTTGATCCAACAAGATAGATATCTTTCCTTTTTGTTAAGCATCAAAAATTTTGAATTATTGGCATCCTGCTGGTAATCATAGTGTAACTCTTATAGTGATGGAATCGACTTCATGCTTATGCAAACATTTATTCTGTTTTCCAACATTATTGTGTGTTTTACAATTGTTTTTTTTTTCTGTTTCCATATCAATTGTCATCTCTTAGCACCTTAAATCTGGGACAATCAATTATTTGTTTGTTGGTGAAAAGACTACAGACATAGGTGTATTCAAATGATTTGACCATGCAAATCCCTCAGGAAAGTAGCAAAGAACTGCTACATGTCTTTGGTCAGCATGTATTAAAACTTTTAAAGGCACATTTAAACTTCTGTTGTTAAGCTGATTTGATTATCTTTGATTTGTTTGATTAATTTAGAGGTTCATGTTGTTATCAACCAGGCATAAACTGTATTATTGACGGATTTATAGTTCATGCTTGTTTCAAGTTTCTACTGCTTTCCCTCATGAACACAGTTGCTTTGTTGATATAGACAAATAGGTTACTTTTATAACTCATCAAGTAAATAATGACTCATTGGGTTATATTAAACAACAGAATGAATGTTTGTCCAATTTTTTATGGTTCTAACATTGGTCTGATTGTTATTATTTTTTCTTTAGGAACTCCTGATGCTTTGTTAAACCCAAAGAAAAAGATCTGGGAGACAGTGAAGCCTGACCTTTTAACCAATAATGAGAAAGTGGCCTGTTATAAGGGGTCCCCCCTGGAAGTGGAAGGAAAAGGATTTCTTGTGGCCCCAACATTGGCAAATATACAGATATCGTAGCCCAACCTTGACTCATTATTTATAGAATTTCAGAGTTAGAAAATACAGTTTAACTGTACATTTCGTTGTGTTGCCTTTGTTTCTTATTTACCTCTTTTCCTGTTATATACATTTCATTAAGGTGTTTTAACATACACAACTATATACATGTCCATATCCATTTGTTAGACTTTGTCCCGTTTGTAGGTCTTTATTGATAAGGATATGAAGTCTAAAAAGAATAGTCAAAGGTTTCCAATTTCACATTTAATTGAAAGATTTTCTGCCTAATAACTATTTATTTACCAAAAAGCCTTTGAATTTATCATGACTTTAAGGACTTAACTTCAAACTGCATCAGAACACATCATAACAAATCAAAGCGCTGATAGCGCTGAAGGACTAAGGTGAGTTAAAGTAAGGCAAGATGATTGAGGATATATTTGAAAATTTCTTTGCGCAACATCTCTAGGAAAACAGCTGCTCCTTTTACCACCATTACTATATATTTATTATTTCTGTGAACAGAGACTGAACGATAGTCTATTTTTCGAAAATCTGGACATTTTACTATTTCCTATGAGGCAACAGTTATGATAATATAGAGCAAAACAGAGCGAGTAAATCCAGACTACATTCCTAGTTCCAAGAAGGTATTAGTCCGCACTCTGAAGGCGGATGTTTAATGAGTAATTGGGGTCAGACTGCTGTTTGTGTATCGATAATGTACCATCCCTCAAAAAGTGGTATTTAAAGTCGATCGACTAAGGTGCTGACGCAGCCTTAGTCCAAAAATTGAATAGTTAAGATCAGTTTGTGTGTTCACCCTTTACCAAACATCAAATTTTGGGCTGTCTCAAATCGAAAGGTTTGCATACAACATTTCCAAATGTTATGAAATTGAAAAATAATCTTCTGATAAGGCAGAAAACGTTGTGGGAAAAGGAGAAATTGCGCGAGCAGTTTGTTAAGAGCAATTTCTCCTTTTCCCACAATGTTTTCCAGAGTTGTCTGCAGCAAACTAGTCAAATGTCGTTATTTTTTGGTAATGGGTTAATCCAAATTGTTCAAGTCATAATTGGAGGTATAATTTTTTTTATAGATAAATCTTATAATTGGCTCTACTCCATTTGATATGATACACTCAATATGTCTGCCAGCAACATATGCATGTTGGAAACAACTTGATTGTGTTTTAGCATTTCATGATGCCAACTTGCTTGATGAGGGTAGTTATTTCTACTATAATATCTGTCTCATTACACTGTACAAATGATTTTGAATTTTAAAAGAGCTCAAACAATCTATAGTTTTTCGCCATTTTATTGTCTGGCCATAGGAAGATCTATTTTATACCAATCTGTTGTCTGCAAATTTGTTTCAAGTTGGTTAGTTCTTGCCCAGTTAAGGTTATCATGCTATTGTTTGATAGCATGTCTTGTGTGTTGCTCTAAAGCCTGTTAAGGCTATCATGCTATTGTTGGATAGCATGTCTTGTGTGTTGCTCTAAAGCCTGTTAAGGCTTTCATGCTATTGTTTGATAGCATGTCTTGTGTGTTGCTCTGAAGCCCTTATTCAGTAAGATGTTTCTTCTCCAAGTTATGAGGTGATTTTTTGAAAGACAACTCCCTTACTCTATAATACTTTACTTTAACACATCTGCTAAAGTCGAAACCACTGTGACAAAAGAACGTTTTGCTCCTTATGAGTAATTTATCACAATATCAGTAGAATTTATTTACTACTGCAGTTCGTCTTTTGTCTGCTATAGCTTTTAAATTGGCCTATGGACAAATTGCAATATTAGGGAAATGGATGAACCCTTTACCAAACGCCAAATTTTCAACTGTCCCAAATTGAAAGAGGGTGCAGACAACTTTTCTAAATGTGAGGAAATTTAAAAGAAATCCTCTGATATAGCAGAAAACATTATGGGAAAAGGAGAAATTGCTCCTTCAGAGCAATGTCTCCTTTCCCCACAATATTTTCCAGAGTCGTTTGCAACAAACTGTTCAGATGTCGTTATTGTTTGGTTATTGGTAAAGACTTGAAGTGTACACCAAACATGATGTCTATGATAATGTTAGTGAAAACAAAGGCTTTGCAGACGTCAGCTTTCAACAAAATACAGAAATCATTGGACTACTCGGGTTGGATATCAATTCTTTTTTATGGAATGTGGAAAGAAATCCACAAGCCTCTAGGTTTGTTCAGTGTTATCATGAGTTCAATAAAGACAAGTGATCAAAACCATTTATCTGCACCCTATACCTTAAAAAGGACTTTCTCACAGAATGTGTCATGTGAGTAACACATGTTAGACAGATGATTCAAACAATCGTCATCACTAGATATCCGACCATTTTCATTCCAAAGATGCTGAAAACTTGTGCTTTCATCGCATTGTCATGAAGCTAGCGTCACATGATAAGTGTTAACCCATCTCCTATTCTGGATCCAAGACACTCTTGTCCAAAGCCTTGGGCATGTCCCGTGCATATACCCAACACTAGGCTAATGCGGGTATGAATGCATGGGACAGGTTGGACATTAGAGTGTATTGGGTCCTTCATTAGAGAACATACTAGAATGGCAAAGTTTGTCTACCAAAACCCGCGGAATGTTATTATGCATCTTAATCTAGTGAACACCTTTAGAGAGCTCATTCAATACTGGGTTTATTTCAATAACGACACGGAGTTGCGCTTTTTAGACCTAGACAAATAAGCCGCTCATTAGCCCATCAGTGTGTATTAAAGGCCCATTAAAGGAGATTAATGATAAATCAAACTATATTATTTTGTAAACTTTTGGACAGATTCAAATTGTTTTCACCAGAAAACACCATCAGCACAAATTAAATGTGAAAGTAAACCAAAAATAACCCAGATTAGCAAGTTTTATAATTCAGATTTCCTGATTCTTCACCTCTGACCTTGACAGTTGATAAACACATTTTTGAAACAACCAATCAAAAATCGTTATTTTGAATATGTAAACAAGCAGGTTGTTGATAAACATGATTGAATTGGAGACCACAAAATAGCTTATTTTAAATGAGTCTATTTAATAGGGTCTCAATGTATTCTTCAACTAATTCTCATGACTTTTATGAACATAATAAAAGAACTCCATATATTTATTTAGTAATTTATTTGTACTCCTCTCCTTCGATGTGCCTTTAATACTTTGGTGATATTGTTTATAATCTAGTGACTACGTTACCAATATCACCACTAAAACGTAAATCTGACCATACTGTATAAAGTAGCAGAGTCGATTTTTATCAATTTATATTATTCTTATAAATTTGCTGTTAAAATTGACATTATTGAAGTACGTTTTCTTTATATGACGTTATGTAATTCTATGCATACAAATTCTATCCACCCGCGTTGATGACGTCATCCAATCAGCGTCGCCAAGGGACTTTTGGTTAGTAACAACGTCACTTTTAAGTTTTCTTCAAATGTAAACAAACCACTCCAAGCTACTCATACTATGGAGGAAAATAATGAAGAAGAAATCACATGACGGCGAGTAGACCAGCGTAATATGTCGCGGCCATTAAAGGCCAAGCACTTTACCTCTTCGGATGGACAAGGTTAGTTTGCTTCGAGTTTTTACAGCGTTATCAATGCTATTTCAGACAGCCTTCTTCTACTAATAAACATTACTCACTGAAGCAATATTGTACATGATCTGTGAGCTATTTGACTGTATACGGCTACAAAAGTGCCTTGTCCAAGAGCGTTATCCGACTAAAAGATCAGCTCCCAACTGGAACTGTCCGCTCCAAAGTTCCTGACGTTATCAACACCACTACTGCGAATCCAAATTATAAAAGTGCGCATGTCCCAACCCATCCTCCTTTTTACAATTTTGAGTTTGAGTGTCAGATTTGACTATACAACGGAGACCGGATACTCTCAATTGACGGAGCCTCTGCTATATTTGTGATGTTTGAACTAGAGGATGTGCTGCTTTCCCACTATCTGCATTCCCACATGAACAAATTGGTCATAATTATGACAAGAGTAAAAATGAAGCATGCGTCATTGACATCAAACGTCGTAAGTAGCATTGACCTATTCGGAATTTACATTCGGGACGTATTAGGTGTTTCCGACGCCGATTTCGCTTTCAACTAGGCTATTGAGGTAAGAGTTCATGCTTGAATAGTATTCATGTTAACTCAACTTAACGTTATAAAATAATTAGCATGCTTCCCTCAAATGTGCTTCCTTAGACCAATACTTACCCTTATAAAACCCAAATATGAAAGACATTTAATTGTGCTAAAAAGGCATATGTCAAAAAGTGATGAAATGCTTTTAAGTTTATACTAGAGCTGAGGACAATGTGATGTGGCTTGGAAAGAGAAATAGCCTCAAATAGGCAATACAAGGAAATGAATACCAGGAGAGCGCAGCCGACTTATCACATTGACACATTTTATCATGGAATTAAGATATAAAGCTTGTAGAGACACATTGATTAGTAACACTATGTATTTAAAATATTCTCCAATGCATAGGTCGTAAGAGGAAATACAAGGGAAATCTTTCTCATGGAATGTTATTAATCGACCATTGTGTTGGAGTTGACACATAGTTTATCTCTTTTGTTTAAAAATAGTTTTTATTTACTCATCAGCTGCAATATTTTGGATGGCTCTGTGCAATACAATTGTATTTCGTTCACGAATGTGAAGGATTTACAATGGTATCGCCTTGATCAATGGGGATATTTGTGTTTTCCATGTTCAGAAACGACCCGTATGTCCAGCGAGGCGATGCAGTCGATGGTATCCGCCCTGGAGAAGAACCTGGACAGCACGAGTGACGAGCTGAAGACACGTCTACGGAGTCTGATCATCTCCCAACTCAGCCTCATTCGCTACAAACATCGGGACTACGATGTGAAATACGTCCATGCGAGAGCCAATGGCGCCGACATACAGCAGTACACGATCGAGAATCTACCCAGGGGTCAAGAACAAAGTCTAACCGATGCATTAATTGACGACATCTTACAAGCCCGAGCAAAGGATACGCTTGAAGGAGACCAGGTGATGGAAGAGAAAGACGAAGACTTGCCATCGACAGGTTCAAGAGATGACCATTTTGAAGTGTCGGCGGAGGAAGATGGAAATACGCTATCGTCAAGTTCAGTGTGTGAAAATGATTGTAGTGTTGTAACTGGGTACCTAGCTAAGACGCCAATTGTCCATGATGACGACGAAGCTGATAGCTCAAGGCAAAATACTGCGTCAGCTATGATAAAACCAGGGAACTCATTTTCACCGGTTTCTTCGCCGAACAAAACTCAACCTTCACCAGATCCTGTAGCCATTTCCTATGCTCACCGTTGCAATAATAAGCCTTGCGTTTGTAACTGCCAGGTAGAAGTTGGTAAGACTCGCCAGGTGATTACAGTAAACAACGCTCAAAATGGTCAATTACAGCCTTCCGTCAATGTTGAAGTTAAGATAAAGAAAAATAATGGGAAATCTCCTTTAGCCGAGCGCGATCGCTTGGTAGACAAGGAACAAGAGAATCGAGTCAGTGAAGCAGTATCTTCAGCAGAATTAGAAGAAACGAAAGAGGATAAAGAATGTAGTATACAACCGATCGATAATGGTGTTACGACAAAAGTTGAAAAATCAAACACACCACCCAAGAGTGCTCCCCGTACTACAGACTGGAAGAAGTTGAGGAAACATCAGAAAGCTACACCAATAAATCCGAATACAGAGGTGCCGATTAAGGTTGGTAAAAGCAAGTCTTCCGAAAGGTGGGCTAAACTTAGAGACCATTTAGCATCCGGTAAATTGATGTTGAAAGACGAAATTTCAAACGAACGCAGGACGTTTCAGAAATCTTCGGAACCTGCCAAAATGCCTGAAGGATTGCATAAGCTTAAGAATCGATTAAAGACAGGCAAATTAATTCTGGAGAAAGAGTTGTCCACCAAACATAAATTGGGACCGACACAAACAATCCCTAAGAAGTCTGACGGACTACAACAACTGAAGCGTCATTTGGAAGCAAGTGAATTGTTGCGTAGTAAAGAACCGTCTACAGACAAGCCTAACAACATTGGCAACCGAGTCTCAAGTAAAAGTCTGGACACTGGCTCTGTCACTCCTGTTTCGTCCGAAATATCCTCTGAGACACCAAGTGTTGTCTACATGGGAGAGAGTACGTCGACTGAAGACATAAGAGAGGAAACGCACAAGAAAGGAAATACCACGCATACGACCTTGACTAAGAATACACTCCACAGGTGGCAGCAACTCCAAGAACGCCTGAAGTATCGTAAAACAGCATTAGAAAACGATGCACTATCTTCTAGCGAAGCAGGAACCTCTAAAAATGATGATTACGATTCTGAAGCAAATCCCGACTACAATATTGACCTGCAACTTGGTCGGTCCAAGCAGACGAATGTGACATCTCGCGCAACTCTCGCTCGAATTCGAGATCTCGTTACGATGTTAATGGAGTTGGCAGACTTGTCCGTACATGACGATGCGACGATTAAACGGAGAGAAGGTAAGTCGATACGCTTAACTGAGTTTATACATAATTGCATGGCCAAGGGTGACGGCATGGTGCTGTATAAGACATCGAGCGGCTGAGCACGAACGCGAGTCAGTCAGGAAGCTCTACTATTAGCTTTCTGAATGACTTGTCTCCTGTAGCAAAACAGGGTTTCAGTTGACAAACAGTTTGCCTTAAACCGTATTTTCCAGCCACTTTACCGTACAAGCCACAAGAGAAAAATATATTACACCTTGATAACATGACACCAGGTAGCTGATATTCTTCCTTTTTCTGAAACAGCAATTCAAGCTGTGTTTTTCATACCAGGGAGGCAGATAAAACCGAGACATCGTTCGGTTCATATTGTTCCAATGTATTTATGTTTTAAGATAGCAACATTGAGGACGGATTATGCAGTAGGTTTTTAATTGTGTTTTGATCTTTGATCTTTTGATCTTTGAAAAAGGTCCATAAATATCGTAGCGATCAGTCATTCTAGTAATGTGTTAGGTTGCTTTTGTTGTTGATTTTCTTTTGAACGATCGCTGCATACCAATTGCTTTATAGCTACAAGTACTCTCATGAAATAGTTATTTGCCACAGACGAATCTATTTACATTAATAAAACAATGTAAGTATACCAAGGGTTAAACATTGTTGTAAAAGCACGAAGTACGTTCAAATAGAATACTATAAATATTTTCAAACGGTACCTTCATAAAGAATTTTGTGACTGAATACTTTTGAAAAAAGAATAATCGATGCCAACTATAAAATATAGTGTATCGTCGATACTATCCCATTGTTGGTATGGGAAGAAAGCATAATGCCAAAAAGAGAAATTGCTCGTCACGAACAATTTCTCTTTTTATTACAATGCTTTCTGAAATCTCCCGATAAAGGTGTTTTTAAATGCACATACTATGCAGGAGAACGCTTCAACTAGAACTCCCCTTGATCCCTTTACAGATGCTCATACTGAGCTGGCTGACATCTACAGAGAAGTACACGAGAATATTAAAGCATCCGAGAGCTCCAAGGCTAGGAAAGACGCAAATCGAGCGGCGGCTATACTTAAGGAAGCGCTTCACAAACTGGTATAGTAAATGTGGTCTCCCATTTGTTTGTTTAAACGTATTTATTTTATACATCGGTTGTGAAAGAAGTTCTTACAACTTGAAATAATCACTCTCGAGTCGGCTTCCTGGATCATGAATAGCACTCGCACCGAATGTGGATATAATAAAGGTCGAAACGAAGAACCCGCATTTCACGGGACCCGAACGTACGACCCTCGTGCCCGGAGGCCGATGCTATAACCCTTGACCACTGTCCTTTACCTTCTTCCATTGACCAGTAGTAAGCGAGCTGTTATAGAAATACTTTTCTTTATGAACATTCCTTTAAGTGCATTGTTGACATATGATATATAACGCAATAACAACCCACGTATCCATTATTGGAAAATGTCCATGGGGACATATATTTCCTTCCATTGCAATTGTGCGTACTCAATTTATACAGCGGGAAAAAAAGAAAATAAAAAGTTTGATCCCTTACCCTAGACATGTCGTCGGATGATACTGCACATTTTCACTTATAAAAAAGGCCTGTTTGAGAAAGGTTGACACACACATTACTGGTCTTGAAGGCCTGTGTAACACCAAAGTTTTCATTATCAGCGACATCAGCAGCAACATCGTCATTTCGACCCGGAAGTACTCCGTAAGAGGTGCGAGACCTTATCATCATGCGATTTGGCCACCATCACCATCATTATTACCACCACCGTTTTCATTATCATTTCCCCCTAGATTATCATGTGTATCGTCATTACCATCACTTTTATGTTCCTTTTTGCATGGTTTATAGATAGGTTCGGGAGTGAAAGAACCTGTTGGCTTGGATAATACCATAACACAGTTGGCACAGAGCGCACAGGCTTGTGGTGTTGTGGATTGCGATGAGACAGTTTTACACGAGATCAGGGACTTACTGCCACTCTTATATGATCTAGCTAGTCTATTGCCCACCGCATGCAAACATGGGTAAGCATGTTTTCTTCTAGTCTATGTAAATTTTTATAAATTTAACGATTCATATATTCATGTTCGTACAGTATAATTCCAACTAGTACTACTTTCCTCTGTCTTGTGCTTGAACTGGCTTTTCAATGGCAATGCTTTTAACTTTTAACTTGCTTGTAACTGTTCTGAGGTTTTATAAAAAAAAAATCTGTATTCAGGTCACGAGGGTCATCGGTTCGAATTTTGTTAGCAGCGGAATCAAAATTGTTATCTTCTTTGATTCTCTTTCGGCGTTATTACTGGTATGGTATATAGATAGGAAACTCAAGCGTGCTTAAATCTAATTAAAAAGAACTTCTTTCTCAAACAATTTAAGGGAATAAGTCTAATAAAACAAGGCAATGATCTGTATCTTAAGTGTTCTTGCTTGTATTTCCAGTCCAAGTCCAATAAAGAGCGACACCCGTCAGAGTTCCACAACTGAGGTTCCTTCCCGCAGCTTAATACCTACCGTTCCTGCTGTATCGAGTATTTTCAATAAACCGTTCGGCTTTATGCGATCGTTTATGAGGAAGGAAACTAAAGGTTAGATATGCTTTTAATGATAGTCTTCTAATATCATGTTTGTGAAATAATCTTACATAGAAGAAACGAACTAGATAAAAGCAAGTGCCTTCTATCTAAGCATAATAATGAACCAAGGTATGAATCCCAATTTAGTTGATTTAAACTTCTTGTCTTCTATCCGAATACCTGGATAATTCTTTGCTACCCTGTCTGCATATCTGGACACTTCTTTAACCGAAAAAAAAGAACAATTAGTATCCTATATTGATTCGAACGGGTTAGTAAATCACATAATTTATCTTGTATTATATCGTTCCAGTTGAAGTCACACAAGAAACCAGTCAAACCAAACCACATGTGAACGAAAGCAGCCCGATAATTGAAGAGGCACCAGTCCGATACCGTCGATCACAAGGCGGCGCTGCAGTTCCACTCGTGGACAAGCTCGGCATTTCCGAGAGCACGGACTCGACACAAGACGAACAGGGGAACTTTAACAGCCACAACCGCACGGCGACCTTAAGTCATCATTATCCGCTGCGAAAACAGAGCAAAGATGGCGGATCCAAGACAACGGTACAAAGACCTAGTTATCTACATAGCAACATGCTTAGTTACATGTCTCTTTCGGGTCTGTTGAACCTTCGGCGTGTGACCCGGGGTATTGTTGCCACCGGGTTTGTTGGATTGAGTTTCTTTCTGTTGTTTTCTACCAACTTCGGGCGTACCATTCTGACCACGTGGTTATATGCCTGGGCGTTTATGGCGTGTAATGTAAGATTAGTGCATTCGTCTCCGGAGCCCGTCGTGTAGTCGTTGGTTAATTATTTGGTGTTGATTGTTGTTACTATTTGGTCTTTTGAATAAATTTTGTTAATGCGATTATGTTTATATTATTTCTTATTTTAAGAGAAACAGTCTTGAGTATGAACATATGTATGTTTAATAAATAACCTCATGACACCCCTTTTTACCACATCTGCTGCTTCATATTAAGAAAATATCGAAGACAAAATCTACAAATGAGAATTCTTTGGATCATCACAAATCTTCATACTGGAAATGGGTCAATTACTTGAGAAAAAAATATCATATCGCAATAAGAAATATAAACAAATATAGTTTAAGATTATAATAGGTTGTACATTTGAATAAAAAAAATCGAAATAAATATGGTTCCTCCTACATCGAAATGAATATGGTTCCCCCTACATCGAAATGAATATGGTTCCCCCTACATCGAAATGAATATGGTTCCCCCTACATCGAAATGAATATGTCATCCCTACATCGAAAAGAACATGTCATCCCTACATCGAAATGAACATGTCATTCCTAAATCGAAATGGATATGGTTCCCCCTACATCGAAATGAATATGGTTCCCCCTACATCGAAATAAATATGGTTCCCCCTACATCGAAATGAATATGTCATCCCTACATCGAAAAGAACATGTCATCCCTACATCGAAATGAACATGTCATTCCTAAATCGAAATGAATATGGTTCCCCCTACATCGAAATGAATATGTCATCCCTACATCGAAAAGAACATGTCATCCCTACATCGAAATGAACATGTCATTCCTAAATCGAAATGAATATGGTTCCCCCTAAATCGAAATGAATATGGTTCCCCCTACATCAAAATAAATATGGTTCCCCCTACATCGAAATGAATATGGTTCCCCCTACATCGAAATGAATATGTCATCCCTACATCGAAATGAATATGTCATCCCTACATCGAAATGAACATGTCATTCCTAAATCGAAATGAATATGGTTCCCCCTACATCGAAATAAATATGGTTCCCCCTACATCGAAAAGAACATGTCATCCCTACATCGAAAAGAACATGTCATCCCTACATCGAAATGAACATGTCATTCCTAAATCGAAATGAATATGGTTCCCCCTACATCGAAATGAATATGGTTCCCCCTACATCGAAATGAATATGGTTCCCCCTACATCGAAATGAATATGTCATCCCTACATCGAAATGAACATGTCATTCCTAAATCGAAATGAATATGGTTCCCCCTACATCGAAATGAATATGGTTCCCCCTACATCGAAATGAATATGGTTCCCCCTACATCGAAATGAATATGTCATCCCTACATCGAAATGAACATGTCATTCCTAAATCGAAATGAATATGGTTCCCCCTACATCGAAATGAATATGTCATCCCTACATCGAAAGGAACATGTCATCCCTACATCGAAATGAATATGGTTCCCCCTACATCGAAATAAATATGGTTCCCCCTACATCGAAATAAATATGGTTCCCCCTACATCGAAATGAATATGGTTCCCCCTACATCGAAATGAATATGTCATCCCTACATCGAAAAGAACATGTCATCCCTACATCGAAATGAACATGTCATTCCTACATCGAAATAAATATGGTTCCCCCTACATCGAAATAAATATGTCATCCCTACATCGAAAAGAACATGTCATCCCTACATCGAAATGAACATGTCATTCCTAAATCGAAATGAATATGGTTCCCCCTACATCGAAATGAATATGGTTCCCCCTACATCGAAATGAATATGGTTCCCCCTACATCGAAATGAATATGGTTCCCCCTACATCGAAATGAATATGGTTCCCCCTACATCGAAATGAATATGTCATCCCTACTTCGTGTTTGAAATGTCATCCCTACAATACATTGAATATCCCATCTATTAAGGAAAGAAAAACCATCATTTATTAAAAAGGGAAACACATCAATTGTTGGGAAGATGATGTACGGGGAGATCGAATGTGTCACTTGTAGAAATATACATTCCCCTTGGTTTTTCTCGCTTGAGGTCCGGATCTTTTAAAAGACGAATAACGATTTCATCTTATTCGTCCCGGGGGTCGGAACTGTACAAGAAAGAAAAAAGAACTTATTCCCACAAATCAGAGTAACACCTTCATTCTTTATTGAAGATGTATAATAGCACGCAGTAATAATAATTATACATACAACGATATGGAAGTAATGAACAATACTTTAACATTTCTGAATTGCAAAGAATGTTTCTTGAAGTGAGGGAAGCAGTCTCCAACCAAAGGATATAAAATAAATGAAAATTATTTATCTATTTGTGAAAGTCAATCATTGAAATAATGAAAATTACTTGTCTTTATTTGTAGAAAATTGTTTAGAAATGTGAAAAGAAGAATATCTTATTGTTTATGGAAATTAACTTATATGTTTGTAAAATTGACAAGAATTCTATTTCTTACCTGTACAAGAAAGAAGAAAGAACTTATTCCCACAAATCAGAGTAACACACTGATTCCATGGGCAGTATTTTAAGCAATTCCCGCGCGTGTTTTCGGTGTGCGCACGCATCATTTTTCATGTTGGCCAATACCTATGTTCTTGGTACACAAACCATGTAACCATATTAAGGAAACGACCTTCTAGAAACGGCCGAATTCCAAGAAACCATCTTATTCTAAGAAACATACATTAACCTTCTGACCAGGTTAAGCTAGAGAAATTGTCCATTGTTTTTAGCTGAATCATACAAAATACCGCAAAGAGCGTTAACCGCTTTTCATTTACCTCATATAATAAGTTATGTAGTTTTTTTTTTATTCCTAATACATCCCTACAGTAAACTAAATATGCATTCACCACAGTATATTATGACATGTCATCCTTACAGTATATTTAAAATTCCATCCCTACAGTATATCGAATATGTCATCCCTACAGTATTCCATATATAGCATTCTGAATATGCCATTCGTACGGAATATTGCATATGCAATTTCTACAGTATATCGTATATGTCTTCCCTAGAGTATACCGAATAAATATGCCTTTCCTGCAGTATATGCCATCCATACAATATTATGAATATGCCTTCCCCACAGAACATATCAAATATGCCAACCATACATTATTCTGAAGATGTGTTTCATCAGTATGTCGAATATGCCAACCATACAGTATAATAAATATGCCTTCCCTACAGTACATATCGAATATGCCAACCATACAGTATTCTGAACATGCGTTCCATCAGTATGTCGAATATGCCAACCATACAGTATTATGACCATGCGTTCCATCAGTATGTCGAATATTACATCTATACACTATTATGAATATGCCTTCCATCAGTTTGTCGAATATATCATCCATACACTAAAATGAATATGCCTTCCCTACAGTACCTTTCGAATATGCCAACCATATAGTATTCTAAACATGCGTTCCATCAGTATGTCGAATATGCCATCCATACACCATTATGAATATGCCTTCCCTACAGTACGTCTCGAATATGCAAACCATACAGTATTCTGAACATGCATTTCATCAGTATGTCGAATATGCCAACCATACAGTATTATGAATACTCCTTCCCTACTGCACATATCGAATATGCCAACCATACAGTATTCTGAACATGTGTTTCATCAGTATGTCGAATATGCCAACCATACAGTATAATGAATATGCCTTCCCTACAGTACATATCGAATATGCCAACCATAAGGTATTATGAACGAACGTTCCACCAGTATGCCGAATATGCAATTCATACACTATTATGAATATGCCTTCCCTACAGTACATATCGAATATGCCAACCATGCAGTATTCTGAACGAACGTTTCACCAGTATGCCGAATATACCAACCATAGACCATTATGAATATGCCTTCCTTACAGTACATATCAAATATGCCAACCATAAGGTATTATGAACGAACGTTTCACCAGTATGCCGAATATACCAACCATACACCATTATGAATATGCCTTCCCTACAGTACATATCGAATATGCCAACCATACAGTATTCTGAACATGCGTTACATCAGTATGTCGAATATATCATCCATACACTAAAATGAATATGCCTTCCCCACAGAACATATCAAATATGCCAACCATACAGTATTCTAAACATGCGTTACATCAGTATGTCGAATATGCCAACCATACACTATTATGAACATGTCTTCCCTACAGTACGTCTCGAATATGCCAACCATACAGTATTCTGAACATGCGTTCCATCAGTATGTCGAATATGCCAACCATACAGTATTATGACCATGTGTTCCATCAGTATGTCGCATATTTCATCCATATACTATTATGAACATGCCTTCCATCAGTATGTCGAATATATCATCCATACACTAAAATGAATATGCCTTCCCTACAGTACATATCGAATATGCCAACCATACAGTATTCTAAACATGCGTTACATCAGTATGTCGAATATTCCAACCATACAGTTTTATGAATATGCCTTCCCTACAGTACATATCGAATATGCCAACCATACAGTATTCTGAACATGCGTTCCATCAGTATGTCGAATATGCCAACCATACAGTATTATGATCATGCGTTCCATCAGTATGTCGCATATTTCATCCATATACTATTATGAACATGCCTTCCATCAGTATGTCGAATATATCATCCATACACTAAAATGAATATGCCTTCCCTACAGTACATATCGAATATGCCAACCATACAGTATTCTAAACATGCGTTACATCAGTATGTCGAATATTCCAACCATACAGTTTTATGAATATGCCTTCCCTACAGTACATATCGAATATGCCAACCATACAGTATTCTGAACATGCGTTCCATCAGTATGTCGAATATGCCAACCATACAGTTTTCTGAACATGCGTTCCATCAGTATGGCGAATATGCCAACCATACAGTTTTATGAATATGCCTTCCCTACAGTACATATTGAACATGCAAACCATACAGCATTTTGAACATGCGTTCCATCAGCATGCCGAATATGCCATCCATATACTATTATGAATATGCTTTCCCTACAGTAAATTTCGAATATGCCAACCATACAGTATTCTGAACATGCGTTCCATCAGTATGTCGAATATACCATCCATACACTATTATGAATATGCCTTCCCTACAGTACACATCGAATATGCCAACCATACAGTATTCTGAACATGCGTTCCATCAGTATGTCGAATATGCCAACCATACAGTATGCTGAACATGCGTTCCATCAGTTTGTCGAATATGCCAACCATACAGTTTTATGAATATGCCTTCCCTACAGTACATATCGAATATGCAAACCATACAGTATTCTGAACATGCGTTCCATCATAATGTCGAATATGCCAACCATACACTATTATGAATATGCCTTCCCTACAGTAAATTTCGAATATGCCAACCATACAGTATTCTGAACATGCGTTCCATCAGTATGTCGAATATGCCATTCATACAGTATTCTGAACATGCGTTCCATCAGTATGTCGAATATGCCAACCATACAGTATTCTGAACATGCGTTCCATCAGTATGCCATCCCTACCGTATACTTGATACGCCTTCACTACAGTACACGAACATGCCTTCCCTTCAGAATACTAACTATGCATCCCTACAGTATAATGAATAGCTTATCCTTACAGTAATATTAATATGCCTTCACTTCAGGATTAAGAATTTGCATTCCCTACAATACACTGAAAGTGCCTTCACAAAAGTACATTGGATATTCCATCCATACAGTTAATTGAATATGCCATTTCGAAAATATGCCGAATATGTCATCTTTGATATAAAGGTACATGTATAGCATTAAAAATACGTGCTGTGAATCATTTCAACCATTGCAGTATACTGGATATGTCAAATATGCCAAGCAAATAGTAAAGTGAATAAACCATTATAATGGTATACTAATCATGTTATATATACAATTCATTGAATATATCGTCTTTACGATTTACTGGATGTCTACGGTATAGTGACTTACCATATATACCATATAAAGAATATGTCATCCCTATAGCATACTGAATATGCTATCAATATTGTTTACTGAATATGCACTCCCTAATGTTATACCGAAAATGGTATGTTACTCGCTTTATTTTAACAATAGAATAAACAAATCTTACTTAGTTTGTACTGCTTAGAATTATTGTCTTGAGACGTTTCAAATCAATACAAACAATAAAATAATTTAAAGAATGAAAGACAGCTAGAAAGATCAGCAGGGGCTTCTGTGGCCTAGTGGTTAGACTTAAGATGGCCCCTATCGGCACGGGTTCAACTCCCGGTGACATTTAGATTTTCATTTGAGGCAGTCTCCCGAATGAATTCGAGGGGTTCTACCAAGCTTTGTCAACCAATCTCCTTAATACAAGCTGTATGCGGCTTGGATAAAAAGTTCTGCAATACTGGTAAGGAAATACCAGGAGCACGGTAGGTACAATTAATCGTTGGACATAACATGATATTTTTTTTAACTAAAAAGAATATACTTGTGGTTTACAGAACATGTTACCCTGAACTCTCAGGGGACTAGCCCGCCTACAAAATTTTTCCAACCCACTGTTCATTTCCAGTTTTTCAAATCTAGAGCAACTTTCATCTTGCTTCACAAATATCTTTTAATGAATATTAGGATCTGGAACGAATAATCGAATATTCATTTTGAGTTCCGAATATTCGGATCGTGAGTTTTCATTCGAATATTCGTTTTAGTGAGACAATTTTAGTTTGCAATCAGTGAATGGATCACGGATAAGTGCCCTCCCGGAGAAGTGCCCCCTCGAACATGTTTAACAGGATGGAGAACTGCCCTCCTACTAGAATTTAGGGGGTGGAGAGGTGCCCTCCCGTCAAAACTGATGACACGGATAAGCCCTCATTAATGGGGTTTCCCCTTAAAGAATTCCCTTCTAAAATATGGGTTTCTCATGTGCAGTAACCAAAGGCAAAAGAACAAAATATGTAAACAATGTGGTCCCTGTAAATAGTACCAACTTCTCTAAAAACGTTCCCTGCATTAAACATAATACGCTATCCCTCTAGAATACTGGATAGATCATTGGTCAATAATTTACTCTATTTGGACCTTAAGTTAAGACACGATTTGATTTGTTTCAATGTTAGCCTCGTTTAAGAAGATACACACTAGGCCGTGTATAACATAAATTATCAAAACGGCGTATCATGAATAATACATCGTATGGTTTGCAACTGAATACGTAGGGAAAGAAATATGACAAAAAAAACCAAAAATTTCCCCTCATTAGGCCCCATTAGGCACGGAACGTCAATTCGTAACGTTTTATATGACGTCATCGTTTGGACGTCGTTTATTGCTAGCAACCACGTCGTGACTACGAGGCGGCGTTGATCCATTCCCCGACAAATATTATCGATATTTACGATTGACGACATGGAATAGAGGAGATAGTAGCGTATGTGATACTGTCGTGAAAGGCCAAACCCCACCCTATACATAAAAAGTATAAACTTGGAGGTAAAAGTAAGTGGTAATGCTTTATTAGTTGTTTGTTGTATTGAGTATATTGTCACAAGCTATATATATATAAGTTATAGAAAACGATTTGCGGGCTAGCTTAATTAATCAGCTGTCGAACATTCGGTTAAAAAGGAATTGATGTGATTGCTATCGTCAAGTCCTTGACATTAAAAACATGTCTGTTTGTTACTTTAAATGTTCATGAACATGCTATCGTAAGCCGATGGTAGTGTAATGGCTGTGAGTTTTTTTTTTTCATCGCAAACGACCCCTCAAGACACAGCCACATGAATTGGTCAATTAAAAAAGAAGTACATTTTTGACCCATGGTTTTTTGCCTTATTTCTTTAAATTTTGCTGTAGAGTTTTTTCTTTTACCTATTTTTGTATTTTGAATAGTTTATTACCTGTTGATGTTTTTGCTTAGTTGATTATAGACCATTTTGAAAGTTAACTCTACTACTATGAGTGTTCAATCATACATTAAAGTTTTCTTTCCTTATGATGCTTTTATTAATAGTGTTCTATGTTGATATTTTATATGAATATGACAAATTGGTGCACTCATAAAGAAAAACATTTTCTCGCAGCTTGCCTTTTCTATTTTTAGGTAGAAGATTGATATATACTTTGAAACTATAAGCTCTATCCTCAAAATAGTGTCGTTAGACAAAAGGTGATTTAGATATGACCTTTGGATAATAATCATTTGATATTTTTGATAACATTAGCAAACTTTATACAACTGAAAGGACAGTTCATATAAACGTTTAATCTGGGTATAAGTTATTTTGAAAAATACACCACAGACACTTGTTTTGAGGTAGGGCCTGAGTCTTTGGAAAAGTTTACTGAGAACATATTTTGATTTCACGTCTTTAGAATTTTGAATTAGTTGATAATAAAAACAAAAAAATCCTATAATCCAAGGACAGTAAAAAATATATACATACGTTTTGGGTTAACCCAATTGTAGCTACAACACCTTTATAGGTTGAGACTAGTGACCAGTACATACTTGAATTTGTTGTAAAAATACAATGTCTTTTACAATACATGGGTATGACCATTTCCTTGAACAATAATGTTAATAGGGAGCCTCATAATGTGTGCCTCAGTATAGGACCGCAACAAAATAAGTCTTTCTAATTCATGTCTATACTCCTCATTAGTCTTAGCAATTAAGTTTTAATAACACATTTTTATTTGGGGGAACTGTTCCAGCTTTACTCATAGATGTGGATTAGACAATGTGTATACATATATATATATATATATATATATATATATATATTTTTTTTTTTGTTGAAGTGACATTGTGTGATAAAAAATCTATGTTATATACTGTTTTTGGAAATAAATGGGCTGCCATGCAGCTGAAATTAAAGAAAAATAATGGTGATTACTGCAATATCGAGGGTTCAGTGCAAGACTATAGTAAGTGTTTCATAAACACGAAACACTAAATATAGTATTGCGCTGAACCCTAGATATAATCTAAAATACTTGGAATTATGTCTTTCCCGCGACAATGAACATCGGGCTCAGAACAATATTACTTTACCAGGAGTACGCTAAACTGAATGTTATATCTTAGTTTAGTTTTAGTTAAGTTTTAAGTTAAGCTATTGTTAAACTTTATTATAGTACTCATTGTTGAATCCAGAGGCTGAGGCTCTCTCTAATTAAAGCCTATTTAAAACGCAAATTACAGTTTTATGTGAACGATGTTTTTGCAGTTTAACGATTATATGCATTACCTTATTAATATACTATGACACTGGTACATGTAGGTGTTCGTCCGGAGAAAGCTGTTTGAAGTATTACCCATATATTTAGTAGAAAAAAGACCGCCTTTCGTGAGATCAATTACACTTTTTCCATAACGAATTAAAATCGAGACATCCCAGATCCCAAACTATCGTAGTCACTGAGTTATGCTTTTTGATTTAAGGCCCATGTGATGTCATTCAATCAAAATAAGTATTAAGTTTAGAATGGATATATTGTTACTGGTTTATAAATCATCAACTCAATTTTAGCTGCATATTACACACCATGTCTTAAGGCATTAGTTTATAAATATAAATGTTGTCTTACACATTTCACTACAGTGAAACTTTATCTAAGTGACCTTAACGACCACCTTAAAGAGAAATAAGCTATTTGATCAGATAAGCACTCTTTAATGCAGAGTTTGTGATGTAGAAAGCTGTCTGTGCGAGGCAACTCTTGAATCAAAACAAGACTCAATTTAACGGCAAAAGTAACACAATACATCCAACAATTACTTTATGTTGTCAAACTTGAATTAAGCGATCATATATGAAGTAAAAGTAGTTAATAGGGTAGCACAAAATAAGTAATGTACAGGGTACTGTTTTACTAAACAGTCTAAAACAACAATTCGTCTTATTTCGATATTGGGCGAAGCAATATTGCAAAGGAACACATCATTGAAATCGTCTCTCCGAGCCGCTTCCGATGACGTGTCGAAATGCAATATTGCACTTTCATTTAATATACTATTTATGTGTATCAGTTATGACTTATGTAAATATTGTCCTTAAGTTGTTTAGTAAAACGGTACCCAGATCTCTGGCAGATGCATGACTTTAGATCTGTATCAAACATGAGAATGGTGGATAATTTTCTAAACATATTTTGTCTTCTGCTTTCCCAAACCTTTGATGCTTAATCTTGATGAGGAAATGTACTCAGAGAAGCAATCAGGTTAGATAACAGGCCAGCCACCAATTCTCTCAGCGACTGGCCTGGATCGAACCTGTTTGCATAAGCATGAAGTCGGTTCCAGCACCATAAGGGTTAAGGTGAACAATGTTTCACAGCCTTTAATACACTGTTTAATGTTAGTCAATTAATATATTATCGACTGTAGTGATTATACGTCCATGCAAACTAGACTACAAGTCTAAATGGGGATGCTTTTTTATGTCCTTAATCCATTCTAACCCAAGTGGAAACTTATCAAGGAAGCCTTACTGAGATACAGACTAATGGAATGTTTTTTTTATGCCCATTGTTTCTCTGGTCTTTAACCAATATGATGATGATATAATTCTAATTTTCATTGAATGTCTTATGCCATATTAAATGTAAATATAATAATCAATATAAATGAAATAAAAGAGGTTCTTTAAAGATCACCTTTTTATCAACGTTTATTTCTTATGGTGACGAATATTTTGAAAGAAGATGACCATAGTATTAACACATTGGTTGTTAACGATAGTCGTTATCTTATCTCTCTGTACTTGGTTTGTTTTAATTGATATCTTCCGCATCATTTATATCCTAGATATGCTACAGAACTGGTATATAAATTTTTTATGCTTTAATGTTAGAAGCTTAATCCTGGATGTTAGGGGTCATTTTACACATCTTAAAAGATTGAAGGCTAAAACATATTATTATTGCAACGTTATTTTTATAGATATGATATATTGTGTTTATGTTATTCTATATCCCGTAATAGTATTTGGCTCCTCTAATGTAAATGTTTCAAGTATTGCTATGGTGAACAAATAAATCACCCTATCAAATAATGCTTTAATATGCACGTTAAATGTAGATAGAATCTGTCTCGAGCAATGGGCATTTGTTCTAACCATGTCTTAGATACATTGGTCATACACAGATAGTTTCAATTGGATGTATCGTCGAATATCATTATATCATATATAAGAAAAGCCTGCTTGTCATGATATTCGGCTGTTCTTAAACTATGTTTTCCCTTATCGATTCTAAAGTTTGATTGATTTATTTGTTCCAAGTCCCTTAGTATGTATTTCTAAATATTGTTTTACTCTTCATATCTTTAACACGTATTCTATATTAGAATCCATTGCTTGGTCGTAAATATTAAGGTACATCTATCATACGTTGATATTGATATAATTGTCTAGACAATAAATGTATGTTCTAAGAAATTATAGAATAGTATAGCGTACGTAATGAGTCTGAGGAGTGTTCCTACAATACCATTCGATATAGCGTGTGTGCAATGAGGAGCAAAAAATAACTACTAAGGCAGTCCGACGAGAAAGCCATATCAATCTCTAGTATATCTCACTTAGTGCAATATCTCACTACAATGCCCTTTAGAAAATGATATTCTTTCCTCAAAGTTATAACGCTAATAATCTCTATAGTTTGCCGATAGTAATATCATAAAAATATTATCTTTATGAATCAACAAGAAAAAAGGTTAATTATTATCATGATACATTTGAATGTGATACTGGTCTTAGCTTATTTTTCTACTGCTCGTGACATATAATCTGCTTTAGTACAAATGCTGTGTAATCATCTGAAAACTCTTCAAGATATATTTCGTGTTTTTGAAATTCAAATTAAATTAGAGTGTTGTCCTAGATCAGACTGCACCCTCTGTCCACAATGATCCCGGTCGATACTCTAAAATTATTTGGCAGTTCAATGAGCTCAGAAACGTGCTCCTCTCTACCTTCAATGAGCGGAGAATGCGGCACGTTTCGCGCCTGATCCGCCTGTCTAGGAAAATTGACCAGTCGCCATTGTCGCCATATTGTTTTCACTGGCTCTATTTGTGAAAACAACTTCGACAAATATTGGGGGCGGGGTTTTGTCGACTGTTAAATTGACCGATCGACAAAATCCATCCTGATATTTGTCGTAGTTTCATATAAGAGCTTTTAAAAGCAATATCCATGTACACACTTACGTTTGTTTGTCGGAGTTCTGAACACATTTTTATTGGTCAATCAAGATATGAATATTTATTTTGAGGCGTTCTGTCGCTCGGTCAATTCTAGAATGGTTTCGATTATTATTTGGTGCCCTCCGATAGAAAATGTATGAGAGAATAAAAAGCCAATACAAGTAGAAAACTTTTATATGAACTGAATTTATAAACATAGTTTGAAAGCCCAACCTCTATTGGTTTTGAACGAGGTGTCTTAACCTGATGTTCATTTAGTTTTCAAAATTCCCCTATCGATATAATGAACAAACAAAGAACTCTCAGTATTTCTAACTTGCAAGTACCAATCAAACAACGTCTGCAAAAAAAGAAACAACTGTAAGCCATCAGTATTCATTAATACGAAAATTAAAGATTATGCGTGAAAGAGAATGTACAAAGAGTACTTGTTTGTATGCATATTGATAATGGAGGCATGTCACACAGAGAGCTCTTATATGAGCTCCGTCAGAACTTTTACCCCGAAACAATCCGTTATCCATGGTACAAGACTCTTACAAAAAATTATTATCAGAAAATTTTCGCTTAACCCTAATAGTGCTGGAACCGACTTCATGCTTATACAAACAGGTTGGACCCAGGCCAGCCGCCAATAAATTGACCTGTGTTCTAACCTGTTTGAAACTTTCAGTATCTTTCCTTATCAAAATTATGCAGATGTTTAAGGTTTTGGAAAGCAGATGACACAACAATCTATATAAAGATGATTACCCAGCATTCTAAGGGTTCATCCAAGTCTGACGATTCAAAGCAACCGAATCAGCACTCGTATTAAATTTTGTTATTCCATGTTCATATTGATCCGAAACTGGATTTGTGCAATATTGAAAGATTATGTTTCAGAACGATTGAACAAGTGATCAATCATGTCTGCGGAAACGAACTTGTGGTTAGACACATCTTCATTTCGTTTAAGATATCTTAGTTAATTCTTTATGTATACGTAATATTTTCAATTATTGTGTTACATGTTTAAGGTTGGAAAAATGCATCAAAGAATATCTTGGCACATATTTCTATAACAAACAATAGGTTGAAAACTTCCTTGATTAACATCTCAATATGTTTATGTTACGTTGTAGCTTTGTGACATATTCCTCGGCTCGATCGTAAGTTCGACCAGAGGTTTGTCCCTTTTTACTTTGAAGTCTCGATAAATCTGTTTTTAGAACTCAATAAGCTTATAGATACCAACTTTTGACAAGCAATTCAAATATGCAAGGCTTAGTTCTGATATAAATGCATTTCACATCATATCGATCATTTTACTTTGTGTCCAGCCGCTTTCTAAAGTTATCCCAATCTAAGCTTAGAGTTGATGCATATGTAAGACCTGCGTTGGTAGTTTATTTAAACTTTCAACCCTCGGTCATACTTTGGAAATAGGGTGATTGAAAATAACCAAAGCAGAAGCTTGTAATGGCTTTGTATAATGACAAGGGAATATTTCCCTTTTTATCCAACACCGTAGCTAATTTTCAGGTTAAAATGTCGATTGTGTGTTGTCATACGACCAACCATTTCAAATCATGTTATTTATCGCATTAGAATACATCGAAATAAAAATGAGCTGTAACATAAATTGATAACATGCAAGAACGGAAACACCTGTCCATTTTCCGTATCTTCAAAATTCCGTTATACTCAATGCAACTCATGCCGTGCATAAAACCAACCGTAGTAATGGCCTCCATCCATGGTAGTCTGGACAATTGGTATAGTATATTATGGCTTGTACGTACAGCTCCATGTCAAAAAAGGGCGACTGGATGGGAATAAGGAAGCACAAATAACAAGCACTTTAACCTTTACCACAATAAAACGGACACAGTCTTAAAAAACAACGCTTTATTTCAACCAAACAGAAATACAAAGCATTTCTAGATATTTACGTATTCCTTTACACATCGTTTCATGTCAGTCGATTTGGGCGTTTCTTTATTTCAATATTACATTGACAGTTATGTATATGCAATAGGTTATTAAACACGGGTTTGTAACAATTCGAGATTATTTCTACTTTATTTATGTTACATGGGCGCAGAAATCTTTTCAGACGCGCGTCTATACTATCTTGGCCAACTACCAATTCTTAAGTAGCCCAACTTTAAATCGACAAGGACGACATCAATGTTGAACAAAACTCAATTTGTGAATAATGCAGGGTAGAAAACGTTATGACAAAAGATAAAAACTGTTCATGAGGAGCAGTTTTCTTATGCCAGTTGCTACCAAAGGCTTGTAGAATGATTGCGAGTAAGGTTTTATGGAGAAAAGTCATTAAACTCCAAATATACCGCAAAATACATACGTATTAAGCTCAACCTAAGTATAAAGTATTTCTAGTACAAAAGAAATCTTCGCAAATCATGAAAAGTCGTAATTCATTATCCTTGAGTCGTATAAACAGTAATCCAGGTGTATGCTTCGCCTTTTTTTAATCATACCTCGTTACTATCCCTAATAATAAGTGGAGAAAATATTTGCATGTTTTAGACTATGTTCTCACATACTAGAAATAAAAGCAGGTCGATTTAGTTGGAATACGAAGAGAACATAGACATTGTAAAATTTGAACATCGAGATTAGTTGAAAATGAATATCATTTTCTCCTAAAATGTCCCAAGTACACTCGAATACGTAGAAAACATCATCGTAGCGTACTACGAGCTAATTACAATAGTTTTATATAATTAATGCCTTTGTGAAAAAGAAAGACATTGCAAGGCATTTGTATATATCTTTCAGAGAGCTTTCATATTCGTGATGAAACTTTAAGCACTATTGTTTTTCCTTAACCAACGACTTTCTCAATTCTTATATTATCACCATTCTTGAAATTTCATTTTTTGGTATGTTGTGCTCAATATCTGTTGATCCCTTGTTTTGTCTAAGCCATATTCTATGATATTGCGAATGGCCATATAAACTTTTTGTCGATGATTGCCAATATAGAAATTGTAAATTGTAAGTTATATCATTGAAAAGTGACTGATAACTAGTTTTTGCGCTGGAAGTGGTTTAACAAAAAATCGCAAAGTTGGCCCCGCTTCTCGAGGAATTCGAACCCACGACCCTCGTGCTCAGAGGACCACGCTCTTCCCCATACACCACTGGCATAAGAGATTACTAATGGTTAAACCAAAATCGCGTTTTTCACATAAAGTCTCGTACCTGTTACGGATAACTACTTCCGGGTCGTAATACCCATTTAGAAATTTTGAGTTGTGACTTCAGGTTCATATTTAGGCTGGTAAGAGATGAGCTGATAGAACAGGGATGTGTTTCCTGTATAGATAATAATCCTGCAATGCTCTTAAGGTTTGTTTTAATTGCCTATTTTAGGACTATTTGTTTGGGATTTTATGAAAACAAATACCAGTACCTTGTCCAGAATTGACATCTTTTGCACTAATTTTCGGATGGTACTAGTACACTTTACTCCGCAGAAAATAAATTAGACAATTGAGGTGTCCATTTTATTACAGTTCTTGAGAGTTTAATGGACCAAATTGATATTTCTGTATAGAGGTTAGGCTAGAAAACACTTTTCTCCATTCAGTATAGTCTTAGAAATAACTGATTTAACATTGGAGTAAATGGGTATTCAAGATCTCAAAAGTAACAGGTGTATGACCATTAACAAAGTGTTCTTTATAGCTGTAATGTACACAGTATCATAATACTTGATAACAACGTTATCATAAAGATAAACAGCATATATGTTAAAAGGATACTTACGCTAAAAATTATGTGAACTTGGTAAAAGAGTTATAAATTATGAAAAATATGTTTTAACATAGAGAAACACCACAGTAAAATACACAAATGTTAGTTATACAAAAAACATTTCTATACAGTCTCTTTTTTTATATCATGTAGTCACAAGATATGAATGTTATAAAAAACCTTGCTATGTTTGTTTTTTATGCTTTTCAAGAAAGGGACGCTTTTTTGGGTAGTGTCGTATAAAGAAACAGTCTTCCAAATAAAATGTCTTTATATCATTTTGAAAGAGTACTGAATTATTAAAGGGAAAAAACGAATGTTCTCATTTATACATGTTCCTTAAACTCTAACTTAGTTTGTTAAATATCTATGGGACACTTAACTCACTTTTCAGAAATGTTATTATTTGTATATATATGTTGTATCTTGTGTATGGGCCGTAGGCCTGAAATGCAATAAACGATCTGAATCTGAATCACACGATCATAACAATAAAAAGCCTGCATTATTTATAAGCGATGTTTCAAAGTGCTAGTTTTGGACTAAGGGTGCATCAGCAACTAAGTTCATTGAATTTACATACCACTGTTTGAGGGACGGTACTTTATCGATACACAAACAGCGGTCTGACCCCAACTATTCATTAAACATCCGCCTTCACTGTGCGGACTAATACCTTCTTGGAACTAGGAATGTAGTCCGGATTTACTCGCTTTGTTTTGCTCTATATTATTATAACTGTTGCCTCATGGGAAATCGTAAAATGTCCAGATGTTCAAAAAATAGACCAGCGTTCAGTCTCTGTTCACAGATAAATGATTATAGTAATGGTGGTAAAAGGAGCAGCTGTTTTCCTCGAGATGTTGCTTAAAGAAATTTTAAAATGTATCCTCAAACATCTTGCTTAAAACGCACCTAAGTCCTTTAGCGCTATCAGCGCTTTGATTACACATTGTGTTCCCATTAGTTGATTTCAATGTCTACAGTTATGTCTAAAAATAGCGATGAGCGCTCCGATAAACGAGTGACAGTCACCTGGTTAGAAAACTTAAGTGATACACATACAATTACTGTTATGTCTCAATAACATACTATCTACAAAACCAAACAACAACACTCTTGTTTGCGTGTGCAAGACGCGTATATTTCAGTAGCATGTACTTTGTGGGCGCAATACAAAACAATATCATTATGATACTTTTACATGTAAACATGTATAAAACAGTTTGAATAATTGGTCATTGATGTATACGTATATACCATCTGCTTACGATAAATAGAACAAAACATGTCACAGTCCAATCACATCTAGTGAAATTATTTGAATTTGTGTTAATAAATAAGTGACTGATTGTATATTCGTCATCAGCATACTGGCCGTCCACGAAAAACCCCTTTCAAGAGGAAACGTGTGTCCGTCACATGCACGAAAAAATACCGGTGATCGATACTTTTCTCAGATTATTCCTAGAATACCGGACTTACGGAACTCTGTCCAGACATGTACCAAAAAACGGAAAAAAAACAATCGTCATTCATGATTGTACGTACGAGCATTAAGGTTTGCCAAGTTACTGTACTCGTATTCAAGAACAAAGCAAAAAAGGAATTGAAATACAATACAACCCGAATATGAACGTTAAGTACAGTGCTATAATAGCTAGAATGACCGCTGTCAACACGGACACGTCCTTATATAGTGACAACACCGCCTGGACCGGTTTTGGTCACGCCTATTGAGACAACAATTCTATGCTATACGATGTACCGCTTAAAATAACATTTATTCAACACCAACAACGCTAATATTCAAAATAAAGTATTTCTCAGTTTTCATTTGTTCCCGATGTTTCTTGGCTGACCCTGTTCAATCGCTAATTGTAAACAAACCTTATCATATTCACTCTTTTAAAAGCATCATGTGATAACCTCTCAGTTTCTCCGTAAAAGGTACAGTGATGTCTCGTTAATCCGAACACGTCCGTTCCCAACAAAATGTCCGGATAACCGAATCATCCGGACTAATGAAGGAGAGCATGTTCTTATATACATTAAGTCATAAACGGTCTGTATGCACGAGTATACTAATAACCCTTCAGCAAACGCCAAATTGTTGACCGTCCCAAATTGAAAGAGTTTGCAGACGACATTTCAAAACGTGATGAAATTCAAAAATAATTTTCTGATATGGCAGAAAACATTGTGGGAAAAGGAGAAATTGCTCGTCAAGAGCAATTTCTCCTTAACCCACATTTTTTTTAAAAGACGTCTGCAACAAACTGGTCGAATAATTCCGTTCCCTCACAATTTCGTTCGGATTGCGAGACATCCGGATAATCGGGGTCCGGATAAACGAAGCTTCACTGTAATTCAAAGTACCTTTCACTTAATTGTTCGTTACTATAGAACTTAGACAGTTGTAGTGTAAATGAGCGCTAGTATGGCTTTAACCCTTTACCAAAGGCTAACTTTTCGACTATCCCAAATTAAAAGAGTTTGCAGACGACATTTCAAAATGTAATGAAATTGAAAAATAATCATTTTATAGGGCAGAAAACATTGTAGGAAAAGGAGAAATTGCTCATTTAGAGTAATTTCTCCTTTCCCCATGGTGTTTTCCAAAAATATCTGCAACAAACTGGTCAACTGTCAAGTGTTTGGTTATAGGGTAAACTAAAAGTTTGGTTCTTCCTCGGTGTAATAAAGGAGATACGGTATATACCATTTTAGTATCACAGAGACGATCCTGTCTTTTGTTAACAGATGACCCAGACGTTCAACAAAAAGGTCCACGAAATGTTGGCCGACCTGGAGGGCAATCTCAACACTATGAACTTTGACCTGAAGACTCGGGTTCAAAGTCTACGCGCATCGCAGCCTGATCTCATTGCCCTGCAAGATCAGGATGGCAATAACTCTTCCCAAGCCCAAACGACCACCGGTAAGAAGATCCAGCCTTATACGGGCGAGGCTCCATCTGAGCGACCTGGTCGGAGACGCGTTAAGCAAATCGTGGACGATATCCATACCATCAACCGAAATGTGCAAATGGAATACAACGATCATGGTGGGGACCGGAAGGCGACCTTCAAAACGAGGCTGAGGATCGCTCGAGTACCGAGAAAGATTAGTACTAACTTAACGCTGGAGGGTACTCCTAAGCCTAAATACCGGCCGCCAGTTCCACCGAGAACGAAGAAAACATTTGAAGCGAAATTAAGCTTGTTTAAGCCACCACAGAAAGAGTCCAGTTCGGATCTCACCTCATCGTCTTACGCCAAGCCAAAGACCGACATTCCACGCGGACAGCTACCAGTGGCACAGCTGATTCAACAAAGGTTCTCTTTCGACAATGTACAAGATGCAACAAAGAAGATCGCACAGAGGAATGATACACTCGCGTCTAATTTACCGGTCCGTATAGGTAGACGACCGCAGAGGTCTCCCCGTGAACGTAAACAGAACTATACAGAGAGGAGATTGCTTTCCGCGAGAAGTGTGCCTGGTGAAAGGGAACATGAAGCAAGTGCCAAAGACACGCCTATCAGTGGTACTCTGTCACCCAAAATGGCTCTGTCACCCAAAACGGTTCCGAAGAAGCAGACGAATGCGAAAGCAGTTGAAAGATGGAAGAAAATAAGAGAACTTTTAAAAACGGGTAGATTGTTAACGGAAATTGAAAACAAACGCGCTGAGAAACGTGCATCGGCTAAAGTTATGAATTACCAAAGCGTTTTGAAGCCTGTCGGATTTATGGAGAAAAGAGAAACGCCTTCCGACTGCAAACGTGCAATCCAGGTGCCTGTAAAAGCTACATCGTCTGAGAGATGGCTTAAATTAAAGAGCTACGTTCACTCTGGCAAGTTTCTGGTGGAAAAGAAAGTGAAACCTCGAAATGAAGATAAACAAGCTGTAAAATCAGGATCCAATGCTTTGGACTTCTCTAGCTATGACAGTTCAAAGAGAATTGAAACACCAATCCAAACAACGAGAGCTGACGCATCTGATGAAGGCATCAAGAGGCCAGCGAAAGTCAAAACATCGGAAAGAATAAGAAGATCTGTAGATGCTTTAGCGGAAAACGAGGAGGCGATACAAAAGGCTCAAGAAAAGTGGAAGTCACTGAGGAACCATCTGAAGTCGGGAAGTAAAGTTTTCCTGGAAAGCGCTGACAAGAAGCCAATCCACGACATTGTAGACCGGAAGTCACTGACGGAGAAAACGTCTGATAAATGGGATCGATTCAGAGAGCGTCTGGAGACCCGGAGGGCGCTGCAGGAGGAGGAAGAGATCTCGTATACCCTCGGGGTGGCCAAGAAGGCGGTACAGCGGACCCAAAACAGCAAAGCGTCCGACACAGACTCGGGATTGGGCCAGCATAATGAACGACACGCAGATTGTGTTAGCAAGGAGGTGAACCTTAACGCCAAGTCGACGGAATGTCTGTCACGCATCACCGGCCTGGTAGCCATGCTGGTCCACCTGGTGGAGGTATCCGCGAATGGTGAGGAGAATCCGGGACTCTGGAATGGTGAGTTAGTCTAACTTGTTTATACCATGTATCACCCATTCCAAATCATATAACCACACATCTTTCTTCACAAAGCACGTCCATACCAGTCACAAACCCATCGCATATGAGATGACGCATAGCTAATTATAATTCAAAGTTAACAGATGTACCTGTTATATTTGTAATAGATTTTTTCTTAATCTGACAGAAAGTATTTATTGCGCCATGTATCATTCCCTTCATATTCTATTTCGTTCTTTGTTTCAACCCTTAACTAACTAATACACCAATTTGATGTCGTGGCCAATCTTATACGAGATGGCCTGCGAGATCGAGTGTTTACATTCTAGAACCAAAAGTCATTTCTAGTTTGAATCCTTGTATCAGAGTGATTGTTTGATATGCCGTCTTCCAGTGGGTTGGCAGAGTATCTATCTTCCTTACAGTGCGCTTAAAATGAAAAAAAAATGTCTCGCCCGTCTAACGGAATGCTTCCGAGTCGTTGTTCCATTAAGAAATTTTGAATTTCGACTTCTGGTACAACGATGAGCGGGTAGAAAACTGATCTGTATTGTGTATAGATGAGCTGGTAGAACACTGATCTGTATTCTGTATAGATGAGCGGGTAGAACACTGATCTGTATTCTGTATAGATGAGCGGGTAGAACACTGATCTGTATTCTGTATAGATGAGCGGGTAGAACACTGATCTGTATTCTGTATATATGAGCGGGTAGAACACTGATCTGTATTCTGTATAGATGAGCGGGTAGAACACTGATCTGTATTCTGTATAGATGAGCGGGTAGAACACTGATCTGTAATGTGTATAGATGAGCGGGTAGAACACTGATCTGTATTGTGTATAGATGAGCGGATAGAACTCTGATCTGTATTCTGTATAGATGAGCGGGTAGAACACTGATCTGTATTCTGTATAGATGAGCGGGTAGAACACTGATCTGTATTCTGTATAAATTAGCGGGTAGAACACTGATCTGTATTGTGTATAGATGAGCGGATAGAACACTGATCTGTATTCTGTATAGATGAGCGGATAGAACACTGATCTGTATTCTGTATAGATGATAGTCGTGCAATGCGCTCAAAGTTTGTTTTGATTATGATTTTACAAATTACAGTGAAGCCTCGTTTATCCGGACCCCGATTCTCCGGATGTCTCGCAATCCAAACCAAATTATAACGGAACAGATTTTTTGACCAGTTTGTTGCAGACGACTTTTGAAAACATTTCTCCTTTTCCCACAATGTTTTCTGCCATATCAGAAGATTATCTTTGAATTTCATCACGTTTTGATATGTCGTCTGCAAACTCTTTCAATTTGCGACGGTCGACAATTTGGCTTTTGCTTAAGGATTATAAGTATACACGTGCATACAGACCGTTTATGTCTTAATGTGTATCAGAACATGCTCTGCTTCATTAGTCCGGATTATTCGGTAAACCGGACATTTTGTTCGGAACGGACACGTTCGGATTAACGAGTCATCACTGTATATAATAAATTGAAAAATAAACAGATACTCTCCGTGGTTTGTCAGCTTCAATTACCTTACGCCGAATAGAATTATATGTAATGTAAAGTGTGAAGTACATGTGAACACCGTTTTATTTCAGAAATATACAAGGAACTGGCGCTCATCAATGGAATCGTGGGTGGCCTTTCGTCCACGAAATACTTCGACGCTAAAATGGAAATGGAGCGTGCTGAAGCTGCTCTGAGGTGCAAGCTGAAGAAACTGGTAAGTGATAACTATTACTAAAGGATAGAATATATACTTTCTCATTTTGAAATAACTGACTTACATGTTTAGGTATGAAGGGTTCAGTGTTCAGAGACTATATCCCGGCCCTAACATAGTAATACTTTAGAGTAGAGGGAAATATATTTCTTCCTTATTAACTTTCTTACTTAAAGATATGGAGAGTAAGTGTAAAACTATAGAAAGTTCTTTATGCAGGAACAACAAAATAAACAATGCCTTACATTGCGAACGAGTTTTGATTGGAGTTCTATATAACATTCCTCGAAGCTTTTAAGAGTAAGTGCTATCGAAAAGTAAAAATATGAGATTTTCGCTGGTATTGGCAATCTTCAATTTTCTCGGAAAACTTTGCAACTGTTTTGGTCTTAAGTCGATTACAATTTAACGCGATGTTTCATGGCTTTTCTATTCATAGTTTTCGATATGTAGATTACTACAGGTTAAGATAAAACGTTCTAGATCCGCGATAGTTTCTTACAATTGTACGATAAGCAATAAATGCAAAAAAATATTATAGAATAAATCCAAAAGAAGAGAAGAGAGCTACAATCCCATAAACCTGGGAAATCTTTTCTTTTCAACTTGTTGTTACTTCATTAATATAAGGCATGCACTTTTCAATTTGGACTTCGGAATCTTTAAGTTTTGTTCTTAAAAACAACAAAGTATATCATAAAATAGTCTTCCTACTAAACTAATATATAATCTCGCTAATAAACATGTCTTTACTTACAAAGCTAACCAGGATTGATGAAATATAATGTATCACTACTGCAGATTCCGTCTTAGAATGGAGGACAAATTACAATGTCAATCAATGTTTTATTGATTACTCATTTACCCGTACGCGAACCATTATTGACTTTTATGTGTTTGGTAAATTTATTTTTTCTTAATACCAGTTGACTATCTTCCAATTATGTTACGATTTCAAATATCGTCATCAAGTTTGTTCAATGATCCCTGGGCCTTTGGTAAAGCGCTAACATTTTCGACTCGTTGTAGATTTCCTTGGAAGAGTACAGAAGCCGTGGATTGGACGATGATATCGCTCAGTTAAGGACGACGGCCGTTGTCCGATACGCCGTGTGCTGTGATGAACCCGTGTTTGGTGAACTTCGGGGATTACTGTCCAGTCTACACGCATTGACACGTCTGTTGTCGGAATCATCATCAAAGTGAGTAATCTTAGTGTTTGTATTTGAGAAATGTTTGTTTTCATTGTATAACTTGCAGTTGAAATGCTTGTATGTCATACTACAGGGAGTTGTGTCGTATTTGGGGTGATTGTGCTTAACACATTGTGAATATACATTCTTACTGTTGTTGAAATAGGAAGTACCAACTGTTTATGATAAAACGGAGTTGAATTGAGTTAATCAAATCTATGTATAGTCTAGTTCCCAATGTTAAGGGACAGGTAATCCAGACTAATCTACGTAAAGGGATGAAGGATAGCTCTGATTGAGTAGCAGATCTGAGGGGCGGTGATGTGTCCGTCTGTCGTATTCGTATCTAGTGCTGAAATATAACGTATTCCTTCCTTTAAAAAGATACCATGAACCAGAACAGATTAATATATAGTCAATTTGATTTTTAGAATCCGTTCACCACCGGAAGAGATTAAACCCGCCAAGAATGCGATAGAAGAGGACCTTAAGACAAGTGTTCCTGCAGTAACGGAAAGGCAAACACCGCCACTGGGAGGTTGGCTTTCAATCTTGAGAGGTGAGACTAAGATTTTACACTTATACCCCAACTATCCAATACCCTATTAACTTATTTAGTTTTGTGACCGATCCAAATCAAATGATTCCTCAGACGTTTAAACCAGTGTAACCCCCGTACATTACTTGTAAGATAGGTATTGTCAAATGTTATTTTCTCAAACAAAGAACCCATTTGCGATATTAAGGTTTATTCATGAATGTTAAAGGTCAGATGACCTGATAAGGATATTATTAGACTATGCAGGATTTTGTGAAATACAATTGTAAGCAACCAGAAAACATCTTCGGTCAAAATAAAAATTATTCTGTTTTGTTCTGTTTAGAGGCAACATAAATGAATTAAGATGATTTATCCATCACGTTTGGTAAAATGTTCTAGCACCTTTGACCTTTAACTCGATCTTATATCAATAAACCATACGAGCAAATGGTGGAAATGCATGTACAAAGTCGCTCATACCTTTCTCTATATATTTTATATTTAAAAAAAAAAGAAAGGATAAAGCTGTAAATCTGTGTAATCTTAGATTGGACAAAATATAACTGATTGCCATAGCTTCACGTTTCCTAACCATTCTTACACAAAGATGTGTTGGTATATTATTGGCTACGAATACATGTATATCAATCTGTAATTGTTGTATTTTGTAGATGGAATATATCCTACATAGCACATGTCTTTATACAGTTTTGTTTATCGTCAATGAGTTTTCACAATACAGGCTTTATAGAAATAACAAAGACAAAAATCAGGTCAATACGACTATTAAATGGATTTCCTGTGACGTCATTTTAAACATACACTGCTTTGTGAAATCGCCAGTCGATCTTGATTTAGCATTTGATTAAAAAATACTGTGGTCCAGAGGTGGATGGGGTGTCTTTTCAACTGTTGACCTGAGGCCGTAGGCCGAGGAACAGTTCAAAATGTCATTCACTACACCGAGGCACCACGATTTTAGACTGTTTCACAAATTTCAATGAAAACGATGTTATATTACAACGCACTATATAAATGTTTATTTGGAAAACACATACATATAAGGGACATTTCCCTCGACACCTTTTTTTGACCCACTTGAAAACAAGTTTAATACTTGTCAACAAGATAATCATATAAACTATCGAAAAGCTAAAAGACTTCGCCGCTGCTGAACTGAAATCGGTACGTTCCGCCTTGGTAGGAAAAAAGCTGAATAATACCATACGATCTTTGCGGAAACTCGACGTACAGGCGGTCAACAGCTCCAAATGTTGATGTTGAAATCATGATAGCTTGCTATTTATCTCTCGATAAAACAGCAAATGATAAGGAATTAAATGTATATAAGGCGTTAGATAGTAAAAGGGATTTTCATCTGTTATTTAAAAAAAAGAATAACAAATAAAAAAATACAATATATTTTAAGTGTATTTGATTTGTATTTAATTCGAAATAGTTTGCCATCTGTTAAGAAGTAACTCTTTACGAACTGGATTTGACAGGGTTTTTTCACTTGAGCAGACGAGTTTAGAAAAGCCTTGTAAACAGGTGACACATCTTTCAGTTCACCTGTTGTGATATGTGAATAGATTGAAAAATCATTGTGGCAAAATGAGAAATTGCTTGTGACAAGCAATTTCTTCTTTTGTCACAATGATTTTTTGAAAGCCGTCTGCTGCAAGACGCAAACCTGTAGCGTTAGGCGGTAATGTGTTAAGACGGTTTTTAATATGTCGTTTGGTAAATAGCGACCCCAAGGGTAGTCCGAATGATGGAGACCTAGAAATTTAATTCTACGCAGTTCCAACATGGACCCTAAGGACAGAACTATCATCATATTGATTTTTACTCATCATTTAGCATGTCAATGATGATTTGTCTGCTCCCTTTCTTCCAATGGTTTTAATCGTAGCTTCTGATACATGTACGTTAGAATGAGTATGAAAATAAGTGGACGAAAGTGATGCACTAGTTGAGCTTCGGCCTCTTGTACCGAGGGTCGTGTGTTCGTATCTCCGTTTGGCAAGGTGAAAATTACCGGGACTAACCCACGAATCGGCGCGAGTACTGGTGTAGTATCCAGGAAGCAGTCATCGAGAGTGAATTTGATAAGCTTCAAGCTTCCGCCACAATTGTTGTAAAATGAATAAGCTTATCTTAATCTAGAAATGAGTAAATGTTCAGAAAACATCCAAAATCCATGAGTGCTTGTTTTATTTTGTCATGTATTCATTAACGCCGCGTGTATTCGCCAAATTCTCAATCACGTCCTTCCGGTTTCAGGTCCAAGCTTACAGGATGTTGGACCAATAAAGAACGAGACGACGCAAGGCTTTAAACACGCCGATGGTCCAATAAAAACTGTTCCGATAGATGTTCACACCGAACAAAGTGAGAACCAAGACGAGTCGGTACAGGACGAAGAGGGACCAACCGAAACGCCGAAACCGGGAGTTGAATCTGAGAATGTCGACGACGCTGACGACGACAAACCGGAAGGAGAAAACGAACTGGCGGGAAAAGGAAAGCTGCTTGTACAACAGAAGCTTTTTATTAAGTGTGTTACAGACGATGAAGAAGGCGATAACGAGGAAGGTAAAGAAGATGATAAAGATCACAACGACGAACCGTTCTTTAGAAACCCATTCACACGTAGGTCGCTTGTCCGAGCCTCGTTTGGCCTACTTTTTGGTGGTTTCTTTATCTCGCTGGTGTGTGCGTCTGGCCTGGGGGAAGACATGTTGGATACTTGGCTGTACTATTGGGCTTTGGTGTCGTGTAATGTCAGATTGACACATTCATCTTCACGACCAGTTGTTTAATGGGATGATTGTGTATTTGGCGACTTTGATTGTTTATTAAACTATATGCATATACTTGAATTTTGTGTTTTGTTATCTTTCTGTTTTAAGTTTTAAGTGCGCCCTTGTGCAACATTCAGTCTGAATGGTCCCCTATTGTTTATATGTAGGTTATCAAGCATAAGGAAGCAGATAGGACCATGAAAACATATTTGCAATGTCACAATAAAACATGTCCATTTATAGATATAAACTCCTTTTAAACAGTCGATTAACAAAAGGTATTTTTAAAAAAAAAACCTTTTAAATAAGATGGAAAATTGTTTTGAACTTGAGCAAATTTGAAGCAAATTACTTTTTAGCAAAACGGTACCCTAGATTTTAACGGGTAACTTGTTTTTACTTCACACAAGATTTGTTCGTCTGTTACATGGATTGAACACGAAACGAAGAAGGATCCCCTTGATGAGGCATCAAAGTTTTGGAGTACAAACCGCAACGACCCTTCTCTGTGCAACCTCTTTTGCAGAGATATCGTTCGTTCCTCACAGATATTGATCTGTGAAGAAGGAACAATAACTCGACAAAGGAAATTGGTGACCGGTCAGAATCTGCCATGTTTTGGCCCTTCTTTATTCTTTACAAAAACAGTCATTTTGGCATGTTCACAGTACCTTCCATGAAAAGATTCAGAGTTAATCCTTGTTGTTTCACTATTCCACACTCTGTTGCCAATCAGAATTTAACAAGCAAACTTTTTTTACTACCGGCCATTACCTTTTACCTACCTCTTAAATCGCATACAAAAATGGGAGGGTCAGCGAAGGACGTCTCCCTCAGCGCTTCGCCTTCCGCGAGAAGTAGTTTTGGAAAAAAAAACAACAAACAAAGTGTTTAAAACATGGCCAACACCCACAAAATATCAAAAACAGTAAAAAACACACCCTTTTATGTCCTAAAAGCATAACATCAACACTCAAAGTAACATTCTAAATTTTCAGAAACTACTTTTTACTGTACAACGACCTCCAAGTGGACTATTTTCTGGGCAACTGTAATATCCGTTTGTGATAACAGTATTTCAGTGATATTGCGATGTCCAGGTCAAGAACGACGGAAACTACACTACCATCATATTTACGTCGTGCAGTCTTTAACAAGTATATAGAACGATTTGTATTCTTTCCGTCAGCAGGGAGCTTGCATGAGGTCCTGGTCCGTGTGTGTACCTCGTATTGATCAGCCTTGTGCGGTACATATACATGAGGTTTCGACCCAGGGCGACTGCCTGACGTGAAAATTCCCCGAAAACACCAGATCACTTAAGCCATTACCAAACAATATCAACATTTAACCAGTTTGTTGAAGACGACTCTGGAAAAGATTATTGGAAAAGGATGATTTGGCAAGTCTTGCTCTTAACGAACAATATCTCCCATTCCCACAATGTTCTCTGTCCTCATTAACCTCTCATCGACACAATCACATCCGATCAGTAAAAGCACTGTCGTCCACTGATCAGTTGTGCTGATAATTGATATATCCACATGTTCTCTATAACAATGCAATAGGTTCCCTTATTAGCAATAATGTTCCGAGAACGTTATAATACAATCTCCCTCAAATCGATACCATTTATTTTCCTACAACGGTAGCCACCATGGTTATACAATCACAAATAACTGATAACGAGCTATTTCTCCTCTTGCTCCAAATGGCTTCTATCCATTTTCATTATGAGAAATAAATGGCCCTATGTCGAAGTATCAAATAGCTACTTAACTGTCATAGAAGAATTTATGCCTAAAACGGGCTAATACATAATAGTGGTCTAGGAGTAGAGTGTCGGCCTCCAGACACGAGGTCGTGGGTTCGAATCCCGCGAGAAGCGGGTACCGCCTTGTTCCCTTTCATTAATCCACAATCGGCGCAAATACTGGTTATTATCCAGGAATCAGATTCGAGTGTGATTTATCTAAGTTGTAAGGACTTATTTCACAAGCAATGCAGAATAAATCAGCTTAAACTACATATTGGCTTCTAAAGACTCCTGCAGCAGATGTTTTGTAGATAGGAATGACTCTCTCTTTCTCTCCCCCTTGATCAGTTTGTTGCAGACGATTTTAGAAAACATGTGGACAAAAAAATTTGCTCTTAACTTTCCACACAATGTTTTCTGCCCTATCATAAGATTCTTTTTGAATTTCGTCACATTTTGAAATATCGTCTGCAAACTATTTCAATTTGACAGTCGAAAATGTGGCGTTTGATAGAGGGTTAAGATGCAATAGACAGGCACCTGAACAATACCAATTTCGGCAACGGCAGATAGAGAGTTGACTGTTTGTAGAAAATGGTATCATGCCATAAAGGTTCAAGCTGTTGTTGACAAAGATATGAGGTATTAACAATGATGATAAACTAGTTTACTTCTGTTGGACACTTTTTTAAATGCATCTTGTCTCATCTATCTTTTTCTAAACTAGCCATCCTCTGCCTTCTTTACCCTTAGATTGCTGGGTAATTTTCTAAAAATAGATTTTTGTATCGTCTGCTTTCCAAAACCTTAGATATCTCCTTAATTTTGATGAGAAAAGGTCCTCAGAGTAGCAAACATAATTGACTTGGTGGTTGGCCTGGATATAACCTGTTCTATAAGCATGAAGTCGGTACCAGCATTATAAGGGTGGGTGCTACATGAAATGAAAGTGCAAGCTGACATAAAAAAATCCTTTTTTTTTAGATTCCAATACCATTTCTGTTCTCATATGTTATTCATAGTAATGATATTATATCCTTCACATTTTAACTAGTATTCTAGTATAAGGAACTCTAGAACCAGCATAATTTCAAAAGCAGCCACTTGCTCCTGAGTTGAATTGCTGACAGCAAAGGTATCATAAACAATATAATTATATTCAGCATATTTCTAAAATGTGACATTTATTCATAAATCAAACAATATTAGGTACAACAATTATGAAATATTATGCTATAATGTAAAGGTTCAAACAATAACAAAAATGTTGCTTCTAATTGACAATGAATATACAGTTGCTTTACTGATTGTGTGCAGCTTGTAATTATTATTTTTTTTAATGTGTTTTTTTCAATTGATTAATTTAATGTAGAAGGAAATTTTCTGTTAACCCCTGCACTAAGTAGCATTTACATTTTGGAATACATTGGTTCAATGTTAAAGACTAAACTCACAGCTGCAATAAGAATAAGTCTCAAAGAAACTGTTTAAAACAGTAATAAAGGATAAAAACAAAACAATCCAACGATAAATTAATTTTTTTTTTAAAAATGATACACTTTTTCAGGTGCTTGCAGAAGACCCGAGGATGCCTGCAATTACCAAATGTACAGTCACAGTTTGTGCCAAATTGTACAACTTATGTATTTATGACTTAGATGAGCATCATGGTATCATTTTACTAAAGATTTTATGCTAAAAAACTGCGCAAGTTCAAAACAACATTCCTTCTTCATTCAATATCTGGAAAGCAACATTGCAAAGTAACACATCGTTGGAATTGTCTCTCCAAGAAGCTTCCAATGATAAGTCACATTACAACATTATCCTTTCATTTATTGTGTTTTTCATGTTTATCAGTTTCAAATGCCGCCCAATTTCCCGCAAGTAGTTTTGTAACAGTACCCAGATACCTAATGATGACAAAGTTAATAAAATTCTTCACTATGTTAACATCCAAAGTATAGATAATAATTTAGGGGCCTCCGTGGCCTAGTGGTTAGAGTACAGAACTTGAAATCTCATGGCCCCTCTCCGCGTGGGTTCAAATCCTGAGAGGGATATGGATTTTCATGAGAGGCAGTCTCCTGACTGACTTACGGAATGCCGATGGTTCTACCCGCCTTGACCAGCCCTTATGGGCAGTTGAGTATGGGGTCTTCCTCCATCATTAAGAGTCGGGCATCGCTACATAACTGAAATAATGTTGATGTGATGAAAAACCCATATAAAAAAAAAAATAGATAATAATTCACTTACAGCAATGCAAGTTTTAATAACCAATTTCTAACTAGCATAGTAACAAGATGTCTTGTTAAACAATCTTCAAAACATGAAATATTGTGAGGTAACTTTTTTCATAGACCATTATAATGACTCAACAGGTTATATCCTTTTTAATGTTGAGGAGAAACAAGTGTAACAAATCTTTTCTCTTACCAAGTTGGGTATGAAGTCATATGTTCAAGGTGTTTTAAAATAAATATAATAAAGTAGTGAAGAAAAGTTAAAAAAGTGCTTGTTCACATAAAGAGACAATTAGAAAATCAATATAACATGTTGTTGCAGCAAAAGTTTAATAAAAATAATACAAACATCTAAATTTTATATTTAAGCAGTAAATTTGTTTTTCTAGTTCCTCCACAATTTGTCTTTTGAAAAGATTCTACTCTGTCAGATGGTCAACTATCGTTGATATTCCATAACTTTATGATCTGAAAAGAAAAAAATAAAGCATTGGCAAGTTCACAATAATTAATTATATATATCACAGTCAAAATTATTTATGGGGTAAATAAAAAGGTTTTCCTGAGCATCTTGTACTCATTAAAATATAATACTTTATATATTTACGATTTGTGGGCCCAGACCATTGTGACAAAAAGGTAAGTGATTGTCAAAAGTAATAATTCATCGTATTTAGCAAAATTTTAATCTACAAAAGAGTCTACTACATAACTTCTCACCCACCTTATTTTGTAACTTGTTTAATCATTTAGATTGTAGTTATTGTCTGAAATATTCAATATGAAACGTTACTAGTTTGGTTGGTTAAACTTAGTTAGTTATTAACATCGATTGTGACATAAAATTTCAGATTATTCAATTCACTCTCGATGACTGCTTCCCGGCAAAATTCATCTAACTTAGCGAGGATGAAATCCAGGACCCTTGGTACAAGAGGCCAACACTCTACCTCTGTACCACTGACACCCAGTACTTTGGTTTAGAAATATTGTGTAACAATCTGCTTTTGCGACAGAACAATTCACTTCATATAGACATGATTACATGTATAGTTTTGAATACCTTCTGGTCAATCATTGAAAGTGTGAATTGAGGGGTCCTTTTCATTTTCATCCATTGTTCCCTCTTGGCCTTTTGAAAACATGACTTAAGATCTGATATATTGTTTTTCATTACTGCAATCGTCATGAAATCACAGGTCTGGGAATTCACTCTGCATAATACAAAGATTTATTTGTATTGTCAGTACTATTATACGATTTTGTTAAATCTAATATATACGTCACTGCATTTTATGTATGTATAGGGTTAGATATGTTCAGTTTTTAAACAGGGATTCAACTGTTATAGACTGTAGCATGACTCACAGTGACCAGTGTATATAGTTTCATCCTGTCAGCAGAGCAATTTTTAGGACAGAAAATGGAGTGCTATGTAACATTAGATTTTTCATGCGATTGCTGCACACACCTGTCAGATATAATTTACCATTTGGTTTCCTCTTTTTCAGTCTATTCATATTATATTTTTATTAAAATCGAGAGAGTTAACAAGAAAAATAGAAAAGATGGATGGTGTGTTGAATAGGAAAAGCTTTCAGGCTCAGCTTTTGCTTTTTACTTTTCCGCACATTTAACTATTGTGTCGACAAACATCCCCTTGCAAATCTGAAACCTCCCTTACCAGTATTGACTATCTTAAAGCCCAGAACAAAGTCCCTATCAAAGAGCAATAAACAGTGATAACCATATACAGTGATGTCTCGTTAATCCGAACACGGCCGTTCCCAACAAAATGTCCGGATAACCAGAATCATCCGGACTAATGAAGCAGAGCATGTTCTTAAACATATTAAGACATAAACGGTCAGTATGCACGTGTATACTTATAACCCTTTAGCAAACGCCAAATTGTCGACCGTCCCAAATTGAAAGAGTTTGCAGACGATATTCAAAACGTGATGAAATTCAAAAATAATCTTCTGTTATGGTAGAAAACATCGTGGGAAAAGGAGGAATTTCTCCTTTACCCACAATGTTTTTCAAAAGTCGTCTGCAACAAACTGGTCAAATACTTCTGTTCCCTTACAATTTTGTTCGGATTGCAAGACATCCGGATAATGGGGGTCCGGATAAACGAGGCTTCACTGTATCAAAGGTTGATTATATATGATAATAATGAGAATGACATGTGATATTGTTGCTCATTAATTTGTTTCAATCTTTTTCTATTTTGGTCACAACCAGCTTACAGTCAAAGACCATCAAGCAACAGGGCTCACCATTTCTTTGCTAAATTTTCCTGTGTGTTGTATGTGTTAGCCCACCAATTCAGAGATCAACCTTGTTAACAACCAACAATACACATATTTTAAGGTTGCAGAAGCGGCAAGATTGGTCTTGTGGTGGAATTTCAAGGTATCCTCTTGTAAAGGCCTTATCATTTGAAAATAGTAAAAGCTGAAAAAACAAAACAAAACAGATATAAGAAACAACATATCTGAATAATTTGAAGGGAAATAATTCATACTTTACATGATTGAATAAATACATGAATAACCTCCCTTGATTATTGTTGTACCATGGGCATGGATGGATGGCCGCAAAGGGTCAGTTACATATGACTTGTAAAAGTCTGACGATTTTTGAAAAAATTAAAACCATCATTATTACAGACTTAATGATGGAAAGGAAGAAATTGACAAATACCACAGCAGAAAAACTCCTAGGTAGGCTGCAGTAAGTCAGAAAAGAGAAGTGAAAACGTGATTGGCAAAGAGTAAACTGAGGATCAAATCTCATGATTTAACAAATCTTGATGTCAAACTACAGAATTGTTACAGAGTAAAGTGACATCTAAAATACACAATCATCTCTGGCTAGAGGTTAATACTGTCAGTCACTGATCAGTTGTGCTGTGTATATATACAGCTGCATGTTTTTTTATAACAATGTTCTAAAGTTTGCATTTCCATTCTACAAACAAAACAGAATATAGATTTACAAATAAACAAAACAGAATTTAAATCTACAAAAAACTTTCAATTAAGTCCAAATCATTGCATTCTACACTTTACAAATGTTTTGCATTGCTCAAACATCCTTGAAAACATTCAGCAGAAGATTCTCTTGCAAAAGCAGCAGATTCAATTTCCTAGACTGCTTTAACCTGAAAAAGAAGATAGCTTAGGACATAATACTTTCATCAAAATCTAACATAATTCACTGGACTCTGCTTGTTTGCTGCTTATGCTAATGCCGTACTCAAATAACCATTTCCCCATGCTGACATTGCTTGGATATGTCTTAACCCTTAGAATACTAGGCAATTTTCTAAAAATAGATTTTTGTGTCATCTGCTTTCCAAAACCTTTAAAAGCCATACTTGCCTTCATATATACTTAAATTGTGAAAGTTCTAGAATAATTGAAAATTTACTTAAAAAAGTATTTTAAATTCCTTTTTACAGAGGAAATTAGACTGTTACATGTTCACATGATGCTTTTAAAAGAGTGAATTCTATAAAGGTTGTTTACAATTAGCTCCAAAACAAGGTCAGCTGAGAAACGTGGGGAACCAATGAAACCCAAGATATTCTCAATTTTGAATGTTCACATTGTTAATATTGGATTCATGAGTTTTTTATGTCTTTACTGTGATTTTTCTATCCAACTGATCGCCACTCATCAATTATAAGGGATAAAGCTAGAACATGTAAACAATTCCTTACTTCTTTTCCTCATTCCTTTATTGATGACAGGTTAAGGCCATCCACTTCCAAAACTGATATTAAATATGAGGCATGGTTTTTGACTATTATTGCATGCACCATACCTGAAATTCATACAAAAAATTACACATAAAGTTAAATATACATGTATGTGTGTAAACAATTGCTACTAAATGATATATGATCATTTGCATTTTTATCTATGTACATACATGTATTAATTTCATAATGGCCAATATATGGCAGTCTTGTCAATGTGAAATTGCTAGGGAAAATGGGCTTGTTTTTGTAACATATTTCAAGTTTTACATGATAGAAATGAATGAAACCCTATAAAATGGCTAACCTAGATATATACACACTTTATGAGAAATAAAAGAAAGGTATTGGTCACAAAACCTTTAGCAGAGTAATCGAAACAAAACAATAACTACCACACAAATAATTTCACTAAAAAAAACATGGATAAAAAATTTGCTAAAAGAAGTGATATAAATGAGTATTATCATAAGCATATTTCAAAACTAAATTATCAAGTCACAAACTAACTATTTCGCATTCACCCCTCAATATGGAAATTTGGAAGTAAATAAAATTATTTTGTATCTGTACAATGCATGTGCTAGCTGTTCTACAACATACCCTGGAAAATAGCTTGTTCTAGTTGATTGGTATGTAGTTTTTGTCTCAATAGAAATATCTTAGGCTCCTCATCCATCTTCTGTTGGTAGTAGAGCCTTTCTGTTTCTTGTTATTTTTATCTCTGCAATAAGTCTTTTTTCTCTAAATCAAATAACTTTTGTTCCCTGTCCTCATGATGGCGTATCTTAGTTTTCTTCACATGATTCTGCCGTTTTCCTTAAGATAATTTAAAAGGACATTCAAAAATGATAATAAAGAAACAATAAAAACATATAAAAACATTACTGTTGCAATTGTGTATGATGTTTTACAGAATACCTATACTATCATAAGTACAACCAGGTTATAACTCATTGTATATGAACATGAATGTTTGTGATTAATTTGTTTAATTCATATGTTTAAAGAACATCAGTTGTAATAAGTGTCGATCATTATGTCAGTTTTGAATTAATTGAAGATCAAATATATACATGTAAAACTTTATGCCACGTGTGTATGTAGTGTGTGTGGTGGTGGTGGTGGAGGGGAAGGGTTGCGTAGTGCGTACATGCTTGTGTGTGTGGCACCAAGCTGTATAGTGTCTTCACATTTATTATAGTTGTACATCAGTGATAATTTTTGGCCCAAAAAATCTCATAACATTTCCCAAAACTTATTACTTTCATTCATTTTGATCATTTTTCTATAGAAAAAACAGAAAAAACAATTGCAATTTTTAAGTTTTGTTAAAAAAAAAGCCCATTGATTTAATTTAGAAAAAAACACTGTATATTCAATAAAGTTAATAGCAATGGTCTTGAAGACTGATATATAGCCATTTTAGTTTAGTTTTAAATTAAATTTCTATGTATGATAAAGACATAACAATTGATTTATATGACAAAATCACAGCATCTATATACCCGGTACTCATTTAAATGAGGTTTAACACTGCATCAACATTATTTCAGTAATGTTGCAATGCTCACTCTATATGATGGAGGAAGAACCCATTCTCAGGAAACCATTGGCACTTTGTAAGTCAGTCGGGAGACTGCCTCTCATGAAAATCCAAATGCAATCACCAAGATTTGAACCCAACCGAAAAGAGGGAATTTTTGTAATCTATCTACTAGGCCATAGAGGCCTCACAACATGAATTTGATATGTGAAATATTTTCTTATTATTATCATTATCTAGTTAGATGGCTGAAAATTTTTTAGTCATTTGACTATGTAAATTCTATTATGACACAGGGAGATATGTCATAATACCTTTATTAACACTATATATACACAAGGGAAACAACTTAAAAGAGAAACCAGTTCTGACGTTCCGCGCTTATCAGTCCGTAATTTTTTATGCCATCGCTAGTCTGTCAATTCTCTATATGTCCTGCATAGCCAAATGATTTCTGCGTCCAACCATACCTCTCTCAACAAGATCGGTTTAGTCTACCCAGAGAAATCTGCGACGACACGCGATATTTTTTTCAAATTTGGCTCATTGGGAATAGATCGTTAGGAACAGAACCAGCCGATGTTTAGGCACTAAATCACCTCAATGAACGTTATTTCAGCAATGACACTTTACCAGCATACATAAAAACAACTATTGGTAGGGATCCTAACTAAAAATTCTAACCTGCACACTATGTTCAACATATATCCAACAATTATCCTTTACTACGCTCCCATTTTGCTCGTCTACTCCATTTTGTCAATTTGTACAACAACTTTGAATATTCATCATTCATTTGAACAAAGCGATATGTTTGGTTTAAAGTTAACATGTCTAAATACAGCATGGTTCCACGCTTTTTGAATGGTACTATGTGCCGTTTATACTTATCTGTTTAAAATTACATAAAGATGAAAACCAGCCTAATTAAACTTCAACCTTTCACATTAAGCCAATCAGAAGGCTTGAAAGATTTTGTACCATAACAAGATGGAGTAGAGACTAGAGAGATGGGAGGATGGTGGAAGATAATTCTAAATACATGTTGTGCATTGTGTACAGGTTAGAATTTTTAGTTTGGATCCTTACCAATAGTTGTTTTTCAAGTGCCGGTAAAGTGTCATCGCTGAAATAATGTTCATTGAGGTGATTTAGTGCCTAAACATCGGCTGGTTCTGCTCTCAACGATCTATTCCCAATGAGCCAAATTTGAAAAAAATATCGTGTGTCATCGCAGATTTCTCCGGGTTGACTGGACCGATCTTGTTGAGAGAGGTATCGTTGGACACAGAAATCATTTGGCTATGCGGGACATATAGAGAATTGACAGAGTAGCAATGGCATAAAAAATTACGGACTGATAAGGGCGGAACGTCAGAATTGGTTTCTCTTTGAAGTTGTTTCCCTTGTGTATATATAATGTTAAAAAAGGTATTAAGACATATCTCCCTGTGTATTATGAGTGATCCCAACATTTTTCAGCCATTTAAGAAAATAAAAAAAGGTTTACCTATGCAATCCAATGGCAATGTTGTGTTGTCTTGTACAACCAAATCCTGAACAATCACTATATCTGCATCTACGCTGCAACCAAAATCATTTTATTTAGATACAAAATATCTTTGACAAAAGTACAAAGGGCAGCATATTTTACTTATATTCAAAACAAGAGTAATGGACCCAGGTCCGAGAACTTATATAAAGACCCTGAACTCATGTGTGAAAAATCAGTCAAGTCCAAACAGTAGTTATTGAGATACAAACTTGCATGCAAAAACTTAACCAAGATTTTCTTAAAGTACAAAAGACCTCATAATTTGCCTGAATTCAAAACAAGGGTAAAGAAATTTGGTCAAGGACCTAATGTAATAACACCAATGTAATAACACTGAAGAAATGTATGAAGTATCAACCCATTCCATACAGTAGTTATTGAGATACAAACCTGCATGTAAAACTTAACCAAGGTGTGATGCCAGTGTAACAGGCCATTTCTTCCCCCCTAGTTTTCTTCCCTGGGAGAAGAATGGGCCTAGGCCGTTTTTCCCCCCGGGGAAGAATCGGGCCGGCCCAGTTCTTCCCCCCCCCTGGTTAATTTCTTCCCCGGGGAAAGGAATTGGCCGGCCCATTCCCCCCCCCCAACCTTTTCTAAACTATGCTTTTCATTTAGCATAGGTCAAGACTGTTTTTCTCCTCCCTACAAATCAATAATTTTGTAATGGATAAAGGGCCTTGGCCAGTTCTTCCCCCTTCTCAAAACAATTGCTTTGTGAGGGGGGAAATCTGGCCTATTCCTTTTATTCCCCCAAACGATGATTTTGTGATGGGGGAGGAATTTGCCTGGGCTATTTCTTCCCCCCCCCCCATCTCTAAAAAATGATTTTGCAATGGGGAAGAACTGGCATAGGCCTTTAATTTTCCCTTCTGGCCTGAGCTATTTCTCTACCTGCCCCCCTCTCAAAAATTTATTTTGCGATGGGGAAAGAACCGTTTCTTTCTTCCTCTTCAAGCAATAACAATGTTCTTGTGATTTGGGAAAAACTAACCTAGGCTGTTTCATAGTTTGGAGAGGGGAAAAAAAAGACCCAGGCCCATTCTTCCCCATCTAAAAATCATAGTTTTGAGGGGAAGAAACGGCCCAGGCCCATTCTTCCCCATCTAAAAACCATAGTTTTGCGAGGGGAGAAGGAACAGCCTAGGCCTATTCTTCCCCATCTAAAAATCATAGTTTGGAGAGGGGGGAAGAAACGGCCCAGGCCCATTCTTCCCCATTTAAAAATCATAGTTTGGAGAGGGGGAAGAAACGGCCCAGGCCCATTCTTCCACATCTAAAAATCATAGTTTGGAGAGGGGGGAAGAAACGCCATCTGGGCCCATTCTTCCCCATCTAAAAATCACTTCCCAATCCAAAAATCATAGTTTGGAGAGGGGGGAAGAAAAGGCCCAGGCCCATTCTTCTCCATCCAAAATCATAGTTTGGACAGGAGAGAAAAATGGCCTAGGCCCATTCTTCCCCATCTAAAAATCATAGTTTGGAGAGGGGGGAAGAAACAGCCCAGGCCGATTCTTCCCCATTTAAAAATCATAGTTTGGAGAGGGGGAAGAAACGGCCCAGGCCCATTATTCCCCATCTAAAAATCATAGTTTGGAGAGGGGGAAGAAACGCCGTCGGGGCCTATTCTTCCCCATCTAAAAATCATAGTCTGGAGAGGGGGGAAGAAACAGCCCACACCTATTCTTCCCCATCATAAATCATAGTTTGGAGAGGGGGAAGAAACAGCCCACGCCCATTATTCCCCATCTTTAAATCATAGTTTGGAGAGGGGGAAGAAACGGCCCAGGCCCATTCTTAAACTATTAAATGAAACAAAGCTATTCAAATATTGCTTAAGGTATAATTCTCAATATTCTCATCAGTGTTGGATATATTTTACGTGTTCCTTAACCAATTACCAAACAATAACAACATTTGACCAATTTTTTCGCAGAAGGCTCTGGAAAACATTGTGGTGAGCAATTTCTCCTTTTCCCCCAATGTTTTCTCCCCTATCAGAAGATTATTGTTCAACTTCATCACATTTTGAAATGGCGTCTGCAAACTCTTTCAATTTAGGACAATTGAAAATTTTGCATTTGGTAAAGGGTTAATTTGGTTAGCTTTGGAATTGATTTAGTTATGGAGATACATACTGCTCAGAGGTTTAATCCCTTCAGAAATGGCTTTGATGTTCTTTGCATGTGCTGGACAATTATTTCCCCAGTGGGTATCATTACCGGTTTTGGCCTCCTTCCTGTCCTATTTGTTAGGGCCTGTTTCTCTTTGGCTTTATAAATAAAGGAAATTGACAAACTTATAAAACATACTGGGTATGATGACATAAGTTTTATAGCCATAATGAAGGGTAATTCATCAACCCTATTTCTATTGACCATCACGTAAGCATGTACCAAATTGTATGTTATATTCTTAGGAACAATGATTAAAAGATCTCAAAAAACAAAAAAGAAAACTAATTAGGTTCACTCTTGTTTTCGGTTATTGAACATCTTCTTTAACTCAGGAACTGTTTTAGAGCAGTTGGTTTTGCCGGAACTGAAAACAATTGACATGATTTTGAATAAATTCTTGAATTTTGTTTATAAATATTTACAATGAATGAATGGTATTTTAAGGCATACATATTTACAAGTATGATAAGTATACACAAATAAAAAATAAACAATATGTCATAAAATGACTATACACTTTCATCTCCAGTTCTTAATCAGGGTTTTCAATAAGAACGGATTGCTGATACAAACCATCTCTTAAAACCCCTTGTGATACAGTTCTTTCATGCCTAGTCATAAAGTCTGATAAAAGAGGGTTGTCCGGCTGAAACGGTTTAATCACAACCTGGATCTATTGCTTTAATTTGTAACTAAAACCCTGCTCACAAGCATGAGTATACATAAAATGTATACGCATTTCCTTCACTTCATAATGTAAATGACAAAGTTCATTATTCCTTGATAAACTTAAATTAAATTAAAAATGTGATTGTTTTATAAGCACTTGAGCAGTATGAATATCTGCTATATTAAAGAAAGGGCTAATAAGATTAACTTGCATAAACAGTTGTGCAGAGGGAGAGCATGATAAATTATACTAATAGAATAGTTGTCAGAATAAAAACTTTTAAAAGTGTTTGACATTTCTAGTTCCTTCAAAAGTGAAAATTACACAAGTATTGTCAACATTAGTTTCTATATATACCAATCAAATTTAAAGTCTGCTTTGAAGAACAATAGAGAGACAAGGCAATGACTGATCCATGGTGATCTTATTGGTACTTTAAGATACTCTCTCAGAGATGTGTGCTTTGGGAGTAAATAAACGATAAAAACTTGATATTCACAATCCTCGTCACTAATGCCTAGTTCGCACCAAGTGCTCAGGTTAGCTAAATAGTGAATGATAAGGAATTAACAAAAAAAACATTGAAATGCAAGAAAAATGAACAAGTATACTCACACTGACAAATATGTTTTCAATAAATCATACCAAGTTACAACTAGTTGACCCTTCTTTGATTAACTTTGGCCTTTTTTCAGCTTCATGGTGGCATTCAAACCGTTTAATAGCAAGTAGAATGAAAGGTTGTCTATTACTATCCCACATTATCTTAAATCACTGGTCAGGAATGTCTGAAAACAAGAGCTATTTATCAATTTAAAGTGACTATCACACAGATTGAGATTTTAATATTTTCCAAAAAAAGAATTCTTCTTTGTGTAACGTTCGTTGAACGGTTATGCAAATGAGGGACCTAATGCATTGTTTGAGAGAACATGCTGGTATATATTTATATAGACAACACAACTGCTCAGTGAACGACAGTGTTTTTCACTGAATGGATGTGTTTGTGTCTTTGAGAGGTTCATTTGCTCGGTTCGTTACATATGGATAAAATGACAAAACATTGCTATAAAATAATTTTTAACTACATTAGTGATACACTCCTCTGCTATTCATATCTGTTTAGTATATACCAGGACTTTTTCCTAGATTGGGAAAAGGCCTAGGCCTGTTAAATTTGGGAAGTTTTGTTGCTGATATTGCTGAATTGGAAAATCAAAAAGCTGGTATGACTTTGAATCTTTGGTAAAACTGCAAGATTCTAAAGAAGTTTTCAATTGGGGTTGTGCCTTTATAGGCACCTCTTCCATCACAAAAATATCCCTGAATGCATTTAGGACATTTGTCTTACTTGTAGCAATACTAAACTATTTAAGTAACTTATACTAAATTGTTTAAGTAGTGATCCATGATTTGGGTCATGTGAAATCACCAAAATGAATAAGAGCATCTGACACCTGACTAAAAGTAGGACAACATTAAATAAGTAAAGAGCAACCCCAACTATTATTAACCATCATTGAACTAAAATCTGTGACAGCTTGTTTCACAATTCTAAAGTAGAACACATGTTTATACTTCTAGCATCTTTCCAGTTTCAGAGTGATATCTTATGAGGAGACTTCTCACCTATTTAAACAATTTCTTAGAAACCTGTTGGATGATGTGAAACTGTCAAAAATTAACAGACATATTTATGTTCAATCATATTTTCTGAAATTTCTTTCTGTCATTCCCAGGAATGTTGTTGAAGGAAATAGTTAATAACCTAAATTTCATTACTTAGGTGCATCTGATGCAAAAGCTTAAGAAATCACATCAATTGGAAAAAAATATTTTAAAACAAAAAAACTTTTCCTTTAGTTGCAATGGTGTTTACCATTATCAAAACAAATCAAGATGTCTGCTATTGGTCTCAAAGACCTCGGAGTAGTAGCACCAAATAATCCTTCCAGAAGTTCCTCTATTCTCGATCCATAGACTCTTCGTCACAATTATCTCTCTGTAATCAATAGTCACTTGGTATATTTTACACACTGGTGATTTACTGAATTCCACTTCGATTTCAGTCCTTTGCTGGTTCCCTTCCGTACCTTGATGTGTTAAGTTTATTGATATCATTGTATAAAAAAGGGGGTCATTTCTTCAACATATGTAAAGTCTAGCGTAGCATTATGTAGTGATAGACAGTTGTACAGAGGTGCCTGTTGAACCAAGGGTCCCAGGTTCAACACCCCCCCTCCCCCCCTTAGATTGAAGGAAGGAACCCATTAGATTAATGTTCAGCATGCACTTCTGAGCATTATCATACATGTTCCCTGGATGACCTATGTACCAGGTTTAGGCTATGAAATATGTCTTGCCCAAGGACATTCAACAGTAAAATAAATGTCTTTGGGGATCGAACCCAGGTTGAGGGGTCTCTAGTCTCTGATGCTAACAATTACACCACCACAGAACCTATCATCGCATGTCTTGTGGCGGATATCTGGCTGGCCAAACACAGTTGTAACACAACTTCTACCTTATTACTTCTATCATATTCAAAAATTGTTGGTATATCAATGACTTGTTAAAGGCTTATCAAATTACTTTCACACCTCGTTAACTATACAATGGTTATCACAAATTGAGTGTTTATATTGGCAATTTAGTTTGGAAACAATAACTGATTTTAAAATAAAAGGAAATTGAAAAAATAAAAGTTACTTCAACAGTGATAATTTTTGGCCCAAAAATCTCATAATATTTCCCCAAAACTCATTTCTTTCATTCGCTTTAACCATTTTTCTATAGAAAAACCCATTGACTTTTAAGTTTTGGTAAAAAAAGCTCATTGATTTAATTCAGGAAAAAATCACTGCTTCAATAGGCCTTTTCAGAAACGTGGTTTGTCTCCCTTTGAAAAATCGGGCCACATTCGGAATACCTCCACTTCCAGGTATTAATTTTGAAAGAAGAATGTGGGCAAAGGCAAAGAAAACAATCGCTATCGATCGGATTTTGAAATTTATAAGCTTCATGTACCAAAATTAAAGATTTACATACGAAAACATCAACAGAATGAGTTGTTGTTGGCTGTTGCTAAGCCTCGTTATAAAAGGAAATTAGATTAAATTGAATTTAATGAGACCCGAATAGTGCACCGCAGTTCAGTTAAAACATGACATTCCGTGTGAAAAAAAGGCAAATAAGTATATGTTTTTGTCTGAATTAAATGCTTTGACAAATCAAAAATGTGTTAATCGGCTGGTTGATGGAATGAAAGAATGAATGGAACACGTGACATATTTCTAGAATGTTATTACAAATTCGCATTAAATTCGATTTACGGATTTTAAATAAGATAGAACAAACATCAGCACTTTTGTCAATAATGTGTAGAGGTTATGTTTCTCCAATAAGTATATATTATTTCTTAAAATTGAAATTTGTCGTATAAATAAAGTACCTTAAGTAGAGAATTAGTTGTTATATGAGGTTTTCTGTCAGCCTACCTTTGATGATATATCGTATCCAAATATTACGGGCTATGAAAACAGTCCCAGTCCATTTTTTCCACCTGTTGAAACTACATTCAAATAGCGCTTACTAAATAACGAGGGACACAGGATTGTGGAGATCTTTCATATGTTTAAAGGACCTCAGATTGCCGATGGTTAATTACTCTATCTCTCGATCGGCTAAACAATAAAGGGTGTGAAAAGAACATATGGTGCAAACGTGGCAGATTGGTGTTAATTTGCATCAAGACTCTTAATCCCTGTGATAGCCAAAGTTTGTTAATTGACCCTTTGAATGTAATTAAGAAGGAAAACTGGCAACAATCCATTGAATTGAAAAGAGATTATAAATGTGTAGATTATCATTTTAATGATATATAATTATATAAAACAAACTCAAACAAAAACACAATCGTTCTTGTTAAACATCAATTATAAGAGACATTTAATCAAAAGATTACTACGCAATTAATTAAAGTTCAAAGTAAGAGAAACAATATTTTCTAGCAAATCTTTGAACTATTTATCAATATAATTACAAGGCAAAAAGTCGTCAACAAAGTAAGTGAAATGTTCCAAATAAACCTTTATTGCCGAATCTGACTCTTAAGTCTGTTTAAAAGTTTACTTCAAAGACCAGGGGTGGTTCAAGGGTGGTTTTTTTTTCGTTGCTTAAAAGAAGCCTCATTTTACATAATGTAATTCTGTATTACATCGCATGAACCATAAAGCCATAACTATATGGGGTAAAACAACAAACTAAACATACATGTCGGCAGATCAAGACATACGGGTTCAACAAATATGAAACATAGTACATAGTAGGCAAATGAATTTTCTACATAAGGACTTCCCATTTAGTCTACATCCCATAAAGGTTTCAATTCCCACGTTGTCTACAGATTTAATTGCCAAAGATCTATAGTTTAAAGAAATATTTTCATTTCATTTTTAATTGATTAAAATATCTTTAAAATATTTAGATAATTCTGAATCTGCATAATTTGTTAGAAGCATATTACGAGAAATAGTGTAGACCAACATAAGAAAAATATTCTTTTCTGGATCTACACTTTATACATATTTTTCTTTCCCACCAACCCTCCATAGAAAAAGTGATTATAGGTTGGATTGATTTTCTACTCAGTAAGTGTCAAAAACAACCAAATTTTTCCGTGTAGGTGAGATGGAACTTCTGTCTGAAATGGTGTGAAAATTGGTAAAATAGACAAAATGGGAATAAACCTTGTACATAACAACACGACCTGACACTCAGTAACATAGGGAATTAACTCATAAAGGGTTGATGCGTATTTGGTCGAATATAGAGGGTAAAAAAAGATCGTATGTGTTATTTCCTATGTTATGCAGTTGACCAATAAAAAAAGCAATAAAACCCTTGATGTGAAAGATATGTATCTTTTGAAGCTTGCCGAAATACACAGGCGCGCATCACATCATGTTTCGTTGACACATAGTTGTATGTTTTATGGCTTCGAGGCATGCCATTGGTTGCTATATAATGACGGATTCATATTTTGATTGGCGTTGCAAAGTCAGATTAGGGTAAATCGTTCTGCTTGAAGGGTCTTGGAAACAGTAATTCTAAGTAGAGTGAATGGTATGGACATGTTTTAAATCAGAGGAATCTAATGTTGACTCGGTAGGTGTAATTATTGTTGAAGTCTGATAATTAAACATGAATAAAATCAATTCCATAATCTCTTATAAGTCAACTTTTATTTGTCACTCTTATTGGACATAATTTGATAGAATGTCCCATAAATAAGTGGAACATTTATTAAGTAGGTTTGATCAGCTTGCATCATATCATCTGTTCACTGTGTTTGCATTTACACGGTACAACATCGTTTTGAAAATGTTAGATTGCAAAATGGATTTTAAACTATGTTATCATAAGTTAAGGCAATAATCAAACAGATCTTCACATCGTATTCTATACTTAAATTAATGTTTTAGCAGAGGATCGACTCTTCTCACTAAAAATGAATCGGAACGTTGTAACCGCGTTGGTAAACAACTGTTTTATCTCGGGAAACAGGGTAAATTGTCCGCTAGAGAGTAAACACAAAGTAAGGATATACTTTGATATTTCCCCTCCTCAACAATCTTTCCAATGTAGTTTTTACAAACACGACTTTCGACGGCATTGTTGAAATACCCGCAGCAGTTTATCTATGTTTCTCAATGTCAGCTGTTATTATTTAATACCCGGAAGTCTTAAACCGGAAGCTACCGAAAATTTTCTGTCTCCGATTAAGAGTATTCAAGAAAAGATAACAACAGTTTCTGAAAAGGCCTATATCAACAAAGCTGAAAGTGAAAACAACAAACATGCATCTAATTCACCAAGAATATTAGATGTATCATAAATTTAATCATCTTACCGCTTTGTCCCACTTCTTTCACATATTTGAGGACAACAAATATTTCGATATTTAAACATGAACAAGGCTGTTTAAAACACTTCAACACACGCCTAAAGTTTACAGGTCTGCAATGTGAGTTTTGTCTTTGAAACCCAAGGTGTTTTAACATTCCCATAATCTACATGGAAGCAGGTCAATTCGTACCCAAACCAATTCGTACCCAAACCAATTCGTAACCACCCAAATTTGGCCAATTCATACCCACATCTTGGTCAATTCGTACTCATCCTAATTTTGAAGAAGTCAATTCATAACTATTCTATAGTTCAGTATCATAAGATCATATGGTGCGTATACCTATTACCGTCGTATATGTATTACCGACGATTCCAGAAATTTCCAGATTTCTGGCGCATGCACCCACCGATCAGATATCTTATGCTGTGATTAGTTTGTTGTTTTCACTGACCATTGCTTAATGTCTTTTTAACGAATAATAACAGTATTACAAAATACTTATGATAAAGGCAAGGAAATGTTAAGTTTCAAGGTAGATTTCTTTACCTCATTATAATTTTGATTTATGTGTAGAAACTAAATAAACAAACTTGCAAAAAAACGTTCCAAATGATATTGCAGATTGCTCTTGTTTAGGAATTGACCTCTGACCATTTTTCCAGATGGATAAACAAGGTGAATTTATACAATCATCGGTAATTGGGAGTTCTTGTGCCTTTTTTTAGTCTCAAAATTGCAAACTTAAAATATAATTTGTACGGTAACAACCAGTTTATTTTCCTCATTTATGATATTGATTAACAAAAATATGAATGAATATTCATATCAACCTTAAAATGTTTGGATATATAGGGTTGGAATTAATATATTCGAAATTTACTTCTTAGGCCAACGGTATTTGGCATACCCAGTATATATCTTACTACAAGTTTCATACATTATCACTGCATAACTGAATAAAAATACCTTTGACGATACTCCAAAAAGGACAACCAAAAGTTTATTTGGTCTAAAAACATGCATTTCTTTTGAACGTTGTTCATGTTTTGTTTTTGAGTTTAAAATGTTTCCTTCAGTTAATATCCAGATTGCGGATAATTACGCAGCTATTCAGTACTTTTCTCTTGCTATTCTAATTCAAGAAACGTATTCAAAATGTAAGAATACTGACCATTTTTAAAAATCACCACGATTCGATGGTTTCAGCGGAAAGAACTTTACGAAGGTGAAGGTCACAAGAATATTAATGCATTTTACTAATCACCCAGAGACGCCATGTACTCCGCAATAACACCATTAAACCGAAGTCACGTGATCTTTAATATCTAGATAAATAACCGTTTAGAGTGACATTTAACTAATTTAAAGTGCCCTTTAACCAAATACTTCTTATTCCATAGTGATTCAATTTGAGGCAGATGCGAAAAACACATAGATCTGAAACTTTCCGACAGGACGGAAGGATAAATTCTCGTAACTAGATATTCCAAACCAAAGACCTTAATTCATTAATGATTTGATTTTCAAAGAGAGTTGATTTAAATACGTAACGTTGTTTCCTCGAATTGATTGTATCAATCCTGTTTTGTAAATAGAATATCCCGTCTTGGACTGATAAAGATATTTTACGCTATGTTTATTTGTTAACAAGCGTAAACAAATTGGAGCGTAAGACAAACCGTAATTACAACAACAACAACATGAACAACAACAACATATTAAACACGTCAGCCAATGAGATTGTTCCTTACAAAAAATAACCGCGTTTTTTACGTAAAATATGACGTCACTATTGGAACGTCGTTAATTGCTAGTAACAGCGTCAAGGCGAATGTCCGTCACATTTGACTGAAGATATAGAATCAAGATTAACGCTGTTAAAACATGAAATAATCGAGAAGAAACATTGCAGATCGAGAGGTAGATCAACCCTGATTATAGCGTTGGAGTTAAAGGTACGTATTTTGTAGTTAGTTTTGCTTTTTACGAGCCACAGTTTGAGAAATAAGTTCCGGTATCTATTTTTCGGTCGTTTGGACTATAACGTTTCTTGACCGCCCATTTATCAAAGAATCGAATTAAATGCTTATTTTTTTTTTCTTTTTTGAGAACTTTTCTGCTTACCGTTATGTTTCTCGTAAGTGTTTTATATATTTAAATTGTTTGATTTTGCTGATGGGCAAATGATGGAAGATGTGCACATAAAATACACGACATTTTTCTGAAACTGTGGTTCACGTTACTTAAGATGTTATCATTTCTTGTGTGTGTTATTATTGTTCAATGTTTGTTGATAAGATGGTATGCATTTTTTATACACATTACGTATTCTAAATGTTTGAAGTTTACATTTGACTCTTCCTTGTGAGAACTAATAAGATATATAGATGTAACCAAACGAAACCATTCTCATTATCTCACAATACCATCTTCACAGAAGACTGAATCCGGCATATATGGAACATTTGAAAGAAACATTAAGCATTGGCTAAACCTAACAAATGGCATAAATAGCTACATTATCTGGTCATATGTAATCAATGGACAGAATATATAATTAACGCGTTTTTGTTTTCAGTATACTATGTATAGTATTATCTAAGATTTTGCTTTAAGTCAAAATAGTGCATCGTTTTGAAAGGGATGCTGTGTTCTATTTTCAATAACAGTTGTTTAGATTTTTCATCAATAGTTAGTGTTTTGTTACAGATATAAGTGATAAATATATTTTTATAATCTAGATATATATTTTTATACAACTTTGTACAATAATATAGTATAATTGATATTGCTTATTGCAAAATTCACAATTACACTATGCCCAAAGACTGACCAAATATGTGTTAAGCGAAAATGGTCACGTTATCTAGCATATCTAATGGCAAGTTGTGGTTTATTTTGAGCTTTGAATAGCTGACGAAGCATACGTCGGGTAGTTCCATTTAGTGTGGATTTTCCTGGTACCCACCCCATTGACATTGACGATCTACGGCATTAATGTCATTAACGAGTTTACTCAAGCAAATTTGAACTTAATTTTGTTAGATACTCATTGATATTTTCATATATACATGTATGTGTACATGTCTTTGTTCCAACATTGAATATTAATCGGAGTTACTAAATTTTCTAAAATAGGACTTTGTGACTTTTCCTAATTGGGGAAAAGTGTTTGAGTTCTTAGAAGGGCATTTTTTTTTATTATCTACTACTTTATAAGATGAATTGTCATATTTTCATGCATGTTGTATGTTGTAAATATATTGGCCAAAGGCATATATTATGGCGACATGCCGTATAAAGGGTTGAGTTTGAGGTTTGAGTTAAGAAACTACTGTGAGAATAGCATGAATTTCCCATGATGAGCAATTCACTCTTTAGTCACAATGGCTTCTATATAGTTTAACCATACCGTAAATGGAAAGTATTTTCTTGTTTTGAGTCGTATGCAATTGCTTCCAATTTGGACTAGTTCAAAATCACCAAATGGAAGAATAGATTAGGGAAATAAGTTCGTTTTCCTTTCTTAAAGATGCTTGTTCACAGAAGAGACAATTAGAAAGTAAAAACAAAAATATGCCGTAATAACAATACAGTTTTTGTAAATTGTTGCTTGATATACAGTTAAAAGCATACTAGCGCTCAGCAAAAACTGAAAACTGGGTAATATGAGTTATAAATTATGATAGAATATGTTGAAACATAGAGAAAAACAACAGGATCATGACAACATAACGCCTGCAATATTCATTATCTATTTTTCAAAGTGCTAATTTCACAAATTTGGTGCCCACCAATTTAACTTAGTTGTTAACATTCGAGTTACATCTTAAATAGCAAGGAGCTCTAGCATTAATGAGTGGTGATCATCTAGTTAGGAAAGAAAATGTGTGAAACACATAAATTACTGTGATTTATCCAATATTAACAACGTGAACATTCAAAATGGAGAAATTCTTGGGTTTTATTGGTTCCTAACGTTTCTCGGCCGACTTTGGTTATTCGCTAATTGTAAACAAATCTTAAAGTATTCAGTCTTTTAAAAGCATCATGTGAGCGCTTAACTGTTTAAATTCCTCTGTAAAGGGAAATTTAAAGTACTTTTAAGTTAATTTTCAATTACTCTACAATATTCACAATTTAAGTGTAAATGAGCGCAAGTATCGCTTTAAAAGTAGCTATTAAAGGTATTACTAACTCAGGAAGCGTCAATTTAACTAAGCGTGTACAGTTTACAAGTATCGATATGCGGTAGATATCAAAAGCGATGTCACACTTTTCAATGAAAATACATGTTAACTCACTGTATACATACACACTTTGAAGAATTGAAGAATCTAATTTCCAATAACCATTCTTCAGTGCGTGTTATATAACAGTACAGAAAAACATTATTTAACTTCCAAATTTCCCAACATCTGTGAATAAACACCTTTAAGCCTTACCCAAATCTTTGCATTGGATCCTTTGACTGTTTTTTTATCACAAGCAACACCAGAATGCAGTTTTTCACTACAACTATGAACATATTGTATCCTTTTTTTTTATTTAAAATAGAATTAGTTGTGAGAAGATATCAATTGACAAGGTTTCACAAGTGTTTCGTCTGTGTATTTATAGAGAAAACGTCTTGCTTTTGATAAATAACAATGCAAATTGTGCCTTGCAGCCATTCTACAGCACATTTGTTCACTTTATTATATATGATACATTATTTCACTCTTATAATTTCTTAACGTTATTACATTTTAGAAATAAAACAAACTGCACCGTCGTTTTAACAACATTTAAGGCTCGGCTTGTAGACATAAGCCCCCTTTTACACATAAACCCCTTCTGTCATATTGGAAACTTTGAGTGAACGAAATAAAAACCAACCGCATGCATCAATTACCATCTACTAATCCTTATAGTGCTGGAACCGACATCATTCTTACGCAAACTGGTTTGATCAAGGCCAACCGCCAAGTAAATCGACACAATTAAGCAGATAGTTTAGGTTTTGGAAAGCAGACGACACAACATCTATTTTAAAAAAATGCAATATGTTCTTTGCAGTTTCGAGAAGAAGTTATACGCGAAAGAAAACAATGCAAATGTGTAATTTCAAGTTTTGTGGCACATGTTTCTCAAATTGTCTGTTATTTATGTGTTAACTAAACACATGCATATGTGTAAAGAAAACAATGATAGCTTGCCATTTGGCGCAAGAAATGACCCTCAATTCCAATGAATTTAAGATGACTTCAAAATGATATGGCTTTTAATAAAAATGATATATTTGCTTACCCATAGTTAAGCGATAAGTTACGTAGACGATCAAAATGATAACGTTAAACATTATCATAACGAATCAACCATAAATGTATGGTTGACATTAGCTTAGATCTAACGTGAATTTATAGAATCTCATTGCCGATCTGTTTATTTATTGTCTTTAGATTTGTGTCGAATATTTTTTTCACCGAGTCCTTGCGTCTTGTAAAGATGGTACATGCATATCGTTATACCGAATTGTATATGTGTACATGTATCGTACTTAGGTCTTTAATTTCTGTATGGTCTTTGCATATTACGTATGAGTTCATCGTTTTCTGATGTAACACAATCATATCGAATACATAACAATTCTATTGTTTCGAAAACTCCTTACAAATGTATTAGCATTATATGTTTAGATGCACCACGAATTTATTTACCGTTTACTTTTTTTCTCAATAGGTTAATACGTTTTGTTTAGATATGGATTGACTTTACCAACCTTTTTATCCATAATTTCACACATCAAATTAAGATGTTCATTACTTTTATTGAACCATTTGACCATGTGTTCAATTATTTCGTTTTGGTGTTTTGGCAGTGTGTTATTTCCTGTGATAAGTTATTTCTTGTTCTACCAATTTTTCGAATGTAACGTTTATGTATTACATATTTTCATCAGTGTGTCAAAACATCTTGTATAGATGGTATAATCGAATCTCGACGCTGCCAATGACGTGTCACATTGCAATATTGTACTTTCATTGAAGGTACTATCCATGCTTATTGATTATGACTTACGCAAATATTTTTCGTAACTTGTTTAGTAAAACGGTACCCTGTTGTATAACCACCATGCTTGATACTCTGAGCAATTAACCCTTAAAGTGCTGGAATCGACTTCATACTTCATACAAGTAAATTGGCTGCTGGCCTGTAATCTGACCTGATTGCTACTCTGAGCATATTTTGATCATCAAAATTGAGCAGATATTGAAGGTTTTGGAAAACAGACGACATAAAAAGCTATTTTAAGGAAATTACCCACATTCCCAGGGTTAAAAATATATTGTTATACTATATTAGTTTTACTTGTTTAACCTTAATCCTCTTATCAGCTTTTCGTACATTTTAATATTTTATCTAGATGTCACTTGAACAATCGAAGACAATATGAATACTTGATAAATGTTTAGAAATTCGTTTAGAGTATTGATTCAATTAAGTTAGAATGCACTATTTTTTCCTTACCCTAAAATGGTTTTCAACATCGTACCAATTATTTGTTTCCAATCTGATTAAATCGTTTACTACGTTGTATGTTCATTGGTATTTAACTGATATGTGCATAAAGAAACAATTGTGATTGATATCATTTAGTAAACAACAGTTTGCATACACACTTTCACAAGTGTGCTTCTATCTCCATTTGTCATCATAGTCATTGATGCATAAGCTTATACTGAGCTGTCTTATGTGTTCCCCTTATACGTGTATGTAGTTTCGTGATTTGGCGAAATTGAAAGCTGCCATAAATGACATCCGGTTAGGTATGAAAGATATCAGATATTTGTTTAATTCGGTAAAAACGTTTGAAATTAAGTACAACTTGCATCTCATAGTTCGATTCACAGGTTTTGGAAGGATTAAGCTTATTTGCTACCTATACAACAATAGCGTTTGCCGATTTGATTTCCGTTTCGGTCTTCTACAATAACGAATAATAAAACAAAGATTAATACAATATCCTTTTCATACAATTAACCTATGTATCATTGGCATTAAATTGACCAATTACCAAACAATTACGACATTTGACCAGTCTGTTGCAGCCGACTCTGGTGAACATTGTGGGAAAAGGAAACACTGCTCTAAATGAGCAATACTTTCTTTTCCCGCATTGTTTTCTGCCATATTAGATTATTTTTCAATTGCATCACGTTTTTAAATGTCGTGTGCAAACTCTTTCAATTAGGGACAGTCGAAAATTTGGCGTTGGTAAAAGTTTAAACAAAAACCGACATCAGCAGGAAACATATTGACACAAACGTTTAGCGATATTTAACAAATAGTTATTGTTATGTATTGACATTGAAGTCAATATAATCAATATGTGATTTGAAAATTATGGCTGACCATATGATCACATGTTCGTAATAAAAGGATATTCGTTTCATAACAAATACATGTACGTTCTTTTTTACACAGCAATATCTCTGACGTTCAAAAGTAGATAACAAATAAAGATGACAGGTCAAAAGACTAACTTCAATAACATAAGCGATGAGCTACAGGATCGCCTACAGGACCAATTGAAAAAGATTGGCGTAGGACAGAAAAGCCCCATTAATAACAATGCTACGAACGAGAACATTGAACATTCAGGCTCGAAAGAGAACGGAGCCGAATTGCAGAAGTATATAGAAGAGACTCTCCCTGAAAAGTCAGGTAGGAAGTCGGTAAAACTGCTAGTAGAGGGTATATATACCCCGCAAAACATTCAGTACGACTTCGAGAACCCTGTGGAGGAAATGAAAGTCTCCAGTGACACGACCATTCAAGGAAATGCTGGTGATTCCAATAATGCGATCGATAGCAAAATGGAGAAAGTTAAACCACCAGTTCCACCTCGGGTGAAAAAGCCTAAACCAGATGTTCCAGCTAAGCCGAAGAGGGAACTAAGCACACAGCAAGGCACTGTCTCTGCTGAAACATCGACATCTGGCTCTGTAAATGGATCTAATGACCAGGAACATGTACATGAAACTCCACAAGTGCATCTGACGAATCATTCACAAAATGTCACCACAGAAATTGAAAAGAACGAAAGTATTGAGCCCATGCCTGTAAGCAATGAAATGCCCGTTGAAAGCAGTACTAGTGCACGATCCCGCAGGAGGCATCGTCAATCGTCCGAGGAAAGACAGCTGATAGCTGCACAGAAAGAGAGCGAAGCCTTAAGCGAACAAAGGATGGCAAGGCGTGAAGCCAAACACAGGAAGGCCAGGCAGCATTTGATGTCGGATCAAAAAGTGCTTTCGGATGCGCTAAAAAGCATGGATGAAAACCAAGAGAAGAACAAATCTGCGGAAAGATGGCTTAAAATCCGAGAGTACATGCGCAGTGGGAAATTGTTTGCTGATAACAGGATGCCCGCCGACAACTTTCCTGATATTCACCAACCAGAAGACCTCCTGATGCCTGTTATGACAAAGGGATTGACGCACCATTTGGAGCCCGTTGAGGAAGTGATGGAAGACGGAGTATCTAGTGAGAGTAACAACACTGCCGAAGAGCCATCCACCTTTAAGTCGCCAGTTTTGATCCAGGTACTAGAAGAGGAGATGATGTCAGCCAAAGCGCAACAGGAAATGGCAGCCAGTACAAGCGGCGATGAAGCCATTATGAAAATACCTGCCATCAAGTCTCGGGGATGGACGAGACTCAGAGTGCTCATGCTTTCAGGAAGGCTTCACGAGGCAGCCAACATGTCAAACGAAAACAGACAGAAGGGAATGCAAGAAGTCAATACCGAATTTGTTGATAGCCAAATTAACAAACGAGACGAAATATCAGAATCCGGAGCTGAGATATATACCGCTGTGGTTGAGAAGCCTCTATCGAAAGCGGCCAGAAGATGGTTGCAAGTCAGAGAGTTTTTAAAATCCGGCAAGCTAGTAATAGAGATTGCCTCAACCACAAATGGAAGGAAAATAGATTTCTGCGAGAAACGTAAACTACGGATGCAAATGAAGTCAGAAGGTCGTTCAGTTCGACAAGAGCACTCCGGACCAAGCAGAAATAAAAATTACGAAAAGTGGGTAATGGTTAAACATCAAGCAAACGATGACAAACCTTCACAAGAACTTGAAGAAGCGACTGAAAACAAACTAAATGACAACATTCCATTTAAAACACCAAGTGCCAAAACCTCTGATAGACTGAATAAAATCAAGGCGAATCTACCTCTGGATAATGCATACTGGCTACAGAATACGGTGACCCCGTCCGACCGCACCATTAACAAACCTTGCGGCAGTGACACATCCAATGGACATCATGAGCGAAATAACCTTCAGGTCACGGCTGAACCTGAAAGAGCCAAGGACATGGTGCAGTCGCGTATTCCAGGAACAAGCAAATCATTCGAGAGAGGCAGACGAACAAAGGAGAGCATCAAGCCAGATCAGATGTCGTGGGAAACCATGAACAAGAAACAGACGCCTGCGAGCGCATGTCCAGATCGGCTTTCCTCCCTGTCCGTCAACGACTTCGACAGACAAAGGAATGTCAAAGAGCAATCTTTGTCACCATCACAGAAAACTCGCAATGCATATCTAAGCAATGATAAACCAACGACACCTTGGATGAGTCCATGGGTCCCTGGGAAAGCACGTTGTGTTGGGTCTGAATCCGACATCAGAAGTGGGCGCATCGACAGACAGCTTGCTTGTAAAGGGAGGTCGTTCAAAGAGGGTGCCTCGCCGTACACTACGCTCTGTCGCATCAACGGGTTTGTTGTCATGTTGGTGGATTTGGCGGAGAAATCTGCCAATGGCGATATGAACAAGGAACTCTGGAAAGGTGAGAGAAAATATCGCTTTCTGTTTTCCTTTCCAGCTATTGTTATGAAAGTATTTTTAGACCAAACGGGAATTTGCTTATGATGTCCGCATTCTTGGTTTGGCATGATATTTTCAAGTATCATCTGCTTCAAAAGGTTTTTAGGTCGACTGCATTTATGAAAAGAAGCAAAATGTCTACCACTCAAAATACCAGGGTACCGTTTTACTAAACAGTTTACGCTTAAGATTTGCGTAAGTCTAAAACAACATTTCCTCTTATTTCAATATTGGGTGCAGCAATATTGCAAAGTAACACATCATTGAAATCGTCTCTCCGAGACGCTTCCAATGACGTGTCACATTGCAATATTGTACTTTCAATGAAGAGACTATCCATGTTTATTATTAATGACTTACGCAAATAATTTTCGTAAGATGTTTAGTAAAACGGGCCCCAGATGGTCATAAGATTTTAAAAGAAAGATGGCCAACCATTTATTTATATATTGGGAATTGTTATTGGTCTTAAAGCGAGAAGCAGGGAACAGAAAAAGCTAGAAAACATAACCTGTATATAATATCTTGGATGACACATTGTGAAAAATGGATAAAAGCTTACTTGGAGCAATTCAACATTTTGTCTCAATGGTTTCTTAATACGTCTATCGCATAGTAAGGAATTGATTTGAAAGGTTTAAATCAGCGAGTAAATTAATAAGTTGACATCTGTAAGACTTCAAGTCTTAATGAGCGATGCAATAAAGAGCAATGATATAAAACTTACCTTTCCAATTGAACCGCGGCAACTATTTAACTACTCTTTCTAAACTTACATGATTTATGTTTATACTATTTTGGTTCCAGTGATTACTTTTATTTATCATCGAGTTCAACTATGATCAGTCATATTGAGCCAATTTTCAAAAGACCTTGGTTCCTTGATCAAACTCAGTCATAGACTTAGAACTCGGATTCGAGCCCCACTGACAACTCGTGCTTCGTGGGTGTGTCCTTTGACAAAACACCTAACAACCCAAGCTTAGTACTTGTGGATCCATGAAAGGCGTACAAAAACTGAAGGATTTTTGACACGGCGTTTAACACCCTTCTACCTCATGCTATTATTTTAATTCCCCCGTAGCCTTTCCTTACAGCGTTATCTGTTGCCAAATGTTGACAATAAAGTAACTAGATGGCATGTGTTATATTGCAAGGTACAGGGTAATTCAAAATGATTGACCCTGTAAAATACCATCTGGAAGCATAAAACCTATTATCTGCCAATAATAGTACAGCTTTTTTTCTAGTCACGTGTACAGAACTAGCTGCCCTTGAAGGCGAGCTGCCCGGTAAAATGTCGGCAAGCGTTTACGTTAACGCCAAAGTTGATCTTGAGTTCGCGGAGACGATCTTCAGAGATAAGCTTAACAGACTGGTGAGTATGTTAGACGCTTGTTTCTTTCGTTGTTGATATATCGTCATTTGAAGACCTCTTTCATAACCCATCATCTTATCCCACAACGGAGATAAGCATGGAAGATATCATAGTATTTATTCGTCTTATATAATGTCGTTCTGTGCATGTATGGAGGCTCAAACATAATACGATACATAATATAACCAATGTATATGTTTATTTTTCAATCGACCGATACCATACCTGAGAAAAGGGTTATTGGAATTACTGACCAGAGTAACATACCCTTGCATTTAGCCTATATGACTTGTTTTCATGTTTTTTTAACTCAGCCATATACTGCGATGGACAGTATATGGTATTAGTAAACCATCGCTGTATTTTCAGTGTATTATGAAAACATCAAACAGAAAACAAGTTATTACCCTAAGAAAACTTTATTTATGTACAGAGGGTGAACTAGTATTCAATATACTAAAACCAAAGGGAGACAAATTTGACAAAATTATAAAGTTACAAATATCCCTATTTGATAGTTTTTGAATGCTTATTCCTTTTTATTTGGCAAGCTCTGGAAGATTAACGTTCGTGCCATTTTAAAAAATAAAATCAATTCCTTTAAATGGCAATTAGTGAATAGTCCGAAATTTTAGCAACACCATGACGGCAATAATGATAAAAAAACAAGGAAAGGAAACTTTCTATTTGTGATGTTGGATTGAAAATATTGTGGAATAATAAATCTTTCGAATCAATTCACTATTTTTTTGCCAGGCTGGTTTCTGAAGGCTTTTGTAGCATGCGTGCCAACTTCATGTTTCATTAAGTAATGGTTTGGATCGGTTGTCTCCCTTATATTGATACTTTTGTAAAACTGAACCATTGAAGTCAAACGTAAAACAATATGTCCACACAATTTGAATGGTATAGGCCATAGAACACTGCTTTGTAACTTTTAAACACGCCCTATGCAGGTATCTTTGTAAAACTTGAACATTGAAGTTGAATGTTAAAAAGTCCTTACAATTTGAATGGTAAAGGGGAAAGACAAATGCTGTAATTTATGTAAAACTGGTAATGTAAGGTAAACTTAAAACAATTTCCTCATAAATTGAATGCATGGGACATTGTTCACTGCTTTGCGACATAAGAACACATTCAGGTTCAATATTAGCATTTTGTGAAGTAGTGTTAAAGTCTTAGAATCCATACTTCTATTAATAGGAAAGTTTTGTCTTCAGTTCCTTTGATTATTTATTATCAAAACATTACACAAACCTTAGTTGATTTATTAACGACAAAAGAAAAAAAAGTACGTATTAATTCTAGAAAACATTTCCACTATGCAACAAAAAATTAACTCCAATCAATATTTATAATTCACAGAAGTGAAATGAAATATATGTGTCCTTTTAAAGGATCTGACAAAGAGAGGAAAATGTAATAGTCTTAAATGAGCACGACAAATCACAAATTACATTTTAATGTAACTGACAACTCTGTGTTTCAGATCAGCGCCGATGCGATCAAGACGTTCTCTCTAAATGACGATATAGAACAACTGAAGGCGACCGCCGTCGCTCATTACGCTGCGGGATGTGATGAACCTGTCCTGGTGGAGCTACGGGAATTATTGTCGCACCTTCACAGTCTGGCCTGTATATTACCGGAAACATGCTTCCAGTAAGTGTCATTATCCCCCATTGTTATACCTGTCAGATGTTTGCATCTGTGTTTTTGTGATTCTTGTATTTTATTTCGTTCTTTTTATTGTTTATTTCAGGTCAACATTCATTGTTTTCAATCACATTTTCGCATTGCATCAGAGATTAATGTTACAATATTGATTAAAGCCATCGCTCTTTGACTTGTGATATGAACATGTAATTATCTAAGATGGTTAGAATATGCTTGAATGAAATGACTATTATATCACACATACAGTGATATTGTTATGAAAAAGTATTAGTCCCATTTAATATAAGACGTAATATTAAACGAACAGAAGTCAGAAACTCATTACGACTAACTCCTTATAATGAGAGAAAAGAAAACGCACGTATTTCACCTCTGTCCCACCGTACATGTCGCAGTATTTGTAGGTTTATATAACGAATATACAATTACAGAATATTTATAAAACGTAATATGATATGCGCTTTATGTAAGGGTGGGTATGATAAAGCGTTTTATTTTTACACTTACTTTAACCCTTATAGTGTTGAAACCGACTTCATGCTTATGCAAACAGGCTAGATTGGCGGCTGGCCTGTAATCTTACCTGTTTGCTACTCAGGGTATCTTTACTCAACACAACTAAACATATATAAAGGTTTTTGAAGAAGACAAAACAAACAACTATTTTTGAAAATTACCGGGCATTCTAAGGCTAAAAAATAATGATTCAAACTACAAAACAAGTTTTAATACAACTCGTCGCAAAAGCACCTACATAATTACTGAAAACACTGATAAACCAAACATATCAGACACATGAACGATCTGAACAACGGTTTTTCTTTCAAAGTCTAATCATAAAAGAATTTTCTTTTAAGCATGTTCGCTTACTTTATAAATCAACTTATGTACATGTAAAGGTAATAGGAAGAGTGCCGATTGTTCGATACTCAGACATTCACAAAGAACACTGACATCTTGTCAAACTCGTAGCTAAATTTTACATACTCAATCGTGTTAGCATAAAAAGTCGTGGCGACATATGTGTCATTCAAAATTGCAATAGATGTAGGATAATGCTTGTAGAAAGAATAAGAACAAAAACCACCCAGATAGTGAGATATTGTTGAAAGTTGAGTAAATACCCGGTAACCATCGAGTACCTATGATATTTCAGTACTAGCTCTTTTTCAAATCTAATGAAACGGTTTTATCTATTTCGATTCATGTCGACTGTTGCATACACAATTAGATAAGCGAAGAAGACCTATACCCATTCTAATCTAGTTATAACCTAAATACAAGAATTGACGGAGTTTACAGTACTAAATAACCTATACATGGGTAGGAAAATTTCAGTCTATTTAAATGGTAGACGTATCCATTGCGCAAATAAGCCGCGATCTCCTAATTCAAGAATAAACGTAATGGCATAAGTTTTGCATATGTTCCTCGAGTAATTCCAACTTGATAATTCTACATCATTTGATATAGAAAATATGTTGAAACATCATTTCTATTACAATGGGCATCAAAGAGTATTACGACGGAATTACGTATGTATATGGAACTGAATAATCAACGGGAGACGGCCGACAAAAGTACTGTTGATCCTGATTTCAAACGTTTTTCCATATAAAAAACCCGCGTTGAGCTGTTGAATGACGGAAAGTTTTCAACATTTATCGTAATGCATGGGCGATTAGGTTTTCTTTACAACCGTGTTTTAAAGTTGGTTTAGTCTATATAGATATACCTATGTAAAAATATAGATACTCGAGTGTGCTAGGATTATTGAAATAGCTCTTTATCTTTTTATAAAACATATTTAATTTATATGTCGCCTATATTATAAACGCTTGTTTTAGAGAGATGAGGATAAGAATATATCAAAATATGTATCAAGATAGAGCACTTGGTTAACAATTGTATGTGTGTTGACTGTGAGCTTACGTGCTAAATGTCTTTTCTCGGGGTGACAGCTCACTCTTTATGATCATTGTAAAGTTGTGTGAAAAAGAAGCGTCTTTAACTTCTCTAAACGTCCCTTTGAAATCTACAAACCGTATATCCCTCGTTCAAATGAAAAGAATACAGTCTGTTGACCTTATTCTGAACACCTAAGTATGCTGATATATACATCTAGCTAAGCTGAATTACATGAAAGACGTATTTTTTAATTATAATGGAAATATTAAATGGTATAAACCTTTGAACGGAGTAGTTATGGTTCATTACCTAGCATTAACCCGACGACATTAGGTTAAAAGTTTGCCCTTATTCTCTGACATTTTCTAAACGCCTCTTTTAAAGGTACTTGTTCACATACGGGAGGAAACAGAACTTAAAAAATAATGGCTAAAAAACCTCACAGCAGCAGCATAGTTGTATGATACGACCCAGAAGAAAGGTCTTTGGAAGCAAAATACGATTGTTTTCAATTCTCTCATTGTTTATACAGCGAATTAACATGTATTCAAATATAAACGCGTGGCAACGCTTTTAAGTTTTGCGTATATAGACTGTACATATTTGGACATACTGAAGCTTTCTGAATAAAACATGCTTTTGATAGCTACTTGTAATGATGTATCAAACAACAGTACACCAACTGTATTGTTTCAACAACATTTTGTTTTGTCTGTGAACAAGCACCTTTAAAGGTACGTTGATTTACAGTTCGGTTATCAATAATTTAATTACACACACTAGTAAATCAATAACACACCATATTTGGTACTCTTACTAAGAAATGGTTTATAACTCTGTCCTCGCCAAAATAACAACTTAAAACTATCCATGTGAGTTGACGCCTGCATTAAATTGTACCTCAATCAATGTAATTCTTGGAGCCCCCAATAGCTCAACTTAGACGGGCCTTTCGAGTGAAGCACATATTCATTAAGGGAAAGGTCATTATTAGTATGTATACAGTCAAACTTGTGTTAAGAGGCCAGCCTATGGGACAATGTAAATTGGCTGTTTAAAACAGGTTGGCTGCTTACCACAAATTGATGTACACTATAAATATAACAATGGGACTTGCTGTAGTGGTTGTTTAAGGCAGGTTGGCTGCTTAAAAGGGTGGTTGCTTAACACAAGTTAGACTGTATATACGTACAAAGTGGAACACTCACATCTTACTGCATATATAATGTGATATGACTATGCTTAATGGAGCATTTCGACAAGCATCGTTAATAGAGCACGAAAATAATGACATTTCTTTTCTTTTTCAAGCTTTTAGTAATTCTACTTAGCGAAATAGAAATTGCGTTAATAACTAGAAACCGTCTTTTTCGCTTCAGTGGTTTCATAAGGGAGAGATGACTTAACATTAATTTACCATTAGCTGCCATTTCTATGGCTTAACCCTTTACCAATCAATAACGACAGTTGACCAGTTTGTTGCAGACGACTCTGGAAAACATGGAGGGAAAATGAGAAATTGCTCTTTCAGAGCTATTTCGCCTTTTCCCACAATGCTTTCTGCCCTTTCAGAAGATTATTTTCAATGTCATGTCATTTTGAAATGTCGTCTGTAAACTCTTTCAATTTAGAACAGTAACAAAGAAAATGGCGTTTTGTAAAGGTTTAAAGATTTTTTTTCACAGATTTTAGGAAACTTTGATGGTAAAATTGTATTTCTGTAAGTGTATACAGCAGGGTACCGTTTTACTAAACAGTTTACGCTTAAGATTTGCGTAAGTCTAAAACAACAATTCCTCTTATTTCAATATTGGACGAAGCAATATTGCAAAGTGACACATCATTGGAATCGTCTCTCCGAGACGCTTCCAATGAAGTGCCACATTGCAACATTGTACTTTCATTGAAGATACTATCTATGTTTATCAATTATGACTTACGCACATATTTTCCGTAACTTGTTTAGTAAAACGGGCCCCTGGTGTGCTGTTAAATGAGACGTATTGGAAAACCATTGGAAGAAAAATGAGTTCGTACTTATGTATTTATTGCAATGAGTAAATATGTATTCACATCCAAAAGCCGTGCAGATGTTTTAAAATCCATCGCATAGTTTTTGTGCATACTAAGAATTATTCACACACTCTGATTTTATTTTGCTTTAAGTAGCTATTTTCATTAGATATTTTACAACAATAAAAAGACTGTATCATTTCAATGATATAATATTTCAACTTGTAAATTATCTCATTCGTGAACAAGTACCTTTATACATGAAGTTTTGGATGGATGCGCTTTTCAATATCGTTATTTAACATATTTAACCATGCAAAACATTTTATCCCGTTACCTTTGCTCCACATCTTGTGAATCAATATATGGATGACGTGATCTTTATTTCAGAGTCCGTACAGAGACTAGCGCGGACCACAAGCAGCTGGTACCAGCGACTTATACCAGGAACAAACTGTTCTCTGTGTTAACCAAACCGTTCGCTGCATTGAAAGGACGCCTATCACCACAGAAAGGTAAGCACCAGGGTAACATTTTACTAAATGATTTAAGGAAAATATTTGCGTAAGTCCAATATAACATTCCATATTATTTCAATATTTAGATGGGCAATATTGAAAAGTAACACATCATTGGAATCGTCTCTCTGAGACGCTTCCAATAATGTGTCACATAACAATAATGTATTATTTAAGATCTTTTATTTCAGATACTATCCGTGCATATCAGAATTGACTTAGGCAAATATTTTTCCTTGGTGGTTTAGTTAATCGGTACCCAGGGAACCATTTCAGTAAACGATTAAAGGAAAATATTCGCGAATGCCACAACTGAAAAAATAAAACATCGATAGTATTTCAAATGAAAGTACAATATTGCAATGTGACACGTCATTGGAAGTGTCTCGGAGAAGCGATACCAATTGTATGTTTCTTTGCAATAGTGCTTAGCCCAATATTGCGACAGGAGGGAATGTCGATTGAGCTCAAACAAATTGTAAGAATAAAATGATAACAAGTATTGCTCATACAGGGAGGTCCACTACCTACTCAAACGTACGACCACTCCGGTTAAACGACCACTTTATGAAAACAGAATACGAGTAGTTTTTTATCACTTTGATGTCTTATTCCAAAATATCTCAATTCGATGGTCTACTGCAGGGATCTTTAGGAAATATTGTGACAAAAGGATAAATGCCCCATGGTAAGTGAATAGCCCTTTTTATCACCATGGTATATTCCTCATATCCGATTAAACATATATATTTCTTACTGCATTTGGACGACTGTTGTTGCTTTTAATTTTGACCGGTCACAAATTGTCATATCTGTTAACCTCGGATACAAGACGAGTGTTAAAATACGTGTGATGTTCTAGAAACATGGGAGCTTTGGGATTGACAACCTAAAACACCCCTTCTCGTATTAATTAAGAGTATGAGAGCTTGAAAATAGCTAAACCCTTACAACTTAGAGATCAATCTCATGCAGAAGAAGTTTTATTGCTGCATGTTAGCAGCTGATTGTCACAATTTTCTCTTTCAAATATCATAATATCACCAATATATATCGTCTTACAATACATGCAAGTGCATAATGATCAAGGACGTTGACATAATATAAGAAACAGGGCAGTTACTTAACTACAGTCGTGCATAACATAACAAACCCAATACCCAGTATTTACTTACATAACCTTACATTTACCTGTAGCAGCAGAGTTGTTATTTCAAGCCACTGCAGAAAAGGGCTATTCTTTTCTAATTAAATAAGCAATTTACGGTTTTGGTAACATCGATTTCAACTCAATGTAACGAAAAGTGATATTTCGTTTGCACCTTTGGATTGTGGTCTTGTGTTGCGTTAATTATCTATCAGTTCTAAAGTTCTTCTACCTGCAGTTATTGGTTAATTTTATAGAATAACATAATTGAAGGTAACCAAGTCACATAAGTGGATGTTAGGAGGGGGAGTAAAACAAAACATAAACCATAGGTTAAGTTCCTCCCTCTCAACGTTGTGCCGTGTTAATTGAAAACAAGCACTTTAAAATCAGTAGTCTCACATCAAAATGAACAGCCTGTGACTGCTTCCTTGCGACAAAACTTATCTAAACGTGCTTGTTCACAGGTGAATTATCGTGTAAAAATTTAAAAAAGAAAATGCCCACTAATGCAAACTACGTCAAACATGTAAGAAAACCACCACCAACAACAACAGTAACAACAACAACATCAACAACAGAAACAAACAAGCAAAAACTTACACACATACGAATATGTTTAATTCAAGGGCGTTCCTTCTTGAAAGCACACTGTCAGTCTATGTCAACATGTCGTGGTAGGAACATATCGAATAACATATACTTAAGAAAGATTAAACAATATTCGTACGGTTCGCCCCTTCCTGGGTAACATAGGCTGGATAGATTGATTGGTACTAAGCTTGGTTAAGACATATGCAGCATCGAATTCGAAACCCCGACTTATTCCTGGTACTTTGCGACGTTAAATGAATTATTGTTGTGGTGGCTAACTCGTCCCTCAGCATGACAACATCTTGTTCATGTCGGAAAGAGGTCTGATTTTGTGCGTGGAAGAATAACGTGGAATGCAACATGGGTGTTAACATTCTTGTATAGTGTGTATATTTGTCGAAGTCATTTTTTACTGATTTCATGCAAGCTTAGAGAATACCTGAACACAAATCAGGACTGATATGAGATTTAATGACACAATGAAATAACACTTTCTTTTAATTCTCGAATATTCTCAAGTATTTTCCATTTTCAATAATCGGTATTGCAAGACACATCAGTCCTGGAATACTGCTGGCTCGATGTAAAAACCACTTGAACAGCCTTTGTCCAAGAATGTTTGATTATGCTTTGTCATAGATAGAATTCTGTGTTTTCCTTTAAAGTAAAAGCTTGAAAGAAGGTTGCTAATTACTATAATTCTCCAAGGGTGGAAAACAATGATACTAATCATTTGGCTGTTTAGAATAATATATTGTTGCTGTAGGATTTGCGACATTAACAGCAATGTCTTTGAATGAACTACATAGATTAGAGACAGAACTACAATCGAATGAGATGTGTGTTAAAAACAACAGAACTGAATTTAACGAATGTTAGCACAAGAGAAGAGATAAGGAGTATCCTCTTATAAACGAATTAAGTGTTTAGAGAAGTGGAAAATGAGAACACAGCGTTTCATCCGGACATATAGCCTGTAGGGAATGTATTCTTTAAATAAAAGTTGAAGGGTTGATGGTTCTTCTTTTAAAGGGACACTTCGTGATTTTCAAATTAACAACCCAGATTTGTTTTTCTTAAAAACAAAAAAGTATCAAACTATAGGAGACATACAATTGAGCCTCTGTTTTCACACATCATATTCTTAATCAAAGGCTATTTGTAAAGATAATGGCACAGCTGCTTTGTCATGGTGTCGATTTGCGGGATCGGTTTTCTGCAAATGCTATAATCGCAGCATTTCGAAACCTCTAAGTAACCGATTTACTACAATGTGCCGTCTGATTTTGTTTTTATTTAAACATCGTGGTTGTTTCTTGTGTCAACGTCATCGTAATTGGTACATCTCCTTCGATAAAGCCCCGAATCGGTCCCTTTAACCCATTACCAAGCAATAACGACATTTGACCAGTTTGTTGCAGACAACTGGAAAAACTATGGGAAAAGGAGAAATTCCTTTAAATTATTAGAAGATTTCTTTCCAATTTCATCACATTAAAAAATGTCGTCTGCAAACTCTTTCAATTTGGGACAGTCGAAAATTTGGCGTTTGGTAAAGAGTAAAACCTCTAGGTTAAAGAGTTTTGGGTGACATGAACGACATTCAATCTGAATAGAAAACCTTGATTTGAATAGGTTTCTTTAAATAGGTTTTAGAAGCGTTATGTATAAAGCATTGAAACCGTGGTAAAAAGAAATACTTCAATCGAATTTTGGTTACATAAAATCACGACGCAATAAATTTTGTACCTGGCCTGGTATATACTTTAAACTTGTATTTGGATAACACGACTCTTCCAGTCATAACTTATCCCATTACCAAACGCCAAATATTGGACTGTCTCAAATTAAAAGAGTTTGCAAGAAGATAATTCAAAATGTGATGAAATTGAAAAATGATCTTCTGATACGGAAGAAATCATTGTGGGAAGAGGAGAAATTCTTCGTTAAGACCAACTTCTCCTTTTCCCACAATGTTTCAAGAGTCGTCTGCAACAAACTAGTGAAATGTCGTTATTGATTGCTTGGGTTAATGGACTAACCCTTATGGTGCTGGAATCGACTTCATGTATATGTAAACAGGTTAGATCCAGGCCAGCCGCCAAGTAAATTCGCGACTGGCCTGTGATTTAACCTGGTTCCTACTCTGGGCATCTTTCCCCGTCAGACTTTAGCAGATATATAAGGATTTGGAAAGCAGACGACACAAAGATCTATCTACCCAGCAGTCTAAGGCTTCAGATTCGGGGTACAGACGTCAGCCAGACATACACAACTAAATATGTTTTCTTTTCTCTTCTGCTGCAGGTGCTTGAGTTTTAATTAGTATACTAGTACATGGAGTTTGTACATATAATTGTTCCATATTTATTTCGTTTAAAGGCATATCTCTTACACCTTCACCATCAGATAACTTTTGTCAACATGCAATGGTCTGTTCTCGTTGCAGCAATTGCCTTACCAGAAACAGAGACAATCATCGAACAATCAGAACCGATTGTGGAAACCCCTACAGAGGCATCGATCGAAGAAAGTCTGATTCCCGCCGAAATAGATAACGATCCTGTTGAACACAGTACAAGCGAAGATGAAATAGAGTTTTCATCAACAGAATCAGACGACGAGGAAACGGAGAGCGATTTCTTCGAACCAGCCGAAGACGACACCCGAGATGAACCAGAAATCAACGCCGCCATGGTCGCCAACGAGGTCCTGTTGTACGAGCAGAAGCTGTCCGCGGATGAATACAATGACGAGATGTCACGTGACGGGAGGCTGTCCAAGTATAAGACCGTTGTGGGTGCATTGGTTGGCGCGGCTTCGGTGGGAATGGTCGGTGCTTTGGTAGTGGCCACCGATATTAGCGAGCTCCTTATGGCTGCATTGTTGTTGTAAATGTGTAATGGATACAAACATGTAATACATTTTCGGAAATTTTATATAATGATAAGGTTTATTTTTGTTATGAATTTTGTTTTTGATAGTGAATATACCAAGCCATGATTTATTGATAACTATTAACTTTCTGAGTCAAAAAAGTGTCTGAGATAACTTGGGGATGTTTTGTATTTATTAAATTATGCATAAAGTAAATGTTTTGTGTTTGTCTTCATATTTTGGTCAGACTTTCGTTATGTTTTTGTTTGATTGACTTGAAGCAAATGACTTTAACCCTAATAGTGCTGGAACCGATTTCATGCTTATGCAAACAGGTTGGATCAAGGTCAGCCGCCAAGTAAATTAGCGGCTAGCCTATGATCCAACCTGTTTGCTTCTCTGAGTATCTTTAATCATCGAAATTAAGCATTTATTAAAGGTTTGTGAAAGGAGATAACAACAGAATATATTTTTGGAAAATTATCCATCATTCTAAGGGTTAAAAACCTCCGTCCTTAAAGCAGAGACTTCTCATGTTTCACAATGTTTTCAATCTATATCATTTAGCTTGTTTTACAATCTACTATTTCCATCGGCTGTTGCCTCTATACGATGGTTAGAATTTAAGACAGAATGGAAAATTTAACCTTTGCTGTCTAGAACAACACGTGTTACCTTACGTTCCATTACCAAATCGACAGTTGGTACAAAAAGAAGGCATATGACTTTCACCATTATTCCTCGAATACTCTTTATTTTTCGCTCTTATTAAATGTCTTATTGGAAAACATTGACATAGGAAATTGACCGATTTCGAGCATATTATCATGTCTATACACTTCCCTTTATCATATGACTGAGATAGAGAACGGTTGCTACAAGATAGCACAACACATTAGACACAATAAAGCATGGGTATATTGTTCACTTCCGCTTGGTGATGTTAAGGGTTTGAAGCTGCGCCTGCTATAAAACAGTCAATAACGAAGTTGATGTAACGGCTTTTGCCTATGAACATATACGGGAAGAAAGTGGATGGAAAGCCAAGATCATGTCAAACGAGGTGGACCTGATTTTGGGAGAGTCGAGATATGCTAACTGTCATCGCATCATAACTGACACAATTGTGACTCTTTGCCTTTTCCGAAAACCAAGGTTATCTTGAGCAAATCCGCTGGCGCTAAAGTAGATTTGAAACACCTTAGATATATCAACGTCAGTTCTGTGATCATAACAAGCGACTCAACCGAGGAATTCCAAATTTGAAAAGAGTTCGTGCACAAAGTGCACACTGCATATCAACGTTTGCAATTAAATGGCGTTTTAGAAAGGTCGACTAGGTTTTATCACAATCAATCACGGTTGCGGCTTTAAATTGACGTTGGGTTTGCTATATATATATATATACAAAGCGTAATCGTTTAACGAATGCGAAAAGGGTGACTTTGAAGTATGTGCAGCATATAAATTACACATAGCTTAACAACAGACGAGCCTTCTTTTGGGTATACAATGCAGCTTGCATTTCGCCCTGATTAAAACCCTTCTGCTCGTTTCAAACCGTAAAAGGTGCGTGTATTCACAAACCAAGCAAGAAATTTGAAAGTTAAAATAAAATGTCTTTTAAACCTTTACCAGACACCAAATGTTCGACAGTCCCAAATTGAAAGGAATTGCAGGCAATATTTCAAAATGTGATCAAATTGAAAAAAGATCTTCTGCTAGGGCAGAAGACATTGTGGGAAAAGGAGATATTGCTCGTTAAGAGCAATTTCTCCTTTTTCCAGAATATTTTCAAGAGTCGTCTGCAACAAACTGGTCAAATGTCGGTACTGTTTGGTAATGGGTTAACAACAGACGAGCTGTCTGTGGTATACAATGCAGCTTGCATTTCGCCCAGACTAAAACCCTTCTGTTCGTTTCAAAGTGTAAAAGGTGCTTGTGTTCACAAACCAAAGGAGCAATTTAAAAGTCAAACTAAAATTTTGTTTAAACAATACAATATTGTATTTCTGTCTGATATACAATTAAACATGACGAGCATTGAAAGCATCATCCATTGAGGAAGCGTTCAATATCTTAATATGTACCGTATACATTCGGTAAATATCGAAGGGATGTCGCGCTCTTGCGTTAAAATACATGTTAATTCACTGTATACACACTTTACAGAATCAAATATGGTCTAGTTTTGCTTTCAATGATAATTATTCAGTGCGTATCATATAACAGTGCAGCTATTTTGCAGTTTTAAAGAAATTAATCAACTTTACAGTTTGATCCGTAAACAACGTTCGGTGTTTTGGGATAGCTTAGTTTAGGACTGTTTGCTTGCATTCTATCGGTAATTTTACCATAAGAAAGATTATGTTATCTTGTATTGGCGTTATTTTCGTTGATAAAACTTGTTTGTTTAACGAATAAAAAAAATGATACTCTTTCGGCTAGAGGGAAATCGCATTTCAACAAGCTGTTTAAACTTACTATGGCTGCAAGATAAACGATACATATAGGATGATTTATCCATCACTTGTTCTGATTAATTTGATGGGGAACTTACAAAGCATATACACTTTACGTTTATGTTATGTATTCACGATGTAAAGGTATCTGTTCAAAGCAAGAATGTCCCTCAGAAAACTGCACGACTAGGTAAAATCATAAGAGAGTATGTTTGAACATAGCGAAACACCAAAAAATGATTACAGTTTGACGTCTGTACTATAGATAAGTTAAAAAGTGCTATTTTCAAGAATTGTGTGGCACACATTTTGGCTTCATTGTTTACATTCAATTACGTCTATAAATAGCGACGAGCGCTCGGATTTACCAGTGGCGGTCATTGGTTATAAAAGTGACGGGATACACGTAGAAATATTGTCGTTTATCCAACACGAATAACGCAAATATTCAAAATTCATTGGTGTCCGACGTTTTACGAAATTCACACAACAATTCCGAGCCGACCTCGTTTTTCGCTAGTTCTAAACAAGCCTTATCGTCTTCATTCTTTTACAAACATCATATGAAGATGCTACCGTCTAAGTTTCTCTTAAAAAGTGATGTTTTTTTATGTTAAGTGTCTATTATTCCTTGACATACACAATGCTAATGTTAATAGCAGAACAGAACAGAATAGAAAGCATTTTTATTTTACGACTTCTACACAGTTCATCGTCATACAAACATAGCATGAAAAAACAAATACATCACATGGTGTATGAAAAAAGATAAATATCATGAGGATGAATCCAAAGAACAACAACAACAACATCAACAACAACAACAACAACTATATAATTGAATTTCTAAATGAAAAAGCTTCTTTTGCGTATTTTGCAACTCTAAATAGTGTTTTTATTTGTTGATTTCATGAGTTCAATATCGCTATTCTGGCTTTAACTTAATAACTTTCGTATGCTTCAGCTTTCGAAATGGACAGGTCTTTCAAAAGAGGTAAGCAGTCTTAACCAACACGGGATATAAATACATGTAGGGTATTTTCATCGATTTCGCAATCGAAGATGGAAAGAAAAGTAAAAAGCACCTACTAAATTGTCGATTTATTTTAAGCTGTATATGTAATACCACATCTAGCCATAAAATCCCCTTAGTTGTGGCTTTGTCATATAATTTACATTTACCCTTCATTACATGTTCTTGCGGTCTGTTTCAACACTTAGAATGCAAGGTAATTTTCTTAAAATAGATCTTTATGTCGTCTTCTTTCCAAAACCTAAAATATCTGCTTAATTTTGTTGAGGGAAGGTACTCAGATTAGAAAACAGCTTAGATTTACAGGCCAGCCGTCAATATACTTTGCGGCTGGCCTTGATCCTACCTGTTTGCATAAGCACAATTCGGTTCTAGCACTATAAGGGCTAATCACTTGCGCCGAATTTGGATTGAATTTGGCAATGCGGAACCGACTTCTCACGGGACTCGAACTTATGACCCTCATGTCGGGCAGTCGATGCTCTATCATTGGACCTTTGTCATCCACAATTGGTTCGGTATGATAGAGGGGCTACATGTATGAACGATTCGGAAACTATATGCAATGCATTAGCAACAGAGTTTGTTGAAACCTGCAGGTACGTGAGTCATGAATCCCGGAAAAAACAATACTGTGATTTGTCGTTAATCCGAACACGTCCGTTCCCAACAAAATGTCCGGATTACCGAATAATCCGAACTAATGAAGCAGAGCATGTTCTAATACACTTTAAGACATAAACGGTCTGTATGCACGTGTATACTTATAACACTTTAGCAAACGCCAAATTGTCGACCGTCCCAATAATAATCTTCTGATATGGCAGAAAACATTGTGGGAAAAGGAGAAATTGCTCGTCACGAGCAATTTCTCCTTTTCCCACAATGTTTTCAAAAGTTGTCTGCAACAAACTGGTCAAATAATTGCGTTCCCTTACAATTTCGTTCGGATTGCGAGACATTCGGATAATCGGGGTCCGGATAAACGAGGCTTCACTGTATAAAGTTTGATCGTAAAGAAGGGGATAGGCCACGATATTTCAACATGTTCGTATGAGTTTTGATAGCATAACTCATAAAACCTTAGTACAACATACGAGACCTACTTCTCATAATAGATCATATGGTTTTGCACTGATTTCAACCATTTCGTCAAAGAAGGTTGGGGTAGGGCGTCCGCCCGCCGACGGTCCTGGGATCGAAACCCGTAAGAAGCAAGAGCAGTGCGGTCTGCCATGCGAAGATTCGTAGTTTATTCACATTGGGTGCGAGTATGGCCTACTGGTTGTGAATCCAGTAAGCAGAATCCAGAGTAACTATTCTAACTTGTAAGAACTCGTTTCATAGTCATTATCTAACAAAAGAGTTTAAACGTTCGTTAAATATTATCTGTTTATTCATCGAGATGTTTTCAACCATATATTTAATTTGCATTATTGCATGACATCATTACATATATACGTATAGGAAAGTAAGGACTCTCAAAAACATGTGTTTTCCCATTCACCCAAAATATTCTCTTTCCTTGAGACCTTCAAATCAATTTTCGATCTTAAACTGCTATTTGTCAACCGTTAGATTTATGAATGACAATGTAAACACCATTGCTTGGTAATAGAAGAGCAATGAAAACGATTTACGATTTCTCATATACGATAATGTAAACATCCTCATTGAAATTTTGTCAATGTTTACGATGACAATACAACAGACTGCTACAGTCGTTAACCTATCTACGATAAATGGTCGAATCCATTATTGAACGTGCGTAGGTAGGTATAGGATTATTATTATTTATGCAAACTATTAATTTTGAATTTTGACATGATGAGAAACTTCAGTTTAAGTCAATGAAGAATCTTGTATTCTGGGTGTTTTTAGGTGAAATAAAGGTAGGTTAGTCAAGATAATAAGAATAGGCACATATTTTTAGACCAAACCATTTTGATGTGTTTATGTTTACATGACATTATAGCCGTCGTGAACTGCAGCACACCACTGTGGTGGTTCAAACGTAGAAGACCAAATACGATGTTTTACAGGTAAAATAGATATGTACAGATTAAATAGTCACTCTGGCCTTTGACTTTTTAATAGGTGTTCAAGGATGAGAGTGATTGGCACAACATGATAATATTATATTAATTAACGGATTGATGATATCAAGACATGATTGATCTGTTTACAAATATATTGAATAAGTGATCGATTAAATTTCAAATTTCATATCGTATCGACTTAAGTCAGTTTAATAACGAATTGAAATGATTTGCCCGCTAACACTGAATTAAGCATCCATTTAGGTCGCTCAATCAATTGCTAATCAGTCGGACTGGACCCCTTATAGACCAAATAACCCATGACGGATAGATGAATGAACGTGAAACTCCATGAAGGTAGTTAAGCCTTAGAATGCTGTGTAATTTTCTTGTAATACATGTTCAAGTCGTCTGCTTTCGAAAACATCAAATATCAAACAGGTTAGATCACAGGCCAAGAGAAAATTTACTTTGCGAATGGCCTGGTACTAACCTGCTTGCATAAGCATGAAGTCGGTTCCAGCACTATAATGGTTAAGGCGGTATGTAACACAGTGTTTCTTCGTTCATCCTGAGATTTGACCACCACTTTGTTGCAGACGACTCTGGAAAAATTGTTGGAGAAGGAGAAATTGCTCGTAACGAGCAATTTCTCCTCTTCCCACAATGTTTTCTGTCATATTTGTCGACTCTTTCGTCTGAGCCCTTATAGTGCTGGAAACGATGTATTTGCTTCATTGCATTGTCATTTTAGTGGATTCAAACTGAAGATGGTAAAAACTTTGAATTTCATCTTTCGTGTGCTTGTGTCCTTGGTGTGAAGCCGTATACATAAATATTTACATGTTTTATTATGCCATAAGACATGTAAGAAATACGAACCAAAATATGAATATGATAAAGGCACATGCATTGGTAAACATAATATTTATTACATTAAAGTCAAAATTCAAGCATTAAAAGATAAGTACCTTATCTTTCAGACGTACTAGTTTGGTATTACCGTCTGAAGTAACATTTTTCTTGTAAAAGCTATGATGAATTTACAATCAAAATACCGAAAACTTGTGATGCAAATTTGTTATCAAACCGATAAAGGGACTAACATTTAATTTCACTAAACTTGAGACTATTTTTAATTTCCTAAGTTCCTGAAGCCCCGTGCTTTCGTTAACTAATGTAAAGTAAGCCTGCAGAGTAAATTGTAGCGGTTGTTTAAGACAGGTTGGCTGCTTAAAAAGGTGGTTGCTTACAGGTGAGACTGTATATACAAACGCCGAGATTCCATCTCGTGAACCTTGCTTCCGTCACGTGACAAGAGCAATTAAAGGTTGCAAAAGGACAACTTGATGATGGTCTAAAAATACTACATATTCTAAGTTTAGCTCGTTATTTACATAATAAATACATTTAAACGGTTTGCAATATCTGCAATTCAAATGATCTCTTTTCTGCACGGTTTTGAACAGGTTTGGAAAGTTGTCAATAATCTAGCCTTATGTAACTTGAGAAATTCATATAGTCATCTAATCGGTTGTATAATGACAATTTCCTTTCAAAAACTAAGATTCAAATCTTTGAGATAGTCATTTTTAGAAACGCACTGGTCCTGATATAACAGAACTCTTTAGGAGACCCATGTTAGAACTGACTCAATACATGTAGCCTTTTGTTGACCAACATTCCGTTTTTTTTTGCTAATACTAACCGATCAAAGATACGAGCAAAACATAATATGCACAGAATAATCGAGTTAACCTTAAGTTATATATAATACATTGACCTGATTTATCAAGCCTAAGAATAAACACAGACACTATTTACAGTGGTTAAGTAGACGACAATCAAATATGCTTAGGAAAGTCTTTGTGCCCAAACAAATAAGACAAAATCACAAAGGAAAATCGATATCTATTAATCCGAAACTGTTTTTAACCAATGTTTTTCATATTGTCCTTGTTTATACATGAATGTACATGTTACCCATTTGCATACTTTTTTTGCAACCTTTTAGTTTGCAGTGATCTAGTAATTACCTTCAGGAATTCGAGAACAGACTCCTACTGCCATTTTATTTCACTGTCGAATGTCCCGAATTCTACATGCCTATAGGACTTTGATACGTAAATAAGAGACCAGTCAATGTCTTATGGTTTAAGCATCGCAGAAAAACTAAAACAAACTATTTAAAGGTGGTCGTTCACAGATGTAAGGAAATTTGGAAGTCAGAAATTACTTTCTCTAAACCTACACAACAGCTGTCTGTTTGTATGATACGCACTGTAGAATAGACATTTGATCAAACTTAGATCGTTAATTATTATTTAAAGTGGGTATATAGGGAATTCACATGTATTCTGATCAAACGCGTGACGTCGCTTTTGAAATCTACCACATACAGACTGTACATACAATTAAGGTTCCTGAATTAATTGTGCTTTCATTACCCTTTTAATTGCATAACAAACAACGAAACAAAAACTGTATTGTTTCAAGAAATTTTAATTTGACCTTCAAAATTTCTCTTCTGTGAGTATGCACCTTTAAACCATGAGTTTGCTACGATATATACAATAATACAGTAATATTGCATAGTTCGATAAAATGATGAAGTACCTTTAATGGTAAATCTGTACTAAAGCAATAAAGTTTCGACATACCCAGAAAGGATGTCTATAGTATGCATAATCTAGACCGACTAGTTCCGATAATTTTTACCTGGTACGATACAAAACAGCTGTCTAATTCTGCCTGTGTGTCTCGATGAGTGTTTTATGAATGATTAAAATGGTAAACTTAAACTCTCAATGCTTAATAATTAATGCCTAAAATGGTTTAACTAAGCCCATTTGATTTTATATTAACACTTAGAATACTGGGTAATTTTCTAAAAATAGATTTTTGTGTCGTCTGTTTCCAAAACCTTAAACGTCTGCTTAAAATTGGTGAGGAAAGATACTCGGAGTAGTAAGCAGGTTAGATCACAGGCCAGCCGCCAAGTTATTTGGCGGCTGGCCTGGATCTGACCTGTTTATATAAGCATGATTTCGGTTCCAGCACTAAAAGGGTTTACATTTCGCAACGTGTTTATAGAGATGGTTACACATAGTTGTCGGAAATTTCCATCTTTCAGTCACAATGATAAGTACGTACGACCTTATTCAAAATACATATCATCAGTCCATATCAATTCCGTTTCTTCAACACTCTATCTTTTATTTAACAATGGAACAGATTGTTCGACATAATGGAATGACACATGATACACTAATTGCCTTTGTAATTAACACTAAGATGGTTTCTTGACATGCTAAACAAGGTTGTTAAAAAGAAATCCTGCTCGTTTGTGTACTTTCTTAATTCTTCCATATACATCTCTGACGTCGTATAAAGCAGGAGGTTATACAGTTCATTATCTGTTTCTCAAAAGTTGTTAATTAATGATAAGTAAGATATTTTGTTTCACCTTTTCATTGAAATCTAATAAGCGTGTCATAACAGCCGCGATTTTTATTTTAATGTATTTTCTCTTCCTTGTTCCAAAAATACGAATAATGAAAAGTGAAGTAAGCAAGCAACAAACGAACTCTATGCCTTATTCATGAATTAATCTGCAGTTAATGACGACTCTAATGTCATGTAAACATATACACATCAGAATTGTTTGGCCTAAAAATAGTCACCTACTTTTATTACCTAAAACTTATTTACCTTTATATCACCTTTTGTTAATGACAACTAAAATGTCTTGAAAACCTTAACACATCGGAATGGTTTGGTCTGGAGATAGGTACCTATTTTATAACCGTAAACTTGAAAACCTTAACACATCGGAATGGTTTGGTCTGGAAATAGGTACCTATTTTATAACCGTAAACCTACCTACCAACCTTAACACATCGGAATGTTTTTGTCTTGAGATAGGTACCTATTCTATAAGCGTGAAACTACCTACCTTTACATTACCTTTTGTTAATGACAGCTATAATGTCTTGAAAACCTTAACACATCGGAATGGTTTGGTATGGAGATAGGTACCTATTTTATAAGCGTAAACTTACCTACCTTTATATTACCTAAAAACTATATTTACCAACCTACTTTCGCTCAAAAATATATCCCATTTATCGTAAATAAGTAAACAACAGTAGTATCTAATACATATAAATGTAAATAGGGAGTATCATTTTCGAAAACAAAAGCACTAGAAACCAATAAATATATTCAATGTGGTAGTTTCTAAAGACGATTACATCATTAATAAATTGTTAACATCGGCACGCGGAACATGTAGTGATTTTCTTTGACCCCTTGGTTTATGCTAATTGAGGGATTTTGACCCCTTATATATGTAACTGTTAGTAGAAAACTATGATATTTAGGGGCCACTACCAGGCATTTGGGGTCATTTGTTAAGTAAGTTGGGGATCATGGAAAATCACATCATAAGGTATTTTAGTTGCTTCACGAATGCTGGAGACATGGTGATACCCACGAATACTTTTGTTTCTAGATATTACCATAAAGATTTACACTCGTATAAACCCATTGTTCAATTACATACCTGCAGTAAAATAGTCATTAGTGGGGCTCGAACCAAGGACCTCACAGTAACAAGTCCATTACCTTAACAAATGCGTCAAGCTCAAACTAAAAGAAAATATGTTTGACAAATAAGCTCTATAGGTTCAATGAATGAACCTTTTGACAAAATGTTAAAATCGTTCTATCGTTCTCTTCAATTTTCAAGTTAAGCCGTATTTTACCCTTGTCATCGAAGACGATATTTCAACATTCGTACCGTAAATGAGAGTAAATCACAAGCATGTGTTATCAAAACTAGCAAATATGCATTAGACTAGGATCGGTATCCGCAAAAAGGAGATATTGAGACCGATCTGCATCGCTAGTCGGTACCTAATGTAAACTTTATGTTAAATAAAGACGACAGAGTAACGTCAGAGGGAGGGTAGAGAGACACCAGTTCGACTTAAAATATCGGATTCTGAAGTTCGAGACCGGCCAAACCAAACTTTTCTGATAACGAAAGGGAGAGTCGGGTTTGGATGGCCACTAAAGTCCCTTAGAAAGTACATATCATATACCAGAACCGTTTAAAGAGGCTTGACAACTTTATATGTTCAAGCAAACATGTCCACTTAAATAGCTCGTATTCAAATATTCAAAGTCAAAATTAATTTGCAAAAGCTTCAGGAATAAATAGTGTTCACCAAAGCTTCTTTACTATATTCTATATATAAATGTTTATGTTGTTTTTTTTCAAAGGATCCTTATCAAATGAGGATACAGGTAGAAACCTTCAACAAAATACTTCAGAAAAGTTGAATGATTGACATTAAAACAAGCGATAGATTAAGCGATGAAGTGTTTTGTGCCTTTTACATAGCGCTGTATTCTAAAATGTAAAGATTATTTTTCATATATAGCTTCTAGACTGGCTGAAAGCCACGTACAGATTTTACACTTAGACTGCTTTCTAGAAATATATTGTTATGTCGTCTGCTTTCCAAAACCTTTAATATCTGCTTAATTTTGTTGAGGAAAGAGACTAGTAATCGGAATAGCAAAAAGGTTAGACCACAGGCCATCCGCCAATGTTGTTGGCGGCTGGCCTGAATCTAGCCTGTTAACAAAAGCATGAAGTTGGTTCTAGCACTATAGGGGTTACAGGTGTTTAGTACGTTTTACACTTAAGAGTTTTGCGCATGCACCAAGAATGTTGCCTTTATGAAAAAATGTGGCAAATCAGAAGGTGTGTCAATTAAGAAATTAATCGTGCAGAACAATCTCTGTTTTCACCAGGATTATTTCGATCTCATATGAACACTACATAGCAAGGTATAAGAATGACATGTCAATATTGTATGCACTACAACGTTGGAATGCTTAGGTCATTCTCAGTTAAAATCGGTCGGGGTCCCAAACTATTTCGTTCAATGCGAATAGTTCCGGCTCAGGCCGAGGTATACCAAAAACGACCTCAATATTCCGACGAAAAAATGAGTTTAGAAATGGCAGTTTATTGGTATTCTACCTTACATAGGAGACTATGTGGTACCGTTAACAATGAGCGACGCCGTCGCCGTATAAGCCAAATTCGTCTCATCAGCATACCTAAAAGCTTACTAAAAGAATTGATTGACAAATGGACGTTAAAATTTTAATGATACTATCATCAAGAACACTGGTGCTGTCTATAATAATAGTGATATTAATGATGACAACAATGATGATAAAGAATATAGTAATCTGTATGATGGTTATCGTGAAAATAATACTCGTAGACGTATTTAAAATCACAAATATGAATGATGATGACGGTGTTTAATAAAGCGATCATTATGATAGCTAAAAAATACAATTGAACAACTACTTTAAGTTGTAACAACAACCATTACCATTAAACCATCAACACCTCTTATATGTTAATCTTAATTCATAAATCCCTCCGCGATTATAGCCAGTCTACGTACGTAACCCCACACCCAAATGTGTTTTAACGCCCCCCCCCCATACCCCCTCCCACTCCCCCCAAACGTCAATAGTGTGCAGGTAGCGTGAAACCCTTCCGTCACGTCCTGGTGACTTCTATCACCCTTACCGTATATATGGCGAACGTTAGGGGCGCGCACACAGAAACCGGCGCGACATTGGACTACTAAACATAAAATATACACTGTGCATGAAATACAACTAGACGCGATCTTAAAATCATGGCGCAGGTAGGGAAATAAACATACTAGATAAGGAATTTTTGTCATTTTTCTACATTTTGTTCATGTTTTGTATTGTTTTTACTTGTTATATTTACTTGTTACAATATTTTAATTTCGAATATATCATAAACGACATTAGAAGAAGTACCTAAGCTAGCATTTGATAAATAAGTATCATGTTATAATATTTATTCTTATGATTATTTTCAAGTTAAGTACAAATCTTATATAAATTAGTTTTATCTATCTATTTTATTCCCACCCTTTCTTATATATTTATGCGATACATTTAGTTTTTTACATGTCCTACGTATAAAGGATACTGTCTAGATATTTTATAAAAGAGCGCAACTTTGTGAATGTTTAGATATCACTGTTATTCATGTTAATGATGGAGAAGCGCTTCTGTCGATTTGAGTTTGTCTATTACAAAGCGTTCATACATGTTGCGTAAACATTCCGGCTCTGAATGGTAAAAATTATTTTGATTTATAGATTGGTCTTAATCCTTTCCCAAACAATAACGACCTTTGACGACTTTATTACAGACGACTTTAGAAAACATTCTGGGAAAAGGAGAAATTGCTCGTAGCGAGCATGTTTTCCTATTCCCACAAGGTTTTCTGCTCTTTCTGAAGAATATTGTTCAATTTCGTCACATTTTGAAATGTCGTCTGCAAACTCTTTCAATTTGGGTTAGCAGACAATTTGTTGTTTGGGAAAGGGTTAAGCGAAACAGAGAAGCTTTAAAACGATAGATAATGCTTTCTTTTTAAACGCTATTCATAAATTGTATTGTCAAGAAAGGATATTTCATGAGATCTATTAAACGATTTGTCATCCCAGTCTCTTTCTAACACCTTAATTGACAGACCAACATCTGTACATATATACGAAAACAAAACATGCACCATATCATGAACGAACTGTTGTAATAAGACGAGAAATGCACAAAGTCAAATTTCCTTTTTCTTTTACATACAAAGCGTTTTTATCTTAAGTTGACATTTCTGTGACGAATTGAGAACGACTGTGTGTTTCCTATACTTTGCTAAACGCTGAATCAGGAATTTGAAACGGGTCATACCGTACGTGCTGATAAATCTAAAACTGAACTGCTTATCATAACTAAGAGAACAACGCCTGTATTCTGCCAAACTTGGTTATTCATATAATTTTGTTTAAATTTCGTCGTTCATTGTTTCATATCAACCGTTAGGTATGTGACATACCTAACGATTTAGATGAAACAATGCACGACGAAATCAATTACAAAAAGGAAAAATTAACTACTGTATTACGATACTCCCTTAATGTGTCTATGATAAAATACTTATTTGGACGTTTGTACCGAAATAGTCGTTTATGAAATTCCACCCCCACAAACCCATGTCTCAACCTCTTATAAACATCATAAAGTCGCACTTGGGGCTGTCAAGAAAGACTGGTGAGCACCATGCACACCTAATGGCTTTATTGCAATAGTTATTACCCAGGAATATATTGTTTCTAATTTTGTACTGACCGATTTCTACCTTTGGGTCCGGACTTCATTGTTTTCTCTCTTGGACTCTCCCTCTGCATAAGCATTAAGACACCTCTGTGACAAAATGATAAATTGTTTATGCTGAGTCCAATGTCATTCATTTAAAAATTGTTTTAAAGAACTACCGACCAAATCACGAAACACGCCGAACAATGCAAATACATAAAGGATACAGGTAGTGAACTTTAATTTATGAAGTTGTGATCTAAGATCGATTTGGATTCGAAGATACCTATTTAAATATCTACACGTGGTTTGGCATTTATTCACGGCATTATTTGCATTCCTTCACGGTGATGTCCCAATCTAATTCATGCATCGTAATTCACTGTTTATATAAATCATCAGGTAGCACTAGACAGTATTTATACCATATCGTGATCGGAATCTTTGTAAAACTTTCCACCATGTCGCACGCAAATGATACAAATACCCGATCACTTAATCCTTTCCCAAACAATAACGACATTTGGCTACCTTGTTGCAGACGACTCTAGAAAACATTGTGGGAAAAGGAAAAATTGCTCGTCACGAGCAATTTCGTGACGCGTAATTTCTCCTTTTCCAATAATGTTTTCTGCTCTTTCTAAAGAATATTGTTCAATTTCATCACATTTTGAAATGTCGTCTGCAAACTTTTTCAATTCGGGACAACCGAAAATTTGTTGTCTGGGAAAGGGTTAACGATCACAAAGCCAAAACAGTAAATGTAAAGCAACAGGCTTATCTGCTATTCCAGTAATTTCAGACCGTTTCATAGAACATGGTGACCGTTGCTTTCAAGGTCTATATGGGTGTCATAAAGAAATTAAGTCTCCCTTTGTTTTAATGACGGTGTCTAACAATGATTGTCAGTTGTCATTAATGTTTATAACTTGTTTTGTCAGCTGACGTTTTTGACCTATCAAACTTTATCCGTAGGGGTTGAAATTTTCAACTAGGTCAACTTGTTATATTGCCCTTCAAAATAAAAACATTTTAATGCGATTTCACGTCTACTTACTACAAATATTAATGCCTTTACACGTCTTTCATTCGTGGTCTAAAATGGGCGTTAACATTGTATTAAAATTGAACGTATGCGTCACGTTATATACAGCTTACAACAGGCACCAGTTGAACATGGTCGATAGAAGATCGTAGAAATTGTCACGTAAATAATGTTGTTTTGAGATAAGACCAACGCCCATCAAATGATCTATACGGTGGCAGCGTAAATAGTAATCTCTGATCTGGCTGAATGATATGCACAGCCTGGTCAAAGATGACATTCCGGGCTAACGACCCTAATTAAGCTGTATACAAACGATTGTAGGTACATGCTTGAATACGCAATCGCAGTGTTTTAAAAGCAACTAGTGAAATGCACTTTTGCAAAACATGATCTGTGTTCGATAAACGTTACATTTCGATTTTTACCATCTTTAAAATCATTCCTTAAATCTAATTTCAACCGAAGACATTTAGCACAAGTTCATTTCACGATCCCATTTAACTTGGATACTTATACTTATACTAAAAATTAAGCAAGAGTTTAAGCAAGACCTTATACTTAAATGTACGTTCTAAAAACACGGGCCAAGGCGAGTCTCCGTGACCGATCGCTTGCCTTCAGTCTAAATCGTAATAAGGCCAAGACCAATGTCTCATCATTAGTAGTTAAAACATTACTAACGTTACTATTTTCTGTAATTTGATTGTGAAAATAGAAAACTATTGGTGGTGCGTTATACCCTGATAGATAAAACGCAAAACAGTTCTCCCGTTTCAAGACGGATTACCGAAACCCCACACAAAGTGCCCGTTATTGTAAACAAGTCAAATATTGACAGTCCAGGCACAGAAACTGTTGACGTTGCCACTGAATCGTGTTTGCTCAAAGGGTTACCCTTGTAGGGCAGAAACCGGCGTGATGCTTGTGCAAACAGGTTAGATCACAGGCCAGCCGCCAAGTAAATTTGCGGCTGGCCTGTGATATAACCTGTTTGCTACTCTGAGTATCTTTCTTCATCAAAATTAACCAGATTGTTAAGGTTTTGGAAAGCAGACGACACACAAATCTGTGTTTAGAAAATTACCCTGCGTTCTGGTGTAAATGAAATAGGGCCATGGAAAAACGTAGACGACAACAAAGTTGTGAAGGAACTCTTGTATGAGATGTTCGTTGTCATTAGCTGCACACAACGCCATCGACCGAATATGAAGATACTTAGACTGTGGGTGCTGTTATACTGCAAACTATGATTCCCAATTCTAACTGAAGAAAACTGCATAATCTTTAATGTCTGCTTGGCTGTTAACGACGGTACCAACATTTTCAAGTACACATAACTCGAACTATGTACATCACAAATGATGAAGGACAACATATGATTGGACACAGACCTATCCCCCAAACATAGCCATGTCTAACATACGTAAAGTATCGGAAACTGTTCGGTTTTTGGATTAAAGTGCTACAAGACAATGCTTAATCCTTCCTGATATAACATTTAAGGGCATCATTGAAATGAAGCAGTTCAGCACATGTCACTTTCTAATAAAAACTTCATGTCTTCTTCATTGGAATGCAACCTTTATAACATATACACTATGCCTTGTATCTTTAAACAGCAATATCGATCTTTAAGTTCAAGATTTACTAATCTTTTCGGACTAAGTCGTCAAACTTTATCTTTGACATATATTGTCTTCGATCTTTAAAGCATACTACATCTATACATCAACATCGTTTTTAATTAAATAATCTCAAGGATTGTATTCGTCGTCTTCACCTTGTTTCATGTCTTGCGCCAACACGAACAACCGACGTTGATGTTGGGGGAGTACGTTTTTAAAAACAAAGTAGGTCATATAATGCACTGCGGCAATGACTCACAAACCATTTCAAACCACCGCATACAAACAATACAATACACCATGTATACATTTTTGAACATTCATTCTGCATGAGTGCCTCCATTTTAACTATTGTTCGTTAACCCTTTGAAACCTAGGCTATTTTCTAAAAAGTGAATTTGTGTCGTCTGCTTTCCAAAGCCCTTAATACCTGCTTAATCTTTATGAAGATAGATAGCCAGAGTAGCAAACAGGTTGGATCAAGTAATTTGATCTAACCTGTTTGCACAAGCATGAAGTTGGTTCGAGCACTATACGGCTTAAACTATTGTTTGTTAAACCCAGGTCGTTTTTTGGCATAAATCGGCCCCCATTGGGCTCAGAGTACGTAAGCACATTGAACCTTCGTTTGATTAAGTCCGTGAAATGATTCGTTTTTAGTAGCATGACACAATTCCAAAAGCAATGTCTTCGATCGTAAATTTTGATCTTTACAAATAGTATGCCTACTAGGCTTAGCAGATATTTATGTAAATCAGCAAACAGAAATTCGTCCACTTTTCCCGCACATCGGCTCCAACAATACCAGTTATTTGTCTTTTGGAAAAGTCGACGTGTGGTTCACCGCGGTACTCCTAAGGCTTCTCTCCAACCTTTACGAATAAGAATTAGAAAAGTGTCACAAAAACAGTCCAGAATTGATAAAATGGAAACGCCTATTCTCGACAACATAAAATAAAACTGAAGTTAGATATTCGCTTGGCGTACGTCTCTTTCTTTAAATAGTATCAATTCAAATGATTGAGACAATGATTAAACAGAGCATAATAAAATGCGCAATACTCTAGCAAAACTGATTTGGTATAGAGAAATAATCGAGTTTCCCCTTAATCAAACAAAGGGTGGATAATTGCATTATTGCCAATACTTTTCTCAATTCCATAACATAGCGAATTACATGTGTATACACTTATTAAATATCAAGTCTATAATCAATGATTACTTCATTGGTATTTGAATCACTGCACTGAACATTTTGTGATTACCATATGAGTATAATTAGGTCGGTGCTAATCGGGTATTTGTTTTATCCCTATGCTGCTCCGAGCAAGCTTATTCGACAACAGGGCTTGTGTTATCATCAAACCTTTCTGGGCAAGTTTTCCATATAAACGAATCTAAACATTTAAATATAGGCGGAGTTTATTCTAATTTGTTCGTTATTTGTCGTATAACAACTACTGTAGTTTTTAGCAGAAGTACAATCGTTTATTTGTTCATCAAGGTCCAAGATTTCATGCAATTCATTATAAAATGGCAATGCGTCTACATTCGTACAAAGTGCATAGAAAAGTGTTGGTTAACTTTTTGTGCAACGAGCTAAACCCTGAACCAAGGCACGGTAGCTCATAACTCTAGCCGTGTAGAAAACCGTATTCAGTGGTTTTAAATGACCATATATCTTCCGCGGTGCTGATCTCATTTCGTTTAAGTAATGCGATACTCTACATTTGAACAATAACATTTCAAAATTTCAATGGGTTCTATTATTGGGTCCATACGACCTCACCTCGCCCGAAAATTTTTGTTTATTCAAACACATGACAACATCCGCCCGAGCGTATTTCTTATTAAAAGATTTCTTTGTAACAAGTGACAATAGAAAATTGCTTTCTTGTATTGAACCTATAATTGTTATTTTTTGATATAATGGACCTTTAGAGTTAGTATACATATGATTATTTGGTCACTTGTTAAGACAGACCTATACTTCGTCTTTATATATTAGATTTTTTTCTATTGGCAAAGACTTAACTAGTTGACAAAGCTCATACCGAGCATTTCATGGTGTTTGCTCTACACTATTCAGAAACCGGTTGTTCATTGGTAATGCCAAACACAAACATGACCTCGTCAATTGTGCGACTATTTCTTATATGTATTCAAACAATAGGCGTTATAATTCGACTGTAACACATTCTATAGTTTACATTGTTGTCTAAAGGCGGACACAAATGCATAGACATGTTTGTATTTGTTGCCAAACCGATTATCACACCGCATACATGTATGCACCAGAAGTTTTCTGATCGTCACTTTTTTGTTTGTGTGTATTTCTGAATCCTGTCTTATATGTAGGTAAGTTGCTGCAAAAATGCTTGAGCTTTCTGAATGATATACACTTATTTGTATTATCGACATGAGCCACTAGTCAATATCACATTTATAATGCCTTAGATTTATGCTTAAACTAAAGACTATTTTCATCATGGTTAAGACAAATACATGTACAATGCGTGTGTCTTGATTCGTGCTTCATACCTAAACGTTTTCACGCATTTGTTTAAATCTTGCCAGGGATGCCTCGTCTACTCCTGTTTGTCTACAATTGCAAGCATCGTTAAAAAGGCGACATTCTTTGAATACTTATCATGTTGACGTGTTAGGGAATAACATCGTCATAAAACTTGTCCACTGTAAACACTTCGTCAAATTGTTGAATTCTTGCCAGGGGGGGGGGTCTCGGTGTTTTGAAATTGGACCGTTCATTGGGATGAGATGGGGTAATTTTCAAGATATTTGAAGAGGCCACAAAACGTTTATGTTTATATAGGGTTACATTAAATTATAGTACTGATAATTGCCCATTAGAGTGTTCTCTTACAGTAATTTGAGTGTCAACATTCATTCTCCCATATTTAAGCAGAGTTTATCTGTATTGCTAAAATGATATTGTTCTCATTTAATAAAGAAAATGGGGGAAAAAAATCGCCACAATCATTCTTTTTATTTTGTGAGAAATAGGAGCTAAGACGAATCACTTTTGAATAAAACGTATTGCACGGGATTGGTAGCCTGTGACGTAAATACTTTCCCGTTTACGCGTGTTAAGGTATAACGTAAATATTACGTAATCATAAACGGCTTACGTAAATCAGCGTTAACAGCCAATCACGGATATCAGGGTAAATTCGTGTCGTGACGTATATAATGCAGAGGCTATGGCCTGGGAGTTATCCTAGTGCAATATTACCTATTGTTTTACGATAGATATAAACTTTTGGGTTTTAAACAATGAGGTTTGTTACATACGGTGACATGACAGATATTATCTTAAAGTTAAAGTCGTAGCCCTTTTTAACCATAATAGTCCTGGAACCGACGTCATACATATGCAAACAGGTTATATCACAGGCCAGTCGCCAAGTAATTGGCGGCTGGCCTGTGATCTAACGTGTTTGCATATTAGGAGTATATTTCCTAATCAAATTGGACAGGTACTAAAGGTTTGAAAAGACGACGACAAAAACATATCAATTTTTAGAAGATTACTCAGCATTCTAAGGGTTAAAGATTAGGAAATGTTTTTACAACAATGACTCATAATCCAAAGGGGTTATACTATGATAATCCTCTTTTTTTTTGTCATACGGTACGCTTTGACAGTATAAACATGTTTGAGCATTTGTCTTTTTTTTTTCTATAGATTGCTGGTGTTATTTATCGTTAATTGTTAGAGTTTAAGAAGACTTATGATTAAAGCACACAGTAGAAAATGTTCTTTTGAAAACCCATTGATTAAGCTCTAATAGTGAATTAATGACGTAATACAAGATTATCATCAGCATATCCCCTTGTAAAAAGCCTTTAAACCTTTTTGTTCATTCTAAGCTCTCTCGCCATATGCATTAAACAAGATTTGACATTTTGAGTGAAGAGTGCAAATTTACAACACGTTTGTATAAGGAATACGCAATTCAATTTTATCATGTAATTTGCTATAAATCAACTGCGACGCGCAGCTATAGACATTCACTAACGGGAGACAACTCATAGCAAAAGTGTTCTTAACCCTTTCCCAAACAATAACGACATTTGAAAACTATGTTGCACACGACTTTAGAAATCATTGTGGGAAAAGGAGAAATTGCTCGTAACGAGCAATTTTTCCGTTTCTCACAATGTTTTCTGCCCCATCAGAAGATTATCTTCCAATTTCATCACATTTTGAAATATCGTCTGCAAACTCTTTCAATTTGGGACAGTCAAAAATTTGTTGTTTGGGAAAGGGTTAAACATCCGTTACTGGGGATAAAATACTTCATATCGCCGCCAAATCAATGTAAGTCTTCCGCGAACGGGACAAGGCTGTTCGTTTCCATCTAGTTCAACATGTTAATCTTATCTGAAATCCCTTTCACAAGATCAAATATTGTTATTATGTAAAGTTGATTGGGATTATATTGTACAGCATGTGCAAACTGATCTGTGACTTCAAAGATATTTGATTTACAAATGCCTTTTTCGGCAAGGCACAGCTAAAGTCGTAGAAATCGTTTTATGTTTTAAAGTCGTCGGGACGACTGAACATCATAGTGTTGAGTATGCCCTCGAGCAAAAATGTCGCGTAAATGCTTGGATACACAGGCAAATGGACGCATTTAAGTGGTTCATAAAGTTGGTTTATTGGTTTGAAACCTGAAGTTGATAGATAGCACTTCTCATTTTAAAGATGGCTACGTATTCAGGTATTGTGGACAGTAGTGTGCATTGTACATTATACATGCATCTTTAACTCCTTACATAGTCATATACATGTATGCCAAGAAAACAAAAGTACACTAAAACGAGGCATGTGATTCTTTGTTGCAATCATGCCCTATCACACCCTGACGAAAATGACTTTAATTTGTGATGAAATATACTTTGGGTTTGATCAACTTCCCTTTGGAAGCAAATTCAATTCTTGAATAGGACCAGTATGCATAAATGCTAACATAGGCCACTCATAACCTATTCAATCATTCGATGGAGTCGATTCCAAAAGACATCTGAAATCACAATCATATTTAATGCTTGCTATATGTTTGAAACCTGTCATCATGTCACAAAAGAGAAACACCCTAAACTTGAACAATTTACAATTTTGAAAAGATTTGCTAATAAAGTGTCAACAAATGCAATGCACATAGAGTGATACGTCTACATGTATGCATTCATTAGATTATTTGTGGTTTTAGCACGTCAATCTGTCTAGGTTTATCTAAAATCTATTTTGATTACCCGTGACTCGGATCATATTTGACTTATCGTCGTTGTAAATCAAACAGTTATACCCATATCAGATCGACCGCCGTTTTGTATCCAATATATCGCTGTATACCCACTCATTGATTGTATATGATTGTTAAAGACAGCTTACAAAATAGCAATGGTCTCTCAATACCAGAGAACACAAATGTTCAGTGCATTCGTTTGTTTGTCAGTTTCCAGGGGATTCAACACACATGATCAACGACAACGTATCTTTATGATAAATCGACAATTAAAAGTAGGAAAACTTGACATTTTACTGGGATGAAACAATATCTTAAGAGTCGAGTACACAAAATTTTAGTTTACACAATGGTTCAATAGACCACTTTGTCTAATAAATTCGAAAGAAATACGAGGTTTTCCGAAAAGCAAACAACAATAAACAGAATCGCCACCAAAGAAGACCAAATAAAAGATACGAATTTCCTTTCTTCTTTAGAACTTACTCATTCGAATCGTCTCCTAAAGAAAAGATAGTCTATAGTAATAATGATAATTGTATACAAGTTCATGATCAAACCATTTTTGCTAATGTCAGAATAGAACAAACACATGCGTATATAATTACAATATATTACATTACAATGATGATATATTTAAGCATTGTTCCAGAGATAAAGAGAACGTTTGTTTGAGAAATCAGGCTAATTAAAAGGGGTGAAGAGTAAGGTTACGGTTAACGCCAGCATGGTGTTGTAGCCTATGATTCCATACTTGGCCAATGACAATTTACCCAAGGCTAAGTAAAAGGAATGGGGCGAAAAGTAAAGAAATAGGTAAATGCTAGCATGGTATCCTATCACGGGACTCCATACTGAGTCAATGACATGGTATCGAATGTCAAGTAAAAATTATGAGAAGAATGGTAAGAAAACGGTAGCATGGTTTCATATCGTGGGACTCCACACTAGGCCAATGGCAAGGTATCTATTGCTAAGTAAAAGATACGGGTTAAAGAGTAAGGAAACGTTAAACGCTAGGACGGTTTCCTAACCAAGGATTCCACAATCGGTCAGTGAGCTAGGACCTTAGGTTATGGTAAACGCTGGCATGGTGTCCAAGCCATGGACTCACCACTAGGTCACTGAACTAGGACCCAGGCTAAGTAGAAGTACATGCTTGTAGAGCATACATAGGACTTTCGTTAGGGTCTATTTATCCCTACCGTTGTACAAGCCTCCTTCAGTATGTAGAAACAGCCTCGAGGGACATGTTGATGAACAGCCTACATTAACCCTTACCTACCTCTGACATTTTGGGAGCGCTTTGTTTTAAATCTATACCAATCCATATACTGAAGTTAAAATATGTCTTACCGATATCCAACCCTTCGAAAGTTCTTTCCCGACGTTTCGGAAATGCACTCGCTAACAACGTTAGCAAAGTTGCCCGAATAAATTTTGTTGTGAGCGGTTCTGGTTCTGAGTCACTGCGCAACATTTACGATTCATAGTATTATGTTTACGATTCATAGAATTGCGTTTATGATTCATAGAATTGCTTTTATGATTCATAGAATTGCTTAAACGATTCATAGAATTGCGTTTATGATTCATAGAATTGCGTTTATGATTCATAGAATTATTTTCAACGAATTTTATAGCCCTTAAACAAACATATACCGATAATGGCTGTGACTAGTGAATCGTTCATGTGTTCGGCATTCTATTTTGATTTCTGAGAAAACCAGACGCTATCATAAAATATCTCTCATTTAGTTTTTTATCTTGAGAAAGTAGTTCCATTAAGCTGTGTAGTAAATAATTGCAACCATACATCGAATATGATTTTTTTGTCGGATTTGTAAGATTCAATTGATCATAAATGTGAGAACTTTGGAAAGATAACGAAACTCTTTCAATGAAAAGACTGATGTAAACACACCTTTCTTAACAAGGAACGATGTATAAGAAATAAACATACGTGCCTGTCTTTCCATTCGAAAAGAAGCGTTTTTCAAAGAAGTAAAAAAAACATATTCATGATTTTTTAGTAAATATTTTGAAATCCAATGTGTTTGTGATAACCACAAGTACTTTTAAAGTATTATCAAACGTTTTCGTCACTTGTTAAGGTAGGGTCCCGGATATTGTATCAGGGCGTGTTGATAAATGATCTTACTGATAAACGTTTGCAAGTGCTGGTAATGCACCAAGGTGAAATAAGGACACATCTTTGTAGCTATTAAATCAATAAAGAGAATGTTTTTGGCTAGGTTTCCTCCCAAACAGGACATAATATTAACAATATAATTGTACCATGCTTATCGTTTTAACTCTTTACCAAACCCCAAATTTCCGACTGTCCCACTTCAAAAAAGATTGTAAACGACATTTCAAAATGTAATGAGATTGAAAAATAATCTTTTGATAGGGTAGAAAACATTGTGGGAAAAGGAGAAATTGCTCGCTTAAAGCAATTTCTCCTTTATCGACAATGTCTTCCGGAGTCGTCTGCAACAAACTGTCAAATAGCGTCATTGTTTGGTAATGGATTAAATTAGATCCAAATTAAAGTCAACATTTTTCTGCATGGTTTTGTGTGATATGTGGACAGCGTTACGACATGCTCAAAACAAGACATAGCTTAACCAATTGGTTTCTGGTTAATATCAAGACCAGACCGCGAAATGATAAGACATTGTTGAATACGGGGATAAACAAACGGACAGTTGATGTTTACATATATTCCATGTCATGGAAGTATGCTTTACATCGCAATTATAGGTAACTTCATTATGTTATGGAAAAGGTTGGTCAACTATGGAACGTATGAATAGACAGACTTCATTTTATAAGTCTGGGGCAGCGTACAGGTAAACAAGTGTGGTTTTTCTTAACTCGGCAACAACTGTTTGTTATGATCGTAAAAAGGGAAACTGACAAACAAGACAATTAGCCTGCTGTCAGTTACCTCAGCAAGTCGGAGGTCGTGAACCGAAGTGGCTTCCGTATTTATCATTATATTCGTCTACGCAGTAAATCTGAAAGGTTGTTTCCCATTCATTTCAATGGTGTTAACCCATTACCAAACAATAACGACATTTAATCACTTTGTTGCAGACGATTCTGGAAAACGTTGTTGGAAAAGGAGAAATTACTCTTTACAAGCAATGTCTACTTTTCCACAATGTTTTCTGCCCTATCCGAAGATTATTTGTCAATTTCGTCACATTTTGAAATGTTGTCTGCAAACTATTTCAATTTGGAACAGTCGAAAATTTGGGTTTTGTAAAGGGTTAAAGCGGCTTGTTTTTACATGTGAGGAAATTAAGAAGTTAATACTAAACTTTTTTTAAAACCGTACAACAATCGTTTTGTTGTGTGATAAACATTTGATTAAAGCCATTAGGAGCAAAATTAAGTTTTAAGAGCCTGTTTAAAGTCTTTTAAAATGCATTCAAATCCAAAAGCATTGCAACAGTTATGGTGTTTACTGCATATAAACTGAACATACTTAGATATATTTACACTTCTTGAATCATGCTTTCAATAACGACTATCAATTGCATATCATACAACAATACACAATAGTATTTCATCAACGACACATGTTTTACTCTAGATATTCTCATAGGGCTAGTTAAGCCAGATAGAACCATCGGTATTCCGAAAGTCAACTATGAGAATCCAAATGACGTCACCTAGGTTTGAGCACACACAGATAGGGCCTCTATGATTTCATGTTCTACACTCTAACCACTAGGCCACGGAGGCCCAAGTCATGCGTAGAACGGATACATTTTAAACCTACGCATCCCATTAAAATAAGTCATGCAGGACATTATATATATAGTTCTTTATTTCAGTCTCATCATGGTTACAAACATAAACATCGTATCACACATCAAAATAATCAACCATGCCATTCAAAATTGAATTATAAGAGACTCATCTACACAAATATATATACAGTATATGTACATTGCATTTTATGGTCATTAAGATTATATTTACATATCATTTTGTACCTTTATTAAAATAAATCTTTTTTTCTAAAATATTCATATTGATTCAATTAAAATGCACATGTTCAACATGTAAAGGAAAGACATGAATTCATTATCAAAAAGGAAAACTATATTTCTTACAAACTAAAATAGAATAAGCCAATAAAATGTTTAAATTTTAACATAAAATATTGATGATATAGATAAAAACAAATAATTAACTATAAACAAATTGTCAATTATTTGAACATATGAAAAGCAAAGTACATTTAAAATATACTTTGTACATAAAGTTAACTATACAGAGCATTATTTCTGATTCTTAAAATTAAAAAGCAGGTTTTGGCAACAATACGGACTAAGGAATCGGTGGAGAATAAAAATATCAGCTTATCACAGTCTTGGAGATTTGCAAAATTACTATCACAATCATTAGCTTTGTCAAACAATGTCTGTCTTTCGTTTTGGTACATTACACATTTCAAAATTACATGTTCCTCATTTTCGATATCATTTTCACAAAAGGGACACACCCTGTTTTGTAATGGTTGGTTGATATAGCGACCTGTCTCTATATTTAAAGGTGCGACACCGCATCTGAATTTGGCCATAGCGGATCGGTGTGACAATGGCATATTAGTATAGCAGTAAGATTCCGTTTCATAAAACCTTTTAAAATATCTATACGTTCTTAATTTGCTACGTCCCCTACCAGATACACCAGTTTCTTTATCAACAGACTGCTGCCAGTCATACATGTGTCTATGAGTGAGTTGTTCTGTAACTTGATTAAGAAAAGCAGTCTTGTCGCTCGGTCGGCATGTAATACAGTAAGCACTAAGGTCCAACGCTTTAAACTTAGCATTTACCGTATAACACCAGTTTTTACATGTAGTACTTTTGGTTTTACACCAGTCAATTATAAGACGGTTAACCCTTGCATTGCCCATTGTCATAAATCGGTGCCATTGCAGACTGATAGCTTTCCATTGGCGTATATAGGTTGGTTGCCATCCCATATCCCCGGAAACAGCGGTATTTGGGGTATATTTTCCAAGGCCTAGAAACAACCGCATGGCACGGTTATGTACTGCATTGATGCAAGAAAAACTTTTATCGCCCCAAATAGCAGCCCCATAGGATATGACCGGCCACACCAAACAATCATACAATTTACTATAAACAGTATATGGCATACCACCCATCGCTTTGTATTTTGCTATTAACAGCCCTAGTGCTCTACTTGTACTCTGTGCAACCATTTTTGCTGTGACATTCATATCTAAAAATTCATTTATTAATAGACCCAGGTACTTATAACTATCAACTATTTGAAGTCTCTCCTCACCATACATAAATCTAAATTCTGATCTGGTTGCTGATGTATGTCTGAAATGTACGATATTGCTTTTGCTTGTATTAACTGACATGCAATTTCGTTCACAGCAGTCAAGCAGTTTATCTATCATAATTTGTAAATCCTGTTCATTATCAGCAACCAAAACAAAATCATCTGCATACATAAAAATGCTAACTATATCATGTCCAAATCTTATACCCTTCTCAAGTTCATTGATTTCAACTGCAAAGTCATTTAAAAAGAGGTTAAAAAGCGTCGGTGAGCTCGAACAGCCCTGACGTAAACCGGAAGTGACGTCAAACCACTCCGTGTAGTGACCATTTACACGTACACATGCTGATACGGAGGAATATAGTGATCTAAATGCATTAAGAATAGTACCATTGACTCCTATACCATGTAACTTATTCCAAAGTATGTCTCTGTTTACCGAGTCATAGGCTTTCTTAAGATCAATAAAAGCACAAAACGTTGGTACTTTGAGCTTCTTTCTGGTATCTATCAAATTTGTAAATGATGAAAGGTGATCAATGGTACTACGATTTTGTCGGAAACCATTCTGCTCATCGACGATTTTGTGGTTCTCTTCAGCCCATTTATACAAACGACTATTCAGAACAGAACTATATAACTTGTACATTGTATTTGCAAGAGTTATTCCCCTGTACGAAAGCGGGTCCCTTGGATCTGAAGTACTAGACTTTGGGATTGGGTTTATGATACCTTTCCCCCATTCTTGTGGAATTTTCCCTGTCTTAAAACATACATTAAATAAAACATGTAAAAAGTGAATTGAAACATCATTTTTCAGGACCTCGTAAGGAATGTCATCAGTGCCACTGGCTTTACATTTTTTGGCAGCTCGAACAGCCTTGATGATTTCTGTTATACTAATATTTTCATTCAACTCTGAATGTAGCTGTTCAACACCATGAGGTAAATTGTTATCGTAATTTACATTATGAGAAGGCTGATTGTACAGACTTTGAAATTCTGTCTTCCATTTGGTCAAAACATCGTATATTTGAGTGCTAATTGTTCCATCCTCCAACAAAACCTCCATAGGAATACATTTTCTCCTATTCTGAGCTACTCCAACCCTGCCAATATCCTTCCAGAATGTCTGTGGATCTTTATCAAGGTTGGAGAGCACGTTTTCCTGAAATTTAATCCACTGTTTTCTTTTTGCGTTTTGGACCGCCCTATCAAAGCGTTTGCGACATGCCACATAGCTAGACTTCAATGCAGGTCCATTGGAGGAGGATTTGCATGCTAACCATTTATGTTCGGAATCACATACAGCATTCCATAGATCGGTCAGATCGTCATTCCACCACGCCTTCCCGACTTTCCTGCGCTTATTTGAAACTCCCTGCTTAACACCAACTCTACGTTGTGAGATTTGGAGATTGTGTCGTACGTAATTAGGGAATATTTAAAACCCACACACTCTATTAACACAATTCAAGCAAATCGATGAATAATTGGAAAATGAAAACAATAAAAATTACAAGAACAGTATCGAAAGTTTACATACGCATACATGTACACACACAAACATATACACACTTAACTAAATATTAATAGCCTAGAATTGCACCGAGGTATTCACTCTTCAAAAACGTAATCAAACGCTTGGTAATTATATGCTGGATTGATAAATAAACCGTTCTGTGATGTTCTATGACACGATGTCTTACTTACACGAACTAATGCATTCCTGTATTAACTTTGAGACTCACATTAACCTTTTACAAACGCCAAATTTTCGACTGTCCCAAAGTCAAAGAGTTTGCAGACGACGTTTCAAAATGTGCAATAATATCCGGAAAGGGTAGAAAACATTGTGGGAAAAGGAGAAGCAGAGCAATTTCTTCTTTTCCCACAATGTTTTCCAGAGCCGTCTGCAACAAAGTGGTAAAACGTCGTTGTTGTTTGGCAATGAGTTACGAAAGACTCGGCCATATTACTAATAGTATGACAAATACCTGGGTTGGGACTGTTGTTTTAGGAATATATTTTTTACCACTCCCAATATAAAAAGAGTAAAGAAGTTTATCTTAATTTCACATTCGTCTGAATCACAATTTCGTTCGTTTGTCCTATGGTTCGATGGGTTTCCCATACATTAAATATCAAACTCTATTTCAACACAGCAGAGGTATATTACTCTTGCTCGTCTTTCTCCAAATATGTCGTATCATTAATCAATTGAATTCATTATATCGAGGGGTCATGTTACCAAGCTATTTCTGTATGCATTCGACCCATGATTTGAAATACCAAACAAAAGCATTGTATATTTTTCATTCAGATAGAATAGCGAAATATATACATTGTACCGTTGTAATGAAATGGATATCTTTTCAAGACCAATCGCGTATAATTTTAAAAGATCTATCGCGTCGCAGCCAACCCTTAGAATATTTAGGGATACCGATAATTTTATTGGTGCTATCTGATTAAGGGGAAGCCTTTACTTCCAAATTTTAAATATCTGATTTCACTTTTTTTTTGTCTTAAGTATGACCTGTCTGTATTTCAATAATCCACATCCTGTGCGAGTACTGGTTTATGTATCCATCAAGCAGACTCGAAAGTGAATAATCTGAGGTGTAAGAACTTGTTTCACAATAGATGTAAAATATACAAGTTTAAGCTACGCCTGTCCTTAAATCCCGATCTTCCATATTTGAGATGGACATTGTAGTATTTTGAATGTTCTGTGTGTTTCTTAACCAACATAGATATCGTTCATAGCAAACAGAGGTACATGTACCTAATATCAGTATATATCGTCATGGTATTCTTTAACTAATTGACAAATAAACAAAAGAATAGATAGAGCCCTTAACATATGGACACTGTCATTTAAAGCGATTTACCTTTTTTAAGAAAGCAAATATCGCTTGGTTGATCTAATGAATACTGGAGTATATATAATGACTATCATAAATATGCGATGTTCTCTCATGTAAAATTGGGGTCTTGTATAGCCGTTTCAAGCTTCATATCCGGAAGAGTCGGTGCTCTTATCTTAAACTTGATCAGAGTCGATATTTTAGGAATTGAGATCGTTAAAGGGGACATATAATGAACGATTCCGCATTAAAGATTTACACTGCAAATTCAGTGAGGCTGAAGGTTAACTGTTGAATGAATCCCTTCCAAAAATCAGTTTGCACATGTAAAACAACTTATTAAACAACCTGTTTGTACATAGAAACTGTTCGTGATGAGCATTCAGTCTTCTCCAATTGTGGCTTCCTCCAAAAGCTACAAACGAAATGTACGACGTTTTAACCGGATGCCATTGTTTTCCAAATTCAAATGTTCCAAAATTCCGTTTGAGAAAATGAGTTAGATTGTCTTTCCACGTCGGAAAAAGCAGTTCAAAGTTATTTTGGCATGATTGGTTTAGCCGCTCTTTGGTTGATCATCGTATCTTTTTTTCTTATCTGAAGATAGAGTTGATATTGCTTTAAACTAGACCATGTCTCTTATTGTTTGTATTTCAATAAAGAACTATTCTATTCTATCAATTCAGTGATAAAAAACGAAGTCTCTGCTTTGCATTAAAGCAAGCACTCGTTTTCGCAAGGGTCGACTAACATTATGAATACATACATATACATATCCCCCTTTCATTTATATTTGTAAAGAAGCAATCATGTCTAATCCCCGTGACGCCTGAACGAGCGTAAATAAAGCGGAATATTTGGATTTACAGTTCAAATTCCACCTTTATATAGGCCTTTTCTATTGAGGAAAGTTCAATAGCGGCCGTTATCTGGGAAAACTGAACCGATTGGTTCAGAAAGAAACGCATGTATATCCATTGGCAATCCATTTTAACGTATAACTGGCAAACTATTTTTCAATTCAGTCATTCTTTAAACTAGCTCTCAATAAGACAAACTTAACGAGAATCTTGACGAAATCCCAGCCATCAGCATTATCTCATGTTGGCCTTATGATTCCAATGTTTATTGAACAGTCATTGAGTTTATCCCAGATATCTCTTTTTTTTCATCTTTAGAATAAGTTTTAAATCTATACAATCAATATACCGAAGTTAAAATATGTGTTACCGGTATTCAACGTTTCCGAAGTTCTTTCCTGACGTTTCGGATATGCAACCGCTCACAACATTAGCAACGGTGTCCGAATTTTATTCGTTATTGAGTTTATCCCAGATTTCTCTTTTTTGGCATCTTTAGAATAAGTTTTAAATCGTTTGCTTCAAATCACCAAAAGAACGAAATGTAAAAGGCATCAACTGTTTTTGAAGACATTACATTAAATGAGGTTCGTGGCTAATAATGTGTAAACGATTAGAACGATGGCCTAATATTTTACGGATCTTCATTCAAGCTCCGTATTTTTGAAAAGCGACTAATACTCATTCAAAACTTCTCATTCTTTATTTGTTATTTATATAATGTGGTTTTCGTCAAAAACCGGTTTTGAATGACTAACTGAATCGGTGGTGTAAAATTCAACAAGATCGTAAATTCTTGATATCAGTAAAGGAGATGTAACGTTTTCAATCCACCTAAATTTATGTATCATTACCCTTTATCCCACGTAAGATCTCTGGGCCAAATCAAAAGCAATAGCAGATAACGAGAAATAGCTTTTATTAATGAATTGATCTCGTGATATTTGGCAGAAACTATTGTGACACAATAAAGAATTGTGAGCAATTTATCTTTTTGTGACGTTTCTTTTTTAAGTTTATTGCATTATTTAAGGTAATGTGAGGTATTATGGAGCAGGGTTGAAATTAGGGTGAACGAACCCCTCATAAAGCAACCCTATTTTGAAGTACGAAAATAAGTTATATAAGGCCGACATAAGTCATTCAACTTATGAGAGTGATCGCGGCCTCAAATCAAATTTGTATTCTTATGTGAACATGACTATGTAGGCCTACCATGTACTCCTAAAATAAAATGTATGTTCTGTTCTATTCTTAAACCCGATACTCTACAACACCCTACCTTTTAGCATCTACTGTAGACGTTTTTAGAAACCACTGTAACAAAACAAAATGTGTATAATCTGTTATAATGTCTTGTCACTAGCGTCATTTTGGGACCGATAACTTGGTGCCGTATAACATTTGTGATATCCGGCACTAACCACATAACACATGCACGTGACGAATAATGACGTCATAAAAACGCCATGACGTCATGTTTACATCAATTTACTTGGCGGCTGGCCTGAATATAACTTGTTTGCAAAAGCATGAATTCGGTTCCTGCATTAAAATGGTGAATGGGTCCTGCTCAGAAGCGCGGTGGGTTGGGCTATTTCAAATGTGTACATGAGACAAACCATTCTAGAAAAATATATTTCATTTAATTAATCGCCACACGGAATTTCCGTTTATACGTTTTGCGAAACAAATAAATAGACGCCACCTGTTGCATAAACATGTAATTTTGTTTTGTAACATATGTTCATGTATATTTACACTGTTATAAACATGTATAGGTAAATATTTATCAATCGGACGAACCGTTGGCTTGAAATATAAAGGGGCGTAAAACGAAAATTACTTACTCCCTTATGCAAAAAGGGAGTTAATACATGTATTTATTTTTTAACGCTCCAATCAGTTGAAGCTATTTCCGTGATTGAAACATATACATTAGTATTTCTATATTTCTTTTACGCGTGGTTACAATGTTCTAATAGGGCGTACGGTACATTATCGATGTTAATAAAAACAGCTGGACGTATTGGTCGAAGAAGACAGAAACAAGACAGGAATACTAATTATATACATGACATACACAGAATTTGTTGTAGGTAATTAGTGTCAAGGCACATCTCAACGACTGCTTAAGAATGAGTTAGCAATTTACTCCATGAAACTTCATTTTGTAGAGTCTGTCTCAAGAGACGTTAGAAACCACTGTAATCATAGGACAAACACTCCTAAAAAAGCAATTTGTCCTTTTCCTTTTGCTGAAGTCAGTTTATGTTATAAACACAGTACTTTATAGAAAATACGTCTCACAAATAACCATATTGGGAAATGCATGTTTATATGATGGAATAGATGGTCCATCATACATTCCTTATATATTTAGAACTTCCTAACACTTAGAATGCTGGGTATTATTTCTAAAAACTAATTTTTGAATATTCTCCTTTCCAAAACCTTAAATATCTGCTGTTAAAAAATGAACTGAGAAAAGATACTAAGACGGAGTACCAAACAGGCTAGATCACAGGCCATCCGCCAATTTACTTGTCGGCTGACTTGGATCTAACCTGTTTTGGAAAGCAGAAAGCAAATCTCTCTCTTTTTTAAACTACACCGCGTTTTAAGGGTTAACACATTAATACAACATACGGAAATTGTATTAAACTCAAGTTCACTTTGAATGAAAACCAAAGACCACATAAGTTCATGTATCTCAAATCGTTATTACCCTGATCCGTTCGCTTGACCTTTCGCGGGTGACCGATGGTTCTTCAGAGGTTTAGATAGACAAAGACCCTAGTATAATGAGAAACTGGATCAACCTAAGATCGCCCTTATGAAAAAGCGGATTTGGGGTTAGCTATTGTCACAGCGGGTCTTGCAATCTTGGCAATGCACTTGACCTGTTACGCTTGATTGGTGGGCCAGTTTGAACGAAAGGGGGTCATTGGTGAAGTGTTGTAACGAACCGAGAAAATGAACCTCACAAAGACACAAACACATCCGATCAGTTAAAAACACTGTCGTACACTGAGCGGTTGTTTTCTTTTTATATATCAGTATGATTTTTACAACAATGTATTAGGATCTTTAATTTGCATAAACGCTCAACGAACGGTACAGAACTATTCCCGTGTATTGATGAGCCCTCGTAAAAAATATATTGCCGTTTATTCCAATATTGTGAAAAGAAATATTGCAAAGTAACACATCATTGGAAGCGTCTCGTAGACGCTTCCAAAAACGTGTCACGTTGTGCAATATTGCATCTTTCCTTAAACAGACCAACTTGTGTTAAGCAATCAACCTTTGAAGCAGCCAATCTGCCTTTAATAACCACTACAGAAAGTTCCATTGTTGGAGTTATAGTGTACAACAACTTGTGTTAAGCAGCCAACCTGTCTAATTACTGGATACTGGTAATCTGTCTTACCAGCCAATTATCTCAGTTCAATAGCCTGGCCTCTTAACACAAGTTTGACTGTATAAGAATACGATCCGAGAATGTTTTTTTAACTTACGCAAACAGTTTCCTTATGACGTTCAGTAAAACGGTACCCTGTTCCCGATCAGTGTGTATAAACTCATGAATACAGTCAATGCTGATTAAGATGCGGACTTTCATACCAACGATCCTTGCTTCATGTTTATTGTGTCCATCTATTACCAGTTGAACAAAGGTTACTCTGCCCTTTTCACCTTTTCACCTTTCATAAAAAAGGGTTTTGTAATTGTTTTATTTCGCGTGTGGGCCTAAGATAGCAATACCGATACATAAGAAAGTTGAGAATGCCGGTCGTTCGTTGGTTATGCCGTGAAATCAGCATGATGTGTTTTCCCCATGACATCTTAACTGTTATGAGTTTTCCTTTAAAAATCATCAAGCGAACTCTCCTTAATTGTTAACGATTAATTCTTGCTGTAATAAGTGTATGGATTGTATAAGCATGGGTATGGAGTCTTGTTTTGAAAGGCATTTTGCCTTATTTGTCTTGACTCAAGAATCAATCCAAGTCTCAACTAAATTTAAGGGAAATGGACCTGTCGGTTTTACAACAGCTTTGAGATTTGTAATAGGCACAATGGCAAAACAAAAATAAAAAAAACGAATCAGTTTTGTAAAATAATGGAAAGCGTTGAAAAAATATTTAAGTATAATGTTGCAATATTTTTGGAAGCGGTCCTTCTGATCGTCATAATACGTAATGAACGGTTTGTTATGTTTCTCTAATCCAATATATCATAAACCACATTCCACGATTTTAACGTTTGACCTGATTTGGTTTTGTGTTACACCCATAGAACCAGTCAACCGAAATTAAAACCCTAGTACCGTGTCAAGACGAAATGTCCCATAAAAAATGGACGTGAAAAATACATATTTGTATCTACATATCGTGCCTTCTAATCAATCTCAAGCTGCTACCATTCGATCATACCATTTCAAGTATCTATATATCTGAACGAAATAGAATAAAGTAAAGTGAAGTAATGACTTCTTTACAGACTTCGTACGTCATGCAAACGCCTACATATTGTGTATACATATTTCAACTTTCAAACATGATCGCAAAGAAATTGGTTACCAGGCCATGCATCCTCGCTTCAAGACACGTATATACCTACAATAGTTTCATTTGTTAACAGTCTCCATATTCTCTAATGCTGAATGTCGAATCGTTAACGTTTTTGAAGGAAATTCGACGTTTCTCTGGATAAAAATATGATACAAACCAGACGTATATCGAGGCCTATAAAACAAGGTCATGCGGAATGCCACATGAAACACATATTCTATGGATGATTCGTTTTTTTGTTATTCCAAAATCTTAAGCGAATAAATAACATAATCTGTTAAATAAATAGAAGAAAACAAAGATTTTCAAATGATACGTTAACAACGACAACTTAATATAAAGCTCCAATTTCCTTTTCGATCGACTTATCTGTATAACATTAAAATAAATATTTTCTAAAGGGTGAACATTTAAGTGTAATTTGACTACAGCGATCCTCGGGTTTAATGGAACATGGCGTTTTATAACATCAAAAACAAGATCTTATCAAAAAAAGGGAGCCCATTATTTATATATAAATTTATTTCGTCTATTCATTTCGAGTTTACATTGAAATCGGACGCTTTCGACGTTTATTTAAAGATATACTCCGATCCGAATATCAGGAAGAAATTGAATTTCGCAAAAGGAAACTTCTTCACAATGCTAGTTAATCTACTAATCTTATTCAACAGAATAACCAATTCAATCAAATATTCGCAATTAAACATAAAAAAAGTGGAAAAAGTGTATATCTCCATTCCAAAAGGCAAACAAGGACCCTCAAATTTACTTTCATTTGCAATGAAAACAATTCATTTTATATTACAACCTTAGGAAGTTAGGAGAAAATTTTGAAAATACAAATGGTAACAGAACCTACTCCGTATTCTATACCGGGGAGGATAAACATGTACAGAGAATTAGAGTTGAACAACACGAAAAACAAAATAACACAAACATGGATGAATGATTAAGGTAACTGTGGGCAATCAACAAGGCGTCAACGCCACCATTGCCTTTAACTATATCCGTTGTATCGTTGCAAGGGTTTTAACCCATTACCAAACGATAACAACATTATACCACTTTGTTGCAGACGACTCTGAAAAACATTATTGGAAAAATATAAATTGCTCTCAATGAGCAATTTCTCCTTTTTCCAAAATGTTTCTGTCCTATCAGAAGATTATTTTCACCACTTTTTGAAATGTCGTCTGCAAACTCTTTCAATTTGGGAGAGTCAAAAATTTCGCGTTTGGTAAAGTGTTAAGCTAATCTGAACTAAGTTTGTTCGAAATATGTATGTAACAGTATAGACGTGTTCTGGGCAAGGCTTTTTTTAAGGACACTGTTTAAAAAAAATCAGCGCTAACCATGCTTTCGGATTGATTGTCGTAAACAGCAATGTCATGTTTTGTCTTACATTTTTTTAGAAATAAACTTTGAAGCCATATTTCGATTGTGTGTACTTAATATCATCAAATTAATATTTTGTTTAACGTTCATGTGGAAACCATGAGGGTAAAATTTGATTAACATATACTCATATATAGTGAAGATATGTTTCTTGACTTCATAAGCAGCGGTATCAGTAATACCTATTCCAAATACACACAGTCAAACTAACTGAGGGACCAATACGAAACTGGAAGTCATTCTGTGTTAGGATTTATCCCTTGCGGCATTTTATCCATTAGTTCATGTCCTCGGTATAATTCACCATCAGTGCATTAGGGGTATAATTGCGTTTTGACAAAGGTTGTATTGACCAATGACCTCTTGGCCGTTTGACCTTATTGGAAACAGTTTTTATTGTTAACACCCTTAAATTTCTGAAATAAGTTCGTTGTTTGAAAACCAGAAAGATACCGGAGAATAGCACAAGCATACCTAGTCTCGGCATTTGATGTGAGTTTCACGCCCTTATTAGGAACAATTCATCTTTTTGTCATGTTGGTTTCTTAGGTCACCCGTATCGAATGCATCAAAGTGTGAGATTGTGCAAGGAGGTGTCAAAAGAAATGCTAACAGAGCCTTTTTATCAAAGCACGACTTTGCCTTTGGAAAATGTCGACGCACAAACACATTATTTGTACATAAAAAGATAAATGACAGTATTTACGAATCAATTACGCCCCCATTAAACTCGAATTGAATAGCAACGATGTGTACATGTAAGTTGGAAACCTCTTTGTATCGGTAAACATGATTGTGTTCACTTTTAAGCAAAGCTCTGATACATTTTAAGACCGGACTAATTCAAATTTGGCTGCATTATGTATATGCATAACTATTGCCTTATTACATTGGATGAAAATCTATTAGTTTTTAAGCGTGTCCACAAATATATTAAAGAAAGCAAACGGTTTATCTTTCTAGTCCACTCGTTTACAGCTCAATCTCTTTTCTGTCTCACTTTTTCTCCATAGCTTATAAGTATTTCTATCTATCTGTATTTCTAAACAGATAACGTTAGCTCCAGTTCTTCCTTCCACTTCCTTTTTCTATGTGACCTTGATTTGTATGTATATTTTGAGTATTATTGTAAGGACACAAAACTTTGTAAGTTTACGTAACAATAAAATACTCTTATTCGTGTATTTCTATCGTTTTAATCGTGGATATTCAAAAGCATGGTAAAAGGGAGATAACTACCAAATACTTATTCAAACCCACCCTAAACTGATAGCGCGATTCATCACGGAGTTAGAATGCATACTTTATCGATAAATACAAAGGACTTTCTTTAAATGCATGTCTTCGTATTATTCATTTCTTAACGAAAAACAGTTAATGTTTGCAAAATAAAGCTCTTTCAACTGGTTTCATACAATACCTATAAATAAAAAAGATCGACAATGGCTGTGAACCCTAAGGTAGAATTCCCCTAATCGGCCATTTTGAGTTTCTTTCGTTCGTTGGAATTCTTCGGTCGTTCTCGGTTTACATCGTTTTGGCCGGAACATTTCGATTGACGCCGAAAAGTTCTGGCCCCGACTGATTCATACCGAGACCGACCGAACCTATCTGGAAAAATAATGAGTTTCAAAATGGCGGATTATAGCTTTTCTAGCTTAATTGAGGATCCCTTGGCTCGCTTTAGAACAATTTCTCCTTTTCCCACGAGTTTTTCTAGGGTTGTCTGCAACAAACTGGTCAAATGTCGGTATTATTTGGTAATGTGTTAAGGGAGTAAAGGTTTGAGGTTTTCTCCATCGGTTATAATCCAGGTATCGACATTTCGAGATATGTTCACATGAAATCGTTGTACGTATCATAAAGACCTGGTTGCTTCCTGGTTAAGATGTTATTGCTTATATAAGACTGAAGAAAGTATTTCGCAACATCGAAAGATTTACCAATCTTGTCTCAAAGAATACTCTCTGTATGAAACGTAGTAACGTTGACACCTGAAATATAATTTCAGATACGTATTGCTAAAATCACAAGGCGAAACAACAGCCATATTATCTTTCAACTTCGTGTTCCAAATTCCTATTCCTCGTCTTAAAATAATGACATATATGCTTAGTACACCTGGTACAACATGACACAGTCGGTTTTTGCTATCCATCATACACCAACTGACATTGTGACTAAGGACGCGTCTAAGTTGTCGTAGTCACCAATCCGATCACAGATAGCGCTCGATTGCTGACTAGTCAAGAAATGAATATATGCAACATCGGCTTTCAGGTTTGATTACGGGGGTGATTTTTACATTGTGTAATTCACACTGGATGTCGACGTATGATATGTAATGCATCCTGTGCATGCTTTGCACTCATTCAAGCAATGTTTTTAGGGTGAACATTGGTATGTATGATTAACAAAAGAAGATGGTGTTGGGATACAAACCATGTATCAGTGATACAGATTTGCGAGCCGTCGCCGCTGTTAGATCGAACCATACATTTGACAAAACCTTAAAAACACTCAACAAAGCAAATGACCTAATTTGTTCCTTGGTTAAGCGTCGACCTCTTTCATTCAGGGCCCCGGGTTCGTTACATTCCCGTTAGTGGCATGTCGGAAATGTATCCAGAAAGCATATCCGAGAGCAATTCATTAAGTTGTCAGATCATATTCACATTTGATGTAAAATATTAAGTTGAAACTACAATAAACAATATTTCTTCAATTTTTGACGGAAAACAATTGTTCTTGCCCTGTCAAATCAACGTCTATTTATAAAATAGCTCCCAGTTACGATTTTGAAATATATATTTGTCTTCTTTCGTGCACGGAATTATATACCCACCCTTTTTACACTCGGTGGAAAGAGGCCAACATTTATGGCATTGGTACATTTACCGACATTGAACTGAAGAAAGTTTCTTCCAACACCATGCCTGAATCACCATGTAAAGAAAATGTCATATACTATGTATCTTGAAAAGGGCCACTATTAAACATATCGTTAGATTCACAATCCGCACCAGTATCATAGACCTTATTGATGATACCAACATACGTCTACCTTGTAAGCTTTTCTTCACGTAGAAATGTATTTCCAAATGTAAAAGTCTATAAGAGTCTACAATAAATTATGTTTTGAACATTATTCCTCATGGATGTACATGTATATCATATTAATGAATGGTTCCCTATACGCAATATAAAACTTGATGTAGTGTGTAATGATATGATCAAGGATTACCACATTATGTTTAAATGCTCTTTCTGTACACACTCAGCGTTAGAATTTAAATCAGACCTGACTTGAATACGTATACTCCATGCTGTTAACACTTTCATAAACAACACATTTTTGAATGCCCTAAATTGAAAGACGACATTTCAAAAGGTGATGAAATTGGAAAATAATCCTCTGATAGGGCAGAAAACATTTTGATTGTTACGAGCAATTCCTCCTTTTCCCACAATGTTTTATAAAGTCGTCTGCAACAAAGTAGTCAAATGTCGTTATTGTTTGGGAAACAGGCACGCCGTGTGGGCATGCTACTGTTTGTTAGCTAGTATACAGATAAGTTTAAATAGGTAACAGTGATAAGCCAGGTGGGCTTCACGAATATTCAGCATGTCAAGGTCTTGTGTTTGTATATGTTTATAAATAGAAAGAACCCTGTTTGCATGTTTGGGGCTGAACGCTTATGCACATTTTGAAAACCGTCACGCCTTGATTGGCTGTCGTCTCCATTACCGTAAAAGTCCCATATAACGTGATGCCAAAGTAGATCTTTAACACTTTCCCAAACAATAACGACAATTGACTACTTTGTTGCAGACGACTTTAGAAGACATTGTGGGAAAAGGAGCAATTGCTCGTAACGAGCAATTTCTCCTTTTCCAACAATGTTTTTCACTCTACCAGAAGATTATTTCCCAATTTTATCACATTTTGAAATGTCGGCTGCAAACTCTTTCAATTTGGGACAGTCGAAAATGTGGCGTTTGATAAAGAGTTAAAAAGCCTCCTTAATTTTTTTTTAGGGATAGCACTCACAGTTTGGTATAGATAAGTGGCATGAATATTCATAGCTGTCTCATTCGAGTATGCAGTTTTTGCATACATATTGCTCCTTTTTTATTATATTCCTATTAGTGAAATACTGGGATTTCTCAGTGTAATAGTTTTCAATTTTGTCACAGTCAATATCGTCACTAGTGATGATATCAAAAAGTCATATCATCACTAGTGATGATATCAGTTTTTGCGGAACTACTGTTTTTACCATTCCTTTGCATTAAAAGTCATGGCTGCAATTTTGCACACGGCACACAAATGTTTGTATTCTCAAATGTATCCATACGCGTGAATGACATCATGGGACGCGTAAATGACGTCATTGGCGTTGTTAACTGCTTTGCTTTTCCCATTTTATACTCAATTCCCATTTTATACTCAATTTATGGAGATATTTTGGCGAATGTATTTTATATAGAGGAATAAAATAAAAAGAATAATCAACTCCATTCGATTGATATCAAAAACATGTCACTTGAATGGGATGTTATTATGTAGAAAAAACTCGTTCTTCGAACTCGTTATTTCAACCTGATAACAACCCATTATCGTGACATATTTTTGAAATCAATCGAAAGGAGTTCATTAGCGTCTATTTAATGTTTAAAGTATTGATTTGTATTCAATACAAGAGGAAAGGACATACGAGACGTAGATTTTGATTGGTTCTTGTGTGTATTCTAAAAAGTAAATATGAAATGCATTTTGGCAATTGCTTTCTTTTTTAACAACTTTATCCATCCAAGAAAAGGAATACCTTTTGGTTGCGTTTTATTTTGGGTATTGCCGGAATAACATTTAAAATTGTGGTCGATGCGGTCCTATCAAGTAGATGGTTGCCTTGGGTCCAGGCGTGTGCGTATACCCTGCAATAGGCCTAGTGAGGGGTATATGCACGTGCCAGGTTACCGTTTTATTAAAGAAAATATTTGCGTAAGTCATAACTAATAAACATGGATAGTGTCTTCAATGAAAGTACAATATTGCAATGTGACGCGTCATTGGAAGCGTCTCGGAGAGACGCTTCCAATGACGTGTTTCTTTGAAATATTGCTTCTCCCAATATTGAAATAAAAGGAATTGTTGCTTTAGACTTACGCAAATCTTAAGCGTAAACTGTTTTGTAAAACGTTACCCAGGACCCCAGGCAAAGGGTTTCCTAACTTCATGTCACGTGATATATATACCCCGGGTATGATTTCGAACAAAAGGTTCCCGCTGGCACGACCTATATTTACTGCTATTTAATCGTGACTTGTCATTGCCTTTATATATATGTACATATAATATAGGTTTCTTCAAAGAAATTGTACACCAATGATTCATTCTAAATCATACCCTTTTTCTGTTTTCATCACGATTTCATTTGTAACAAAAGTTCACTTTTATCGCATGTGTAATCAGTAAACATAAACATGAGTTAAACATTTCTGTTCAATAACCAGACAGCCGTACCCTATACACTATAGTAGGTCTTTCTTAGCCCATTACCAAACAATAACGACATTTGACCATTTTGATGCAAACGCACCCTGACTGTCTCCACCATTCTCTCAAACTTCAACATAATACGGCCTAAATAGTCATATCCCTCTTAGATTTATATATGCAAATGTCATGGGCAACACAGCGAATCATCATATGTGTTCGTTTTGTCATATTGCTTTCTGATAGAAGTATACAAGATGTTGTTGAATTTTTCAGGACAATGGTTAATGAATATTATAACATGAAATGACAGTATTTTCATTGTCATGCAGTTAATTGTGTGTTAAAGAATGAGCTTATTTGCTTAAGTTGTAAACAACCTTGCCCTGTTCTGTTCTATAATGCAGGGCAGTTTACCCTAGAGAATTCCCTCCTCAGCAACATGGTCTCATGTATAACGACATCATTTAATCCTAATATAAGAACTTAACTTTTAATTGACCTGTTAAGGACAGCGACCTTATAAAAGCACATCGTTTTGTCTCTGAAAAAGGATGTTGCTTCCGAGCGGTGGCCATGTAATGCCATAGATAGATATAAATGAAGACAAAGTAAAAGGAAGAAATCCTGACTTAACATAAATGTGTTATTTACACCTCACGTCATTAAACACAGGTCACTATAGGGTCAATATCGTTAAATCTTCAATTAAACGTGGAAGGACGTGTATTGAATCTCTCGAAATATTCGCGGTTGGTTGCATTTTCGTATAATTTAACCCTGTCCCTTAATCCATTACCAAACAATTACGACGTTTGACCACTTTGTTGCAGACTACTCTGGAAAACATTATGGGAAAAAGAGAAACTGCTCTTAACGAGCAATTTCTCCTTTCCCCACAATGTTTTCTGCCATATCAGAAGATTGTTTGTCAATTTCATCACTACTTGAAATATGGGTTGCAAACTCTTTTAATTAGGGACAGTCGCAAATTTGGCGTTTGGTAAAGGGTTAAAGACTCTGATTACCGTTTTCCCAGGGTCACGTCACGGGACTGACGTGGCGGCTGGTCTGGGGTTACACTGTTTGCCATCTTAGAGGACATCAAGTTCTACCTTTAAATAAATACAAATGATAACTGTCGTGACTAGATGCTGGAATAATAGCGCTAAGAAAGAGCTGAGTCAGCGGTTTTTATTTATGTTCGAGTGCCCCTTTTCGCATGATTTATTAATTTATATGTCTTTTACCTTAATCTATTTTTTCCAAGTTAAAGCATTCACACGTAAATGTTAGGGATCTAGTTAAATGTATTACTTCTAGTGAATGATTACCATGGGTCATCTTCAACCAACTGTAATAATCATCTTTAAATCCCACCTTTCATAGATCTCTTAAAAGGTACGAAAGAAATTGGTGTTGTGTATACCATTTAAAAGAACATATGCAACAAGATAAACATTAAAAGGACAGTGTTGTAATTGTGAGAACAGAATTCTTTACTTTTCGAAATGTTCGTAAATCGATTTCCCAGTCAGTATTGTTTTGTATGTTGATCCGTCTTATAAAACATGCAACTTCGTTTGCAACCATTATCTCTCAACGGAGAAAGTATTGTTATCATGGGTGAAAGTTGAAGAATTTCAAAAACCTGAAACCTGAAGTTCATTATCCTGAAAAGGCATGTTTACTATAGCATTATATAGGGACAAAAAGTCTCAAAAACCTGAAATTCAGGAATAGTCCTGAACACTTCTTTCACCCATGTGTTATATAGATCCACACGTTTTAGAGGATGATTGGCCCAAAAGGTCATGACCCCCTATCATGGGTATGCTTACTTTACACCCGTACACGGTATGGGGCTATATAAGCGTGACTTTGAACTTTAGCCCGTTCCCTCTGGTAAAATGGTTGACTGGTAAAAGTATAAAGCAAAAGCAGACAACACGAACAGGCTTGAAAAATATTCGTCTTCTTTCTTGTATTGTATAGAAAGAACTGTGACAAAAGGATACATTGCTCAAATTGAGCAATTTAGCCTTTTGTTACAGTGGTTTCGGAAGACTGAAGCGACATATGCGTCGAAGTGAGGTATAAAAGGGTAAGGGGGTCATCTTAATTTTCTCAGGGTTGGGTTAGTGGGTATCCATTTAATCTGTTTAAATCACGCCGATTTGTTCAGATCCGAAATCTAGCGCCAGGTGAACCATGAACGAGAGTTGGCAACCCTTAGTTTCAAAGTTTATTGGGGTTTTCAGAAAAAGCGAAACATCCATAACGATAGAAATTTAAAAACGTGTATCACACATCCAGTAAAGCTGATGAACCATGGAATCACATCATTACCAAGGAAAACACAAAAAGGGAAAATTGCTTTCTTTCCTTATTTCCATTGGTGGCCTCCATGATGATGTCAGTAATGTTATGTTTCCAGGAAGCAGATTCTATTAACCCTTTCCCAAACAATAACGACATTTGACCACTTTGTTGCAGACGACTTTAGAAAACATTGAGGGAAAAGGAGAAATTGCTCGTAACGAGCAATTTTTCCTTTTCCCACAAGGTTTTCTGCTCTTTCTGAAGAATTTTGTTCAATTTCATCACATTTTGAAATGTCGTCTGCAAACTCTTTTAATTTGGGACAGTCGAAAATTTGTTTTTTTATGGAAAGGGTTAAGGTTGATTTTCCTGTAATGCCCTAAAGAGGAGTAATTAGTACACGAAAATAGGTCGAAACTGGAAAGCGCAGTCTTTACTTTGGCCGTCGTGTATTATACTTCATAATGCGTCAACCTTTTAGAACTAACCCGTCTGTACGTTGTATTTTGTCTATTTTCAGCAAATTGCCCGTGAGACATGGTCCAAGAAGCTGGATTTCATGCTTTCGTGCATCGGCTATGCTGTCGGTCTCGGTAACGTGTGGAGATTTCCCTATCTCTGCTACAGAAATGGAGGAGGTGAGATATGATTTCGACTTACTTATAAAACTTTGCTTATACCCTTGGTTTATATAGGCTTATTAGAGGATGAAACAAAACTTCAATAATTCAATTAACTAATAAATCCGGTATTATCAGCACATACATGCTTTCAGTCATTGTTATCTAATGAAATATGGCAAAACACTCTAAATGACACTATCGATTTCAATCTACAAGCATATCCAAACGTATTCTTAGGTGGAAATACCAAGAAATTATATGCTGCCAAGTTCGAGGAACAATAAAACAGATTTCCTTTTGCAATTCCTTTGTACGTGTTTTTATTTTGAATTGATACATATACATCGGTCTGGACCGGAACTTTGCGCCTTACAGAGAATAGTTTCGGCCCTGACCGATGTATACCGAGAACGAACGAAGTAATCCGACAAAATAATGAGTTTTACAATGGCGGATAGTGGGTGTTCTACCGTAAATCAAGTTCTTGACTCAGTTTGATATTCTTCTTGTAAAATAACAATTGTTTCACTAGGTATAGAAGTCTTCCATTTGAGAGTTGACCCATTGGATATAATTCGAAGTACAAATTAGACGCAACTGCTGTATTATAACTTTTCCACTTATAACACGTGTTTAACCCTTTACCAAACACCACATTTTCGACTGTCCCAAATTGAAAGAGTTTGCAGACGACATTTCAAAATGTGATGAAACCTATCTTCTGATAGGGAAGAAAACATTGTGGAAAAAGGGTTACGAGCAGTTCATCCCTTTCACACAATGTTTTCGAGAGTCGTCTGCAAAAAAGTGGTTAAATGTCGTTATTTTTTGGTTATGGGTTAAACAATGTCAACTACATTTCAAAAGGTCGTCTATCATCTTCCAAGTACGACCTCGCAAATTGCCAAATCAACGAAACGGATCACCTCCGTCACAATATATCCGAACTACTGCGAAAAACGACGTTAATATTCACGACGTTAAAATTCACATCAGACATGCAGTTACTTTTTCGCCAAATTCTTTGAGCCTAATTGAACGATTTGCTCCGTCTTTTCCAGGTGCCTTTTTGGTCCCCTACGTGATCATGTTGCTGATAGCCGGTCTACCAATCTTCTTTTTCGAACTGTCACTCGGGCAATTCTCGTCCGAGGGTCCAATTACAGTCTGGAAAGTGAGCCCGATCTTCTATGGTAAGTTTTCCATATATTTACATCACAGTTTCTTCTATTGAATCGAATGCTGCAGTTCTATGAATGTCTTGTAGTTTGAGAGTACTGTTTCCCCTCGAATATATATAATTTAAACAAAAACTTCGTCTGTTTCATACACTAATGGTGCAGATGAAGCTAGGTGTCCAGTTTTTGTCAATTCAAAAAAGAAAAGAAAAAGGGTCATACTAGACCAATTACTATTGAACAGAATGCTGCATTTCTATGAATTCCATGTAGTTTGAGAGTACTATTTTCCCTTGAATGATTTTTCAAAAGTCCTCCCTCGGCTGTCCATGTACTGAGGGTACATTTAAAGTCAGATGTTTAATTAGTATCAAATTAATAAAAGTAAAGAAAAAAGGTAATGCTGGACCAATAACTATTGAACCGAATGCTGCAATTCTATGAATTCCTTGTGGTTTGGGAGTAGTATTTTCCATTGAATTATTTTCACATTCTGCCTTCGTCTGTCCATGTACTAAGGGTGCAGATTGGTGCATGTGTCTGTTTTCTCCCAATTCAATGAAAGTAAAGAAAAAGATCATAATTCTATGAATTCATTGTAGTGAAAGAGTACTATTTTTCATTGAATACTTTAAGATCCCCCCCCCCCCTTTCATCTGGCCATATACTAAGGGTACAGATGAAATCAGGTGTTTAATTTGTGAAAATTCAATAAAAGTAAAGAAAACGGTCATACTAGACCAACTACTATTGAACCGAATGCTGCAGTTCTATGAATTCCTTGTAGTTTTGGAGTACGGTTTCCCCTGGAATGAGTTTAAAAAGTCCTCCTTCCTCTGTCCAGTTACCTAAGGGTACAGATGAAATCAGGTGTCTAACTTGTAACAAACAAATAAAAGTAAAAGAAAAAGGTCACACTGGGGACATGGCGTTTAAAGCTATTTGTAAACGTTTTAAACAAGTTACTGATAACGACCACCCAGCCTGAAGGTAAACAAAACCTTTCCATGCGTTACTGTTCTCACAAGTTTGGTTATTTGCGCCTGTATTACGGGGGAAATATCACATTGTACGTGTGCCCATATACCAAGTTCAGACCTACATCATATGCAAGTGTTTCTGAAATTACACATAGAGAAAATATTAATAAATTATTCTATAAATCAACAACATAGTCTCTTTTTACTCCACTTATTCATTGCCTAGTACTCGATGTCTTCTAGCTAATATAATTCAACATATTCATTGCATAATTCATACTTTTAACAATCCATAACAAATCACGTTCCGTTTTAATGAAAAGGTTTGAAATAAAATACAAAATTCCCTTCACCTGTGAACAAGCACCTTAACCCATTACCAAACAACAACGATATTTGGCAATTTGTTGCAAACGACTGTAGAAAACATTGTGGGAAAAGGAGAGGTTGCTCTTGGCGAGCAATTTCCCCATTTCCCACAATGTTTTCTGTCAATGAAAAGATTACTTTTCAATTCTATCATATTTTTCAAATGTCGTCTGCAAACTCTTTCAATTTGGGACAGTCGAAAGTGTGGCGTTTGGTAAAGGATTCAACATCACTTGGTACCCTATGTCTTCTAGCTAATATACATTTAACATAGCCATTGCCTAATTTATACATATACCAATCCTTAACAAATGACATTTCGTCCTGTTGGAAACGTTTGGGAAAAGATAAAATTTCCTCACATCTGTGAAAAAGCACCTTAACCCATTTCCAAACAACATTTGACCAGTTTGTTGCAATCGACTCCGGAAAACATTGTGGGAAAGGAGGGATTGCTCTTAACGAGCAATTTCTCCTTTTCCCATAATATTTTCTGCCCTATCTGAAGATTATTTTTCAATTGTATCACAATTTTCAAATGTCGTCTGCAAACTCTTTCAATTTGGGACAGTCGAAAAATGTGGCGTGTGGTCAAGGGTTAACATTGCCTGGTACTCTATGTCTTCTAGCTAATATACATTTAACCTATTCATTGCTCAACTTACACATTTACCAATCCAAAACAAATCACACCTCGTCCTCTTGGAAACGTTTGGGTTAAAAAATACCTTCTCTCATCTGTGAACAAACACCATCAACCTATCGTACTTTGCATTGTAGGTATTGGGTGGGGTATGGTGACCATCAGCGGTATGGTATCGATCTACTACAACATGATCATCACCTACTCCATCTACTACATGTTCGTGTCATTCGTGAATCTGGACAGCGAGGTCCCCTGGAAGGGCTGTGATAACACCTGGAACACCATGAACTGTCGGGATGTCGCCTACCCAGACTTTGCATCCATGACAAACGAAACTCAGAAGATCGATGAACAATATCGTACGTACCAAATATTTTTTACATTTGTTACTTTTCAATTCAATTCAATTTAATTTCATTCAGCATGAAATAACACAAAGCCTACTTATAGCCATAACAAAAATAATGCATACATTTTAACACATGCATAGACAATAACATCTTGTTAAAAAGAATTTTGATTATTGTCATTGTTCCTTAGACACGACTCTCCTGAACTTTTTCTATAATCAAATATTACTTTCAGTTTGTGCTCCAAAAAAACCCATAAACGATGGAAATATCAAGGATATATATTTTCTATGATATTTGGAAGAGGAGCAATTTTAAGATGGAACGTGTTTGCGCAATACGATTCAAGACTACGATTGCTTCTTTCCAACCTCACAATCTTTGAAAAAATTGTGAGGTTGGAAACAACCATCGCCATGCTTGTAATTTCGTCATATTTCTTACTTTGGGTGCAGTAACTTTAAGTCAGGTAATAAATGGACAAACCTTGCACATTCGCGTTTTGAATGTTCCTTTGACTTATGATTATGATTCAAACATTCATACCGCGTTGATTAAGAATATTGTCAGATACGGCTCAGATTTCTTAAATAGTTTCTTGCACATCTTGTCAGTTAAGTTTGATAGTTTCCGAACGACATCCCTCCGTCAGTTCACTAGTTTCCGAGGAAATGAGTAATATTTGGCCATCAAGGGCAAATAACACCAATGGCGTCTGTCTCTCTTAGCTTATGATTGTTGATTTTCAACGAAACATAACTAAGTAAACAAAGAAATAATTGAAACGTCGCTCCTATTTCATAGGACTTCGATGAATAAAGCAGAAATTAACAAAGACAACCATATTGTAGGTCTCTGCAAAGGACTACCGCGTAAAAAAATATGTTATACCTGCTATTTTTTCAATAACATTTTCCAAATCGCAAACCTAGTGCAAGACTTAAGTTAGTCCTCAACATTCGTCATTGACCGTTTAGTCTTACAAAAGACCTTTGAGAAATAGTCAGACCACCCATACGGACGCGCCCTTACTAATAGGATTATGTTTATTTCAGAGATGTTGAAGCCAGACTGCGTAGCTACAACACTTGCAACGAATTTTAGCTCTGTTGCTTCGATGTACGAATTCACATTCGACGACTTCGTTAGTAACTTCAGCGAATGCAAAATGAAGCTGGTGTCGCCTAGCGAGGAATACTGGAGGTACACTATCATCTCTTCTCACATCAATGATTCTTCAGGCTCGAGCTTGGATGTGGAACAAAACCACAATTGATGTTTGGCTGTTGTGGGCAATACCAAACTCAGATGTAAACAATGAAGAATCAGTCATCTTGATTTCCTGTTTTGTTCGTTGAGTGATATCAGCCGCCTTCTATTAAGTTATGTACCGCAAAATACGGAATTATTCGAATGTGAACAATATGAAGGACAGTGGTCCAGGGGTACAGCGTCGGCTTATATAGACACGAGGGTCGTGGGTTCGAATCCCGTGAGTGGCGGGACCGGCCTTGCGTCCTTTTATTAATCCACATTCGGCGCAAGTACTGGTTATGTATCCAGGAAGCCGAATCTAAGTTGTAAGAACTTGTACAATCAATGTAAAATAAATTAGTTACAAACAATGAACACTATCAAATATAGCAAAAGTACTCACAATTCTACAACAATGTGTACCATAAATCGCTAGTCGTATCGCAAAACAATGGAATTTCGAGTCTATTTTACCATCTCTCTTATAAGTCAATACCAAAGGTTGACAGAGTAGTGTGGTTTGTTTACATAATCGGAATAAGACGTTTGGTAGGCTAATTCAAGCTAGCTTCTAAATGATTTTATGATTGAAATACCCTTTCAATCACGCCTCTGTCAATATTGCTTTAACCCTTTACCAAACATCGAATTTTCGACTGTCCCAAATTGAAAGAGTTTGGAGACGATACTTCAAAATGTGATGAAAAAATGGAAAATAATCCCCTGACAGGGCACAAAACATTGTGGGAAAATGAAAAACTGCTCATCACGAGCAATTTTCCCACAATTTTTCCAGAGTCGTCTACAACAAAGTGGTGAAATGTCGTTATTGTTTGGTAATGTGTTAAGTGAGCAGTTTCCAACAATGTGTAGAAGGTTATCTAGTCAGATGGTATCATAATGCAGGGGCCTCACAAATGCAAGCGAGTATACCAGAGAGTTAGAGGGAGAAAATTATATTATTTCTTCATTAAAGCCTAAACAAATATTTCAACACTGGAATCATTTATGTCTTAAAGGAGCATGTTCACTGACGTAAGGTAATTTGAAAGCGACCAAAACATTCTTCAAAGCTGAATGACAGCTGTGGGGATTTATGATTCACACGGAGAAATAGTCATTCGAAGTAAAATTAGATCGTTTTTAATTCTTTAAAGTGCGTATAACAGTTAACTTACATGCAGTTTAACCCACAAGCGGGAGATCGTATATAAACTGTACATACTAAGATGAATTGGCGCTTCCTGAACTAGTTATGCTTAGGAATAGCTATTTTGGTTGGTAAACGAACAATATTTTTTACGACAACTCATATTGGCTTTCAAATTTTGGCATATTTGAACAAAAATGTTAAAGTAATACTAAGAGTAAGATCCATTCTATCTACAGCCGTTTCGTCCTCCGTATTCACGAGTCCGACTATCTTGGGGATATCGGTGGAATCAGTCTCAAGAACATCATCTGTCTGTTCTTCGCTTGGATCCTCATCTTCTTCTGTCTGATGAAGGGAATCAAGTCCTCAGGAAAGGTAAGAACACTCTCTGATTTGGATGGCACTGGATACAATAACGAAAGAACACTAGTTAGAAATAAAAAGGAAACGAAAAGGATCAGGGGACTTGTCGTAAATAGTAGTTTATCAATTTGTCCGAATAGCTTGAAAGTATCGGAGAAATAAGATTCAACATTTGTTTTAACATATTAGGTTCGAAATGAAAGGATATACATATGTATGTATCTATGAAGATAATGGCACAGCAGCTTTCACGTTATGTCGATTTTCAAGATCAGTTTTTGACAAATGCTATATTCGCAGCCTTTATATTTCCGATATACGACAGTGTGCCGTCTAATTTGGTTTATTTTGAACTCGTGGCTATTTCTAGTGTTAACGCTATAAATGAACATATCCCTGTCATTTTGGTTTTATCAGTTTTGCACACAAACAAGGGAGATAATTCGTCAATCAACAATTTATTTATACATTTGCCATTCATTTACCATTAACGCATGATGATATTGATTTACAATCACTATCATTTTTGGAATGGTCTATCAGTTTTACGGTGTGTAAGACTGATAGAACATTCCATCAAGTTTGTCTTTGAAAATGGTACGAATACGTCTGTCTTAACTGATGTATCTCCACTATTGAATACATACAAGAAATTTACAAACTCTTAATAGTAGTCTTCTCTTGCTACGCTGCATCGATGGTATTTGTGGTTGCAGTGATCAATAAACTCAAGGGATATCACCGTAAAGAGAAGATATAAGAACTTCCATATTAATCCTTATAGTGAAGGAACCTACTTCATGCTTATGCAAACAGCTTAGATCAAGGCCAGCAACCAACTAAATTGGCAGCTGATCTGTGATCTAACCTGTTTGCTTCTCTGAGTATCGTTCCTCATAATTAAGCAGATATTTAAGGTTTGGATATCAGACCACACAAAAAACCTGTGTTTAGAAAATTACCCGGTATTCTAAGGATTAACTGTCCTTGTCTGTCGTCCCTAGGTTGTGTACTTCACGGCTACTTTCCCATACGTGATCCTGGTTGTCCTGCTCATCCGTGGTGTTACTCTGGACGGACATTTGGAGGGAATCAAGTTCTACATCATTCCAGAGTGGGACAAACTCCTTAACGCCAAGGTAAGACAACCACAATATATCTTATCCTCAAAACGACAGGGTCCCGGGTTCGAGACCCCGTTAGGTGAGGTGAGAATTGTCGGGGCTAACCCACAAAGCGGCACGAGTACTGGTGCAGTATCCAGGACGCAGTCATCGAGAGTGAATTGAATAAGCTTCAAGCTCCCGTCAAAATCGAGGTAAAATGAATAAGTTTAAACTAAAACGACATTGATTTAACCGCTATTTTAATCATGAAATATTGTCTTGACCCAGCTCCTTGTTGCATAATGGATATGATTATAACCAATAACGATTAAGTTGTACGAGGTCTTGTCAATGATTATTCAAAACGAATGACAAAAAGGAATTTACATTCTGATAAGATAATGTCGCATTATAAGAGCTGGATTGAAATAACAGCATACTTATAGCTTACCCTTCATAAGGCGACCACACCAAGCAATATACAAAGCAATATCAAATCTGAGATAGTCTTGCAACAGAACGCAAACTGTGCTAATTGCTCCTATTGGAAATTGTCTTTTCCTTTGTATAAAAAGTGTGCTTCTTCAATCTGTTATGTGCATCATAAGTGATATTATTTTAGTAAGTCTTTAAGCTTTTCATTTTTCGGGCGAATATGAACCCAAAATGTTTCAGAATCATTTGACAGGCACCCCTTGATATAATTTGTGTATGTTTGTAGGTATGGAGCGATGCTGCAACCCAGATCTTTTACTCTCTCGGCCCTGGTTTCGGAGGTCTTTTGTGCATGGCCAGTTTCAACAACTTCAAGAACAACTGTTTTAGGTAAGTGTTCGACTGGTAATGCGCTCTGTTTACGAATACCAGTGTCAATCTGTTTTAATAACCGATCATTCTTAACGTTTGCACATATTAAACTATCACTCTCATGTGCTGTTGGTCCCAGGTTCGATCCCTGTTAGCGGCAAAGTGAAAACTTTCGAAACTAGCGCACACATATAGGTGCGCATACACGCAAAATAGATTGATATCAAGGAAACAGTCATCGAGAATGAATTAAGTAAGTTTAAGCTTCCCTCAAATCGATGTTAAATAGATCAGTTTTAAGATTTGCAGTGCTAAGAGTTTTGGGTTAATACGTTTTTATCAAACCGTGTGCGAGTAGATTTACATGTAAGCCGGATCTGTCTAAAATAATGTTAGAAACCTTGTAAAACCCCGAAGTTTAAGCAGGAAAAGCAATCTTAGCAATTTGATCAATCACCAAGACTCAAAGCAATAACGGTAGATGGTCAAATGAAACAATTTTCTCTTTCTATGTTTACAGAGATTCCATCATAGTGGCGCTTATTAACTGCGGAACGAGTGTGTTTGCCGGATTCGCTATTTTCTCATTGCTCGGATTCATGGCCGCCCAGACCAACCAGGCTGTCGAAGACGTGGCTGATAGCGGTAAGTAATGTAACACGGACCCAGCCACAAGGCATATTCTTTCCATGCTTTAGGAAGTTAGAAAAATGACAGCTGTTTAGTTGTGAAGATAGAAAACGGGGAGTTAACAGTCGCGTTATTGAGTCAGGCCCCTTTCCATCTTCGTATTGGGGTTTATTAGCTTATTTTATTACCGCTGATCTTTTATCTTGGTAGGTGCCGCGTATTGCCTTCAACCATCATACTTTTCAATGGAATAATCAAAATCTTCTCAATATGAATATGCCTACTGTTTTTCTGCATTAACCTTCTTTTTGGTGTTATTAGTTATTACTAGCATCACTGTTTGATATAATTGTTTATAGCTTTAAACCTCTCATAAAGGTCTGGCATTTGTTGTTATGTTTAGCCATTGCATGAATTGAGTTTTGATATTTTTATTAACAACAAAGTAAGGTGTCTTTCTTAATCAGTGTTAAGGTTGAAATCGCAGTGTTACTAGAATAATTCTGAAGCGATGTTAAATCGCCAAAAGTCAACGAAATCGATTGGCTTCGTTTAAAAGAATTCCAAAATCAAACAAAGACTGGCCACATATACCTATTCTAAAATAACATATGTATGGAGCGCATGTACGTATATTTGGATTTCCTTACATTAATTATTTTTACTATTATTTATTTTCAGGACCCGGTCTCGCTTTCATTGCCTACCCCGAAGGTTTGGCCCGACTCCCAGTTTCTTCACTGTGGGCTTTCCTGTTCTTCTTCATGTTGCTCACTCTCGGTCTGGATTCACAGGTATAAAACATTTTAAGATAAAGTACTTTATCATTTTTCTCAAATTCAACTTACACAACCATATTAAGTGACAATGCACTATTCAAAATTGGAGCTGCTATTTCTCTACTCGAAAACGTGAACGCGTATTTAAACCTGAGGGTGATTTTAACTTTTAACAGTATACGAGTATTTCATTACATGGGACGTTTAGTTAAACTGCACATTACAGCTTAACATGCATCGCGATAGTATGCACATAATTCATTGAGGCTTTGTTACTACCCATTTTGAAATAAAGTTGCAAAATGAAATACAATTATTTTGAAACGCACCGCGATGTCATAACTTTATAGTTTGCAACTTTATTTTAAAACAATATTTGTGACAAGGTTTTCTATCTTATGTGCTTGTTCACAAAGAGACAATTTTAAAGTCAAATTAGAATGTCAATTCTTCTGCGTTTTCATCGATCTTGGCCAGAACTATTTACATAGTTTCAGCCCCGGCCGATGTAGAACGAGAACGAACAAACTAAACCGACGAAAGAATGAGTTTCAAACTGGCGGGTTATTGGTATTCTACGTTAAGCTATTCCGTCATTGAAACTATATTGATGGATTGATCTTAACCCTTTACCAAACGCCATATTTTCGACAGTCCCAAATTGAAAGAGATTGCGGACGATGTGATAAAATTGAAAAATAATCTTCTGATAGGGCAGAGCACATTGAGGGAAAAGGAGAAATTGCTCGTTAGGAGCAATTTCTCCTTTTCCCACAATGTTTTCTAGAAACATCTGCAACAAACTGGTCAAATGTCGTTAAAGGTAGGTAATGGTAGGGGTTTATAGTCTCATATTTATGCTAGGCATATGCAGGCGACTCTTACAATTACCTCCCCGATCACTGGGTGATAAACCGGCCGTTTACATACGGCACATTTGTTTATTGTTTGGTAATGGGTTAAACAGAGACGTTTTCCTGTGTGTTTCAGTTCGTAATGATGGAGACCGTGATCAGCGGGGCCACAGACGTATGGCCACACCTTCTGCGAAAGCGTAAAGCCCTGTTCACGTTCATCTGCTGTATCATCGGATTTGTGCTCGGGATCCCCATGACCGCAAAGGTATCTACAGAGCTTCGTCTGTCCTAGTCTATGGTCCTTGGTACCGTCTTACTAAACACTTCTAGGAGAATATCTGCGTATGTCAAAACTGATAAACGTGGATATTGTTTTAAATGAAAGCACACAATTGCAAAGTGACACGTCATTCGAAGCGTATCGAAGAGACGATTCCAATAATGTGTTACTTTACAATATTGCATAGTCCATACTTGAAATAAGAGGGAATGTTTGTTCTGTACTTACTCAAGTTTTTAGTGTAAAATGTTTAGTTTAACGATACCCGGGTCCATGTGTATACCCCGCACTAGGCCTTGTGCGCGGTATACGGGCGGGTCAGGGTAGTGTTATGCTTAACCGTTTACGCTAGGAATTTGCGTAAGTTCAAAACAAACTTTCCCCTTGTTTCAAAAGTGGGATAAGCAATATTACAAGGTAACACATAATTGGAATCGTCTCTCCGAGACGCTTTCGCTAATGTGTCACATTGCAATTTTGTTCTTTCATTTAGGATATGATTCATGTTTATCAGTTTTTGCTTACGCACAGATTTTCCTTAAGTCGTTCAGTAAAACGATCCCAAAGACCCAAGGCTACATTTGTTCGTGGTTATGGCCGTTGTGATTCTGATTATCGGATACAAACACTTTGTGTTTGATTTGTGAAAGCGTTGGTTTCAACGAAGCGAGTTTTCTCTGAGACTCAGTAAGGAGGAAGTCGAAGCTTATATGAGGTCACGGATTCGAAAGTCCAGATCTTTCGATATTGATTTCAATATAAAGCAAAGGAATTTAATATTCAGTATTGCAAAAAACATGTCACTGGATTTGTCTCTCGGAGAGATGGCACATGGTAATATCGATCTTTTTATAAAATAATATCCATTCATATTGGTTTTGACTTGAGCAAATATTTTACGAAAGTTGTTTCATGTAACGTTACTCTGTATAGTTAGTCCATCTGAATATTGTTATTTTCAGGGCGGTATATATGTGCTAACGTTGTTTGATTGGTACTCCGGCTCCTACAATCTTATGTTGATTTCCTTCTTCGAGTTGATCGCTGTTTGCTGGGTCTATGGTAAGCTCATTGAATTGTTTTGTCGGTTTTAAATTACACGACGAAATTCGTTTACGGTAGAATGCCGATAATCTGTCATTTCGAAACTCATTCGTCAGTCAGATTACTTTGGATGTTCTTGGCATAGCTCGGTCTGGGCCGGAACTATTTACATTTAATCGAATAGTTTCGGACCCCGATCGAAGTTTACCGAGAACTACTGAAGTAATTCGACGACAGAATGAGTTTAACAATGGCCGATAAAGAGTTTTCTACGTAAACACCTATATGTACCTCATAATAGACATAAGCATAAACTGTATTGGGAAAGAATTAATGGCTCCAAATGAACAGGGTACTGATTTATATGCATACGATATGCGTAAGTTCAGAACAAATTCCCCTCTTATTCAAATATTGAGATAAACAGTATTGCAAAATAACACACCATTGGAATCGTCTCTCACAGACATGCAGATGTTGTGTTTTCAATTGAAATACTATTCATGTTGATCAGTTTTGACGTACGCAAAGTCGTTTAGTAAAACGGTACCCTGGTTGTCCTGGTGTCGTATTGGTTTTCAATCAATAGCAAAGATAAAGTATACCTAATTCACTCCATTTCTGTCTTATACATTGGCAATGCTTGATCCCAATATGGGAGAAATGACTAATTAGTAATTATATATCGCTTAACATTGAGCATGACCGAAATGTATTGGGTAAATTTCTAATAATTAATTCATATTCTCATTGTTCAGTTTGTCAATATAACTGAGATGCTAACTGTTTAATGTAATTAATTCATTGTCATCAACGCCCTATACATACTAAACATTCATACCTCGGTCAACCCTTCACCAAACAACATGAAACGATATTGTTAACAGAACCGAAGTCGGTCCGGGATCTGTTGTGACCGGTTTTCTTCGCGTTCAGTTTGTGCTTCGAATTATTCGACTACGAGAAAAAGTGAATTTTCTGTGTGACTGTGTGTAAAGAATTTATAGATGTCGCTGCAGTGTAACTGTAGTATTTTTAAATTCGGCGTTGACCCAGTACATTATAGTTTCTCAATCATAAAGAGATATATATAGTTTAAGATGTATTAGACTTGAGTTTAAACTAATTTATTTTATATCGATTGTTAAACAAGTTCTTACAACTTAGATTAATCATTCTTGATTCTGCTTTCTGGATACATAACCAGTACTCGCGTCGATTGTGAATTAATGAAAGGTCGCAAGGCAGATCCCAATACTCACGGAATTCGAACCCACGACCCTCATGTCCAGAGGCTGACGCTCTATCCCTGAACCACTGCCCATACATAAGATTTATACGATACCATTGAAGTCTTCACAGAAGCGTCTCTTCACGTGTTTGGGTTTATAACATTATGCAATTTCTCATCTTTCAGGAATTGGACGGTTCAAGAGAGATATCGAGATGATGTTTGGACCCCCTGCCATCATCTGGGTTTATTACCTCCCATGCTGGGTCATTATCACACCTGCGGCCATCATCGTACGTACATATATTATAACTATTGGAACGCTTTGAACCCTTTCTCAAACAACAAATTAGTGACTGTCCCAAATTGAAAGAGTTTGCAAACAACATTTCAAAATGTGATGAAATTAGAAAACAAAATTCTGATAGGGCAGAAAACATTGTTGGAAAATGAAAAATTCTAGTTACGAGCAATTCCTCCTTTTCCGACAATGTTTTCTAAAGTTGTTTGCAACAAAATGGTCATATGTCGTTATTGTTTGGGAAAGGGTTAATAAACAAGAATATTCAATTATGAGTGGAGATGCACCAAAGTCTAAGTTCAAAATGGAACCCACGCCAAAGTGTTTATCTAAGTATTTATGGATTACATGCGGTAGATCTCGAAAGCAATGTCATGCTTTCGGATTAAAATACATGTTAATTCATTGTACACACATTCTAACGAATTCTAAACGTTATTACTTTAAATCCACCGACTATTCTTCAGAAGTATCGTAGAACAAGTTGTATATGGATATGGCTTTTCTTGGTTTGAAAGAAAAAAGAAGAATGCAATATTCTTGTCTAGTATACGTATTCATACATTATGTTCAGATATACTTTTGATTTCCGTTGTTAAAGTTCTTACATCGAGCGTTAAATATGATTTGAAAATATAACCTAGCAAAGCGGTCTGCGGCAGGGATTGATCATGTTATGGACATCGCAATACTGCCCCGATGGCTGGCCACAGTTGTTCAAGCGCTTGATTTTGCGTCTTGCAGCAGACGCCTTCCAAAAAAAGCATTGTGGCGAAAGAAGCTTGTCACAAGTAATTTCTGTTTTTGCCACAATGCTTTTTCAATCCATTCACATATCACAACAGCAGACCTGAAAAGTTTCAACAAGTTTTCCAATACATTTTTTATCTAAATTGATCTGATGCAACTAATAAAATTGTCGGTTGCAGGTGGATAAAAGTTAACACTCTGTTTAAGTTTTGAAACGTTTGAACACATTGGTCATGGTAGGAATCTTAATCAGCCGTTAATTTAACAGCTGATTATATTCAAAAAGTCTTTGAACAACTAGGTCATGGAATGTAAGGACTTTAATCAGCCATTAGTTTAAAAAGCTACTTATATTAGTCTAAACAACAACTTATCTATTTTATAAGTCTTTGAACAACTGGGCCATGAATGGTAGGAACTCAGTCGTTAGTTTAAACAACTACTTGATAAGCTTCTTGACTTTTGATAAGTCTTTCAACTATTTGGTCCAGTGACGTTTGTGTTCCGTTTTCAGTTCATCATAATCATGTCCGGAGTGAACTATGTACCAGCATACTACAACGATTACACCTTCCCAGGCTGGGCTGAGGGTGTCGGCTGGATTTTAGCAGTGCTTCCAATCTCTATGGTGCTTATCGGCGCCATTATCGCACTCGTGAGAAGCGGTGGAAACGTAAGTTTTACTTTTCGTTGTGATTCCAGACTGTATTTCATTGTTTTACCCTTTGCCAAACGCTAAATTTTCGACCGTCCCAAATTGAAAGAGTTTACAGATGACATTTCAAAATGTGATGAAACTGGAGAATAATCTTCTGATAGTACATAAAGCATTGAGGGAAAAGGAAAAATTGCTCGTCACGAGCAATTTCTCCTTTTCCAACAATGTTTCCCGGAGTAGTCTGTAACAAAGTGGTTAAATGTCGTTACTGTTCGGTAATGGGTTTAAGTTGATGAAGATGCTCTGATGACATGTCTACTCCTGGTAGGCAGTTCAAGCTTTCCTTTTATGATTCGAACTTCAACTATCAATATGCATGTCTATAGATACTACATACATGTACTATCATTGCCTAATTATCTTAGTATGAGAGAGCGGGGAGAAATAAAAAGAAGAGAGACAGAAAGAAAGAGAGACAGAGGGAGAGACATATGGTGAGAGAGAGGGCGAGACAGACCGACAGACATACAGACAGAGGGAGAGACAGAAGTTCTTAACATAACATTGAAAATATAACATACATGTACTTTTTCTGCTCCATGATTATTTTCATCAATGGAAACAAGACAAATATCCAGAGAAAGCAAGTTAAAAAAGGTTCCAGAAAGAGCTTATTGTATTTTTGAAGTGGTAACTTAAATATTCTCGAAATACATTTATTCTTCAGTTGAGGCAAGCTGCAGCCCCTCTTCCTGAATGGGGCCCAAGGTTGAAGGTCAACAGGACCGGAGTGTACAACGACAACTATGGGTACGAACCGGAATGTGATGAAGAGAAGCCACCAATGAACGGCCTTAATGGCGACGGACCTTACACCATCCAGGAGAAAGGTCAATTTTACCCAGAATTCGACAGACTATAAATAGAAATGGCGAGGCAATGCATTGCACGATTGCTGTATTTGCTTAAAATTGTGGTTGTAAATTTCGGTAGTTAAATCCCGTGGGCTATGATATAAAAATCAAAATGAACAATTTGAATTTGGAACTAAAACACTATAAAACTTATAACAGTTCGACGAATCTATATATAGATATCATAATGCCAAATTGATTCTTAACTTTTATTTAGCGTTGAACACATTCAAATAACACTTAGATAATTTTTTGCTTAGATATGATGTTTTGATTAAGGTAAGAACTTCTGCGTTTTCACAACATGATTTAAACGGCAAAAATTATAGCAGTGCGGTGTGTGCCCTTCATACAAAATACAACAATGCTCGTAGATCGTTCTACAGACAATTTTTATTGCATATCTTACACTATACATATATATAATACACATACTACTAATACTCTATGTGCACCCTAACACTTATGAATTTCGATTTCGGATCTCTTGAGGTTTTGTGATTCTCCCTGGGAATACCAAGGAAGAGGAACGGCACGAAAGGGACAGATGGCAGCCGACACTAGAATGAGAGGTTCTGAACGGATAGTTATCGATTGGTGTAAACAAATTCTGACTTACATATTTTAAACTTTTTATTGACATTTGAAGTTTAAGGTTGTATTGCTTTCGCCAGCTGGTGTCACAGTTCCGGTCTAACAATTAATCCTCCAATACGCTCCAGCCAGAAATGTAATTTCGTTTATAATCAACATCCCATCATTATTTGAGCAGTATGTCCGATACAACGGATAGACGTGGTCCTGCTTTTTTTTAATGAATGAGATCCGAAAACTGCAAGATCTAGCAAATGTTCATTTGTAATAACTACATGTGTCGATATAATATAATGGTGGATTAAGCAGGAAATCCAAATAGATAAAGTATAGAACAGTTATAATTCAATAACAAGAATGTCAGTTATGTTTTCTACTCGTAAGTGGTTTCATGGTACAGTATGTACTATACGCAATCTCGCTCATTGAAACAGCGTTCCTGATGAGCTAAAAGACCTTTTCTCATCAAGTATAACACACGAGAAACCGGCTTTTATCTCGACATTGAAGGCTGGATCATCACTACTATCCTCAAATCGGGCATATGGGTATCATGTTTTGTTTCTTCAACGGAAAACAGAACGCCTGTGGAAGTTGTCGGTGTTATTATTCCCCGCACACATTGGTGAGGGACATTGCAGGTCGGCAGGTTGTTGTTCAATTGAGGTTATCATTTTGTATAGTTATAGATGTTTTAGTGAAATGTTTATGTTGTTTATGTGTAACCAGAGTTTTATTAGCTTTATCACAACCTTGAGCAATGCAAACGGTTTTATAGACCATTTTTACGACGAAGGCATGAACCCTCTCGCTATGTAGCTTGCGGTATATCATTATTAAACAGCAAATGTCACAAAGACCTTCAAAATGTTGTTCACATCAGATCGATCTGACGATGTATGAAAATAAAAACAAAAAACTGTGACAGGGTTCAAATTTTCTTGTAATGAGAAATTCTTATTGTTACAACAGCGATGGCAAGTTCATTTCGCGTATTGTGAAATTGAACCGTGTAAAGTTTGCTTTTACCCGTTCTAAATTTCAACAATACATTGTTGAACTCATCAACCGCTTTAACCCTTTACCAAACGCAACATATTTTACTGTCCCAAATTGAAAGAGTTTGCAGACGACATTTCAAAATGTGATGAAATCAGAAAATGATCTTCTGATAGAGCAGAAAACATTGTTGGTAAAGGAGAAACTGTTAAGAAAAAATTCCCCTTTTCCAACAATGTTTTCCAGTGTCGTCTGCAACAAAGTGGTCAAATGTTGTTATTGTTTGGTAATGGGTTAACAAAAAAATCGCATTGCCACATATGGAAATCATGTGCACATTAACGTATTAGCGGAAAAGGATTATTTGCTCAGATGAAACTGCACAATCCGATTTTTTTTTACAGGAAATCTGTCACAAAACTGTTAGGAATAAAGATGCAACACGTTTAATTGAACATAATTTCACAATTACTGGAATCTGCGTGTTTGTGTTAAAAGGTATTGCATACATGTACAAATTGTGATTTATTTCATTCATGTACTGTTGTGTTATCGTTGCTGGCCCAATAAAAGCTTTGTACCAGTTAAATGATATTTACAAATTCTATTTTTACTTCTTTTTCTAATAAAAACACATGTACAGTACTTTTCTCGAATTTTGTTATGCGTTAGTCTGTGTTTCATATCAGTGTTTGCTGTTTTATCGTTCAATTTATAAAATGAAGCTCATTTCATTCCTAAACCAGATATCCCATGGGGGCCTCCGTGGCCTAGTGGTTAGAGTACAGAACTTGAAATCACATGGCCCCTCTTCGCGTGGGTTCAAATCCTGAGACGGATATGGATTTTCATGAGAGGCAGTCTCCCGACTGACTTACGGAATGCCGATGGTTCTACCCACCTTGACCAGCCCTTATGGGCAGTTGAGTATGGGGTCTTCCTCCATCATTAAGAGTCGGGCATCGCTACATAACTGAAATAATGTTGATGTGATGTAAAACCCATATAAAAAAAAAAAGATATCCCATGACATACACAAACTAAACCCAATAGGAGACTACAACCGTATGCAAGATGAAATAATCTCCCTCTGGTGATCGGATGGAATCAATGTGATGGCAAGAGTTGTGGCTCATTGTGAGACATTTCTCCGTTTGTCTATGTGATTTCCTTATCACCGGTTGCAAATATAAAACCGTATACGGACTTAATAAAATGATATCGTTGTTACATCAGGAGAGTCTGACATCAATAAAGTGTATCTAACTAGTCCTTCCGATTCTTAATAAAGTCGATGTAACGAGGTCTTTTTTTGTCTGTAACCACATGTCCATTATGTCACCTTGGAAACAGTCAGTACCTTAGCAATGTATCGTGCAGTGATAATCTGAACTCATCGGATTTAACCATTGAAAACGCCTCTGACATGAAATTGAAGCCGCTATCATGCTAGTTTCGTTGTATTTGCGCATAAGAATAAAAATGTCAAATGCAAAATCTAAATGGTCATCTAATTTGATTAAGGAAATAAAAAAGGTGTCATGTAACTTAAATTTATACCTTACGTATGATTAACCGACCAACCAGAACGTTTTTCAATGATGTTCAACACTTCCATATGCATCGAACTACTTTCTCATTGCGGACACTCATAGGAAATGTGTTCAACGCCAGGACATATAACACAACATTTGTAACCTTGCACTTATCTAGGAGATGTTTGGTACGGAAAAACCCGAGCGGTAACGAATGGTAACGATTGACAGTACTGGTTAGATCGATCCGGGGCCCCGATGGATGCTTTTACACCGTCTTCGAGACTGGTATTTCAGTAATAATGCGGTCATGGTCAATTCATTCCGTCTTCGCTGATGAAATATTCTCTAAAAGCTCTACAATTTGATCTATCAAAATATGTTTCTCCGTTAAGGAAGATTTCCCTTTACATGGAATCAAATATTCAATTGTTATAAATGATTGTTTGGGCCCGATGTAAAACCTCATTTTTGTGGATTGAGCGTCGGAACATGTTGACTCTTCGAGAACTACGCCCAGGATTACTTCCCTTTTCTACTTTGCAGCACAAAATGATAAAGAGAGATCACTGAGAAGGAGAAAGCCTAAACCTATTTTATCCTAGGATTTACGTTTGTTTCAAGTAACGCTTCCTTAACCCTTTACCAAACAATAACGCCATTTGACCAGTTTGTTGCAAACGACTCTGGGAAACATTGTGGGAAAAGGAGAAGTTGTTCGTAAAGATCCAATTTCTCCTATTCCCTCAATAATTTCTGCCCTATCAAAAGATTGTGCTTCAATTTCATCACTGTTTAAAATTTAGTTTGAAACTCTTTCAATTTGGGACAGTGGGGAATTTGGCGTTTGGTAAAGGGTTAGCCTAACTCGGATGATCCAAGCTGTAACTGCGTGACAGCTTGGAGGCGCCCTGCGATAAAAACGCGTCAGCATTCCCCCTCTTTGTGTGAAGGGTCCAATCGGCGTCGGTAGTAAATAAGTAAAGTTGTAGTAAATATTTTGAATTGTTTTTTTTTATCTTTTTTTCTAAATGTTTTACTGGTCCAATTAAACAAACAAATAGTTCATTAACCAATCTATTCATAATCAAAATAAAATTGGTTTGTCCGACTCTTTTCTCGTACCATTTTAATTTTCAAAAAATATTGAATCTAAAGGTAAGGTTTCAAGCTGCAATAACGACCGATCTAACATCATCAGTTTTGTAAGCTTTCAACATTTAGTTACCCTTCAGTTTCCCAGACAAGGTCGTTACCATTCTAAAATTCAAAACTGCAATTAAACACACAAACTAATCGATTAGGTAAAATACAAACTATTAACTATATCAAGAAAGTAATCGATATTGTATTGGTAAAAAAGGATTTGGTTTTGACGACTACCATTTCGCTGCAAACATAGATGATATTCAGAAGAAACTTGCTCTTAAATCTGTAAATTTGATTAATATCAATGTACTTTAGAAATAAAAATCTATGTCAAATCAGAGACATAGATAACAGAGATTGGCAACTCCTTCTTTACCTATAGCCGGTTTCTGCGATATCTCGCATGACGCGTTATTTAGCGAGACCTTTCGAGATCAGTCTATCGACGCTATTTTCAACTCAACGCGAAATAGGCAACACACATTTAAGCGTGTTTTAAGTCATAATTAAATTATTTTCTTACCGAATTTACTATATTGTTATTGTTAGAAAGTTTCTCCATCCAACAAGACCGATCAGCAAGCACTTATCAAAGAAATAAGCATTGCAAACTGCGACAAACTTGATGGAATTGTTCGCAATTTCATGGTTTTGTGCGATAAACGTGATAATTGAGTAGTTTTAGATTCAAACTGTTCTAAAGGAGGGTTTTTCAAACATTTCCAATTCAAGTCCATTTTAAAGTAAGGGTTTGTTTTTCTACATTTCCAAATTTTCAGTTTGATATTCCTAGTCATTTAGAAGTTATTCGGTACTGAATATGTCCCTTTTACGACCCTAACGAGTTTAACCATCTTGATTTACAAGCAAAAATTAACAAAGTTATGCACAGTAAAACTAAAAAACTATGAGCTGGATCATATCATACTTGACATTTTCCTGAAGTGTTATTTTTGTTTTATGGTTGCCCGCATTTTTATAGTAATCTTCGCTTCCATAACGAAGTTATGCCAGGTTTACTTAACCACGCAAGCATGATCATGATTTCGGCCATTTTATTTTCAAATATAAAAATATAAAATATTTCATACTTGTACAAAGTAAAATGTTTTAACAGAGGATTATTCAAACATTTCTGATTTATGTCCACTTTAATGGGATAATATGATTTTGTTGATTTCCAAATTTTCAGTCTGATATTCTTTGTCATTTAGAAGTTATTGCGTTCTAAATATGTCCCATTTACTACCTTAATGAGTTCAGCCATCTTGATTTTCAACCAAAATATAACAAAGTTGTAGCAAGTAAAACTAAAAAACCATGCACTGGATAATATCATACTTGACATTTTCCTCAAGTGTTATTTTTGTTTTATGGTTACCCGCTTTTTTATGGTGATTGTCGTGTTTATAATGAAGTTATACCAGGTTTGCTTTACCACACAAGCATAATCATGATTTCAGCCATTTTATTTTCAATCAAAATTACTCATTTTTGCATCAATTAAAACTTAAATTGTGTGACTTGGATTTTATCAAACGTGTTATTACTGAAAACGTCTGAATGAGTTTGAATTGATCCCGTATTAAATGCTGACTAAGTTCTATAGTTTCCCGTATTTTCAAAGTGATATTCCTATATAAGAAGAAGAAAATCCATTCAATTAATGGGAAAAAAAATGGATAGATCTTCTTAATCAGAAACACCACGATATTTACTTTTTCGTCATACTTCTTCTTAATTCCGATCGCTTGCAAATATGTCAAGTGAAATGTGTCATTTGAAGAACGAAGGGTGATAGAGTCAATCACGGCAGTGGACAATACAGGCTATGATTGTAAATTGCCACCCCATAAAATATGTAGTTTGATGTCATAAAACCTTTTGATGACAAATAATAGACAAATAGACAAAATTTTATTGACATAAGCTAGTACAGCTTCTAGTCATATACAAAAATACATATTTACAATTACTTTGATGCTAGGGCGATTACACAAGAAGTGTGTGGCGCTAACCCTGTCTCCACTCTCTGACACCTGACACTTTTAATTTTTTTAAATTGACACATTTGGCTTGAAATAATGTTATGATAAAAAATGTGTTTTGTTTTGACAAAATGAGCACTGTAAACAGTTTTACGACACAGAATAAATGAAATGAAGTGAGAAAGCAATCTTTTGATATTGACGAAAACTATCATGTCTTAGTGGAAAGTTCATGCTTTGGTTATTAATTGCAACTAAATAGAGTCACTTGATTTATTACAAAATATTATTTAAACCTTTGCTTGAAAGACATTGTCGTTATAATTACAATTCTGAATTGCATGGTAATCAAGCCTGTCATTAAAAAGGAAGGCCTACTGGAACTTTTTGTTTTGTTTTTAATGTAAAATCAATTTAATAAAATGAAAATAAAACAAAATGTCCAGAAGTTGTTTCAGATATCCAATCAGATAACCAAAACAAAGCTATTTTACTGTAATAAAGAAGTATCAATTTCGCTTGACATCTCCCGTGGCAACGGATAAACAGGTACGCACTCTCCTTATCTCGCAGAACCTCGCGGCACGCGAGAGTTTGGCGATAATTCCGGAGTTGCCAATCTTTGTTATCTATGTCTCTGGTCAAATACGTATTCTTTGAGGACAAAACTATGATGCTAGTCACAGGATAAAGGGTAAGGCACGTGTTGTGTGATGGAGAGCTCAATCATTCTGGACCACAATCAACCGAGAGTTGCATTTGGGTTTCACTTAAGGTTTTGTTTCCTTATTGTCAAGCACATCTTATTATTGTCATTCGAAATAAATGAATATATCTAGTTGTACACCGACTGAACAGTTCTGTCCTGTAATTTGCATGATTTCTGTTAGACTGGTGACAAATACTTTTGGGTCCCTTACATTTTTTACCCTATCATTTCTGGCAGAGTAGTAGGTCATTCTTTTACTATTGATTATTGCCTTGTCAAACATTACTTTGATAGGATTGTCCTTTTTTCATACCAATCATCTGCCTTAGAAACACACCTGACCAAAATTTAGATAAAGATTGAACTGTGCAAGATAAAGGGGAAGATTCATGGGAGAAACCTGAGAGCCTTTGTATTGAAAAAAGTTTATTAATGTCGATTGCATATCTTGTTGTTTCTGTTAAACTTGTCTTTGTCTTGATTTTCTGTGTTTGAACACAAATGAAGTACATGTTTATTCAGAATTAATTTCCTAAATTGCTTTTTATTTCTACTTTCAGGACTGTGTGGAATTCCAGATTTCTACAACAAAATTCACTTAACTTGATGGACCAAGTCTGAGAGAAAGAACTGTGATGCTATGCTTGTATTGGATTTTCCAGACATCACCTGTTATTAACTGATAACTAAACAATGACAATGTTATAAGATTTTTGTGCAAACACCTCTAAAAAAATTGTTGAGAAAGAATAAGTTTTTTTTCCAAATGAGCCAATTCTTTCATTTTTCCTTAATGATTTCCACACTTCCAGCAAATCAACACCTTGATTTCTGAATATTTCTGCTTAAAATGTATCAAAACAGCATACGTCATTATTTTATACCATTTGATATCAACAGAAAACTCTTGAAAATGTTATTGGAAGGGAAAATTCTTAAACTAGGCAATTTCTCTTTCCAAAAATATTATTCCTATTCATATAGTCTACTCTATTAATTTGGGATGGTCAACAATGTGTTGCTTTGAAATTGGAATGATTTCATTTCCACACATTATGTATGTATGTATGTAAAGTAGTTTGTCTCTGTAGTTTGTCTTTAAGATTTGAAAAAAAAGAGTGAATAAGGAAAATTTGCTTGACATAAGTAATAACCCCTTCTTTCACAGTGTTTCAAATTCTTGCCATTTAGAAGAAAATAGCAAGTTGGTGTTATTGACCCATGAGGTATGTTGTGAGTGGTTATATATGATTATGATATGAAAAATAATGTTTTTCTCAAGATATCAGGTAGAGAATAGAGATCATCATGGCAAAAGGATTTATTGTTCATATTGAACAGTTGAATAATTCTTTTGTCACAGTGATATCAGAATCATTTGCAAGGCATGGCAGGGTATTGTTAAGTCGTGGTGTAAATTATTCTATAAATCACAATCTTAACTGGAAATAGAGAGTAATCTCTCAATAATCAAGGTCATTTATTTATCTTTTTTCTATTTTTTTTTTATAATTATTGAGGATTTTCCTCTTTTCTCAAGCAGGAACTTTTCAAAGTTATGATTATTAAGTTTATTGTTTGCATTTTATCTTTTTTTCATAAACAGTAATATTTTGTATTTGATTTTGAAATAAAAATATCAAAATTATCGGGAATCTTGAGTTCTTGTTGACGTGTTGACTCCTTTGTGTTTATGCGGTGGTTGTTTCAGTAGGTCAAAAGTAGTTCCGGCAATGTTGATCATGTGATACGTCACGTGACGCATTGACCTGACATCACTTATTTATATCAGGCAGGCGATATCAGTCAGTGGATGGGCTAGTTGCTAGATAAATATATATATTCTACCAAACGAAAAGGAGCAGATATTATATTCCCGCCAGACTTTATCTGTAATTTTAACTCCGCCCCTTTCTACATATTTCCCGACATGCACTACCTCGAAAAATCGATATCCGCTTGACGCGCTTTTATATCGAACGCATCCAGACGTAGAGTGAAATATCTACGTCTGGATCATTCGGACTAGAGTTAGCCGGGTTATCATCACGGCTGGTGAACGCTCTGTCGCACTACCGCGGCGCAGACGATGAAATCGGTTGCGCAACATCCGGTTGAGCGTTTTTAGGGTAGTTTTTTGCTATTTTCTACATTCTAAGGCAAGTTATCGAAAATCTTGAATTATGATTAAACCCTTATCGAATAAAACCGCCCATGGGTTAAGTTTCGGTTTTGAACTCGAGGAATTGGCTGAGGTTTCGTAATTTTCCTTGTCGATGCAATTCAGGATTGCAATTCGAAAGTCCGCAACCGCACCACCAAGTAAACACTGTGATTTTCTATCCAAACAAACCTAAAATGTAGCAATTTTTACCGCTTGGTAGTTTTGAGTATCATTTTTGACAATAACATCCATTTAGCTTGACACAAAAAGGAGAATTGCATAATATTTTACTAGTTTTGCGAAGGGGTATCGGGAGGATGTATTTTCGCGTTTTTCGGCGAGAAAAATCTACGAAATCTCGCCAATTCCGCGAGTTCAAAACAGAGACTTTGTCTATAGGCGGTTGGTTTCAATTAGGGTTGAGTCGTGTTTTTGGACCAGACACCGATTTCGTCGTCAGCACCGCGGTAGTGCCGCAGAGCGTTCACTAGATACGATGTCGTAACGTCTTGTGGCTGATGTCTGGTTGCCATTGACGTTACGATTCGACGCTCATCACTTGTTGGAGCAATATCAATTTCAACAACCACATGATAGGTAACCTTTTTAAAATAACCCTAGCATAATATTGTCTAAAATTTCAAATCAAACAGCTTGATAGAAGCTAAAATTTCTTAATTAAGTTGTATTTCTTAATTGGTGGTGGAATTTAGTGTGAAACACACCGTTAGTGGCCATTTTGATTTTTTTCGCCACTTCTCGCACTTTCCGCTTTAAAAATATAGTAATTACCCACTGAACATATAGGGCTCATCCAATGAAAACACATGTTTTTCCCGCCTTTTTTACAACTTTACTACCACTTCCAAATGTGGAATACACCTACAGGTTTAGCTCCGCCCAATTTGACCCAATTTGGTTGTCAATTGTTGCAGGATAGTCCTGGATATCCGAATGAACCGGAAGTGATGCATTTAAGAACTGAAATGTATAAGGATTATGAAAAATGCTTCTGTTCTCTTAAAGTAATGGGAAAATATTATGTTTTGGATCTGAGGTATGAGATTATATGCCTATGTTTAATCAGGTGAAATTTTGTCGCATATGGTTGCCTCATTTTTTAATTATCGTGGCGGTTGTGATACACAACCGGCCTGCTCCAAAGAGCTAAGAGGGCGGATTTACTACCGTGTCCCAGACAGACACGGTAGTTACATTACTTCTAAGCGTTCACCAGCCGTGATAATAATGATAACTGCATTTCGAGCTCTGAGAACATTCACGAGAAGGAATTCTTTGCATTTATTTATAAACCAGCGTTACAATAGGAGTGCTATCGGATGCAAAGGCCCACCTAACATAATTTAACGAAATCACAGGTTTTCGGCAACTTAGATGTGAAGAAATTGAAAATGTTTTTTGGTTTAGTAGCACTGATTGTTTATGTCAAATGTTTTACATTCATTACTCCCTGACCGCACTTATTTAGTCCCTTTAATAATTCAGATATGTGTGCTTTTTAAGTACTAAACAAAAAACGATGATTTAAACTATCATTAAAAAATGTAAAGTTATGCTTTATAGTATCATTTCTAAGCTAGGCATATTCAAGCGACTTTACCATTGCCTCCCCACTCATTGTCACTTAAAAGGGGCACTCGGACATGAATAAAAACCGCTGACTCAGCTCTTTCTTAGCGCTATTATTCCAGCATCTAGTCACGACAGTTTTCATTTGTATTTATTTAAAGGTAGAACTTGATGTCCTCTAAAATGGCAAACAGTGTAACCCCAGACCAGCCGCCACGTCACTAGTATGGGGCTACACTGTTTGCTATGTCCAAGTGCCCCCTTTTTCCGTGACGCGGCCCAATTATAATCTTTAATTTCTTTATTTCTATGTTGGAGAAAGCCCCAGCTTTCGTTAACTAGTAAGCTTTAACACCCGATAATGTTTCTAAGGGAAATCTTGTTTACTAATACGTATTTTGTAAATAAACTAGCAACACTAGTTTAAAGATGATATACGAAATACAGGTAATCAGTACATCGTTGTTTCGTTTATCCGGTCTTACTACGTCGATATCGGGATGACAAAAAATTCTGTTTCAATGTATCGAACCTTTATCCAAGAGAACCACAAATTAGTCTGTATCGCAGTCCTAGTTGCTATATTTCGTTTGTATAAATGGAAATTCAAATTGTTCAATCGATCGTGCCCTTTGTCGATCGAAAATCTGATTGATCGATATGACTGAGAAATGATTTCCGAAAACGTGACACTGAGTGACAGCCCGTAGACATACGTGTTATACTGATAACGGTCGAATCGTTCGTGTTTCCGCAAAGCTACATGTGTGTGTCTATACGTTGAATTGACCCTACGACAGACTTTGATTGACAGCTGGAACTAACCAATCAGCGAACACTTCGGTTGCTATACGCCATTTTCTCCGACACGCTGTGCGACTCCGTCAACACATAGCACTATTATGCTGTGATTTTTCTTCGTCAATACTGCTTAAGATATTGTTTAAGTACTTATAATAGAGAAATTATGTATAAGGAGAGACTTGTGGGTGAAGCAGAGTTTATCCCGTTTCCAAAATCTGTAACATATATTGTGAAATGACTGAGAATTACACGCAATTAGTAAATATATGCAAACAGGACCGCCGATCGGCTAAACAATAAAGGGTTTGTGACTTGACCATAAAGTGCAATTGTGTCAGATTGATGTTAATCAGCGTCGAAATCCTTAATCCTTTTAACAATCGAGGTTTGTTAACCCTTTACCAAACAATAACTACATTTGACTACTTTGTTACAGACAACTAGGGAAAATATTGTGGGAAAAGGAGAAATTGTTCTTAACGAGCAAGTTATCCTTTTCCAACAATATGGTCTGCCCTATCAGTAAAGCATCAATTCATCATCTTCATTTAAATAACGTCTGCAAACTCCTTAAATTTTGAACAATTGAAAATATCTCGTTTGATAAAATGACCCTTTGTTCGTAATCAAGTAGCAAAACCGACAATCATCCATTGAGTAGCATACAAAAGATTATGTTCGAAAGTCTTGACTTAACTTAACTTAATTGACAAGAAAATAGTGATTGTTCGTATCAGCAATTTTTTAACACCATAATCTCAACATGCCCAACACTTTTATACCATTTTCAACAAGACAAAATTGGTGGGTGTGCGTTTTGAATCATTCAGGATATATTAGTAAAATAAAAATCTAAACCGTTTAAGAATAAAAATGAGATAATATCGTTCGCAACCTGCATATACTGCAAATTAACTGTTTTGAAGTAGTATGAGGTACGGTCATTTTGAAGGTCCGGTCGAACCAGTGCCGAACGGACCAATGTCGTTCGGATCCGAGTCTGGTCGGACTTTGGACGGATCGTGTTTGGTGCCGATCGGACCCCATACTGTTGGGGTAAATCACTCCCCCAACGCCATAGAGATATATAACAGAGCTGTTATATATGTCTCTGCTAACGCTCAAAATATACCATCTTCTTTACAAATTGAAATGCTATGTACATACTATCCAGCAATAAAGGCAGGTGTTTATTTTGTAAGAATATATCCAATTTCAAATAAGAATATCCGAAATCATTGGCAATGTCAAACAGGGATCCTAGTTTGTGCATTGACGCTATTTCACTCAGAATGTCGGAGAAAATAAGAGTGACCTCCCCTACTAACGGTGAGCGTGGTTAACTGCTATGTGCCGTTAGGTCAATTCGGAAGCTAGTTGTTAAGCTTCATAGTGCTGGAACCGACTTCATGCCGGGGCAAACAGGTTATATCCAGGCCAGCCGCCAAGTAAATTGGCGGCTGACATGTGATCTAACCTGTTTGCTACTCAGAGCATTTTGCCTTATCAACATTAAGTAGATATGAAATTACCCAGCATTCTAAAGGCTAACCCTGTCTGTACGATTCCCATGTGTAAACGATAACAAGAATACAACTTGTAAATGTCTTCAAAAGTTTGGTAACGCTAATTACTAATTACTCCTGATAGACTCGCGTTAGCACGTTTGCTGAAAATATCCTTAACAATCTTTTAGAAATAGGAAATTTGCTCGTTATGAGCAATCTAGCCGTAATTGCAAGGTATCCCGTACGAAATGACAAATACTTGTTTTATTCAGGTCGTTCTTAACCGGGATCATTCCGAAACTCCTATTTGTGTGAATGAATTGTGTGCTCCGACCGACGCATGCACATACTCTACTAGAACGTTGTCAGATGTGTACGGTGGCTTAGAGGTGACATGTATGCGACTTTTTTCTCGTTATTCCGAGTTAGTTAGTCGAAATAACGAGATAATTAAGTCGTTATTTAGAGTTAGTTAATCGAAATAACGACTTAGGTCTCGTTATTTCGACTTACTAACTCGGAATAACGAGAACAAAAATCTCATACATGTCACCTCTATGCCACCGTCGATGTGTTAGAAAAGCAAACAGTTTATATTTATGCTCGAGTATACATCCCTTACCTCAAGTAGAAAACCGTAAACAAATGATATATTTTATGAAATCATTAATGAACTTTATGAACAACATACAACGATTTATGATCACATTTAAAAATCAACTCATGGACGGGCTAGAAGCCCCTTTTTCAGAGTAAGAAATACTTTCATTTCTTTATTCTCCATACAGAGTTTGCACTACTTGCAGGTTTTGTTCTTTTGTAGAACATGCATGCTTTATCAAGTTATGCATTCATGTTAAACACGAGGAACAAGTTGTGCATCTAGAACAAGGATTTGATGTTGATGATGGCATGGGTTTTCATTCAAACTCTTGACCTAGTTAGTTTGAAATGAATAATTCGGGAGATGTTTTCTCCTAGCATACCAGTTATTTATAAAATCTCATATACTCAGAAAGAAAATTCTTTATCAACGCTAAGGTTTGTTATCATTGGCTATTTTCATTTTGATATAAGTCATATGACATTTTCTCTACGTCTATGACATATGATCTAAGGGTGTAGATGAAAAGATTAGAGACACTCGGTGGTGTATCACATTGAAATCCCGGTTTAAGCCTTTCCCAAACAACAAATTTTGGACTGTCCCAAATTGAAGTAGTTTGCAGACGACATTTCAAAATGTGATAAAATTGAACAATATTCTTCAGAAAGAGCAGAAAACCTTGTGGGAAGAGGAAAATTTGGTCGTTACGAGCAAATTCTCCTTTTCCCACAAAGTTTTCTAAAGTCGTCTGCAACAAAGTTGTCAAATGCCGTTATTGTTTGGGAAAGGCTTAAACAAGGAAGACATGATCTGATTAACCCTTTGACCTCTTTACCTTCTTTTTAACACTATGAGGAGTTTTTCATCCTTCTTGACTGCCATGTTAGCCTATAGACCAATACCAGATTAAGTAATTGCAGCACGAGCATATTTGACTAATAGGACAAAATGTTATAAGGTTGGGTAAAAAGGCTGAATTGCTTACATGTAGCCTGTAATTCATCTGCTCTACCATCTTAACGACATTTGACCAGTTTGTTGCAGACGACTCTAAAAAACATTTTAGATAAAGGAGAAGTTGTTCTTAGCGAGCCATTTCTCATTTTCCCACAATGTTTTCTGCCCTATCAGAAGAGTGTTTTTTCAATTTCATCACATTTGGAAATGTCGTCTGCATACTATTTCAATTTGGAACAGTCGAAAATTTGGCGCTTGATAAAGTATTAAGGAAACTCTTATGTAACGACCAGTATCGAAATACCCATCTTGCACGAAAACACGAGAAACTTGATCTTCGGCTCGAAAAAAAAAAGATTAAATACGAAAAACATCCTGTAAAAACAAGTTATAAATCTTATTTGAAAAACTCAGCAGTCATAAACAGATATCTAAAACGATACTATTACGCATTAAACAGAAATATATCGATCTAATGTCAAAGACATCAACAAACATTATCAATAATCTACGCAAATTTATATATAATGCCAACTTGTTAAGAAATTAAATGTGAATCATTTAGTCTTACATGCATTTGAATTGCTCTTTTGAAAAAAATTGAATGTCTTTTTGTTGAAATGTAATGTTTTGCTATTTACGATGTATATTTGCTTCATGCAATGAAGAAACTCTATTGTTTTGTAAATGCAGTTTATCCTCAGAATTTTAGAAGAACTCGTTTGATTGATACAAAGCGAATACATAGAAATGGGTCAGTCTAAGGCTAGTTTTGTTAAGACCTTCTCGTGCCTACAAGAAACCTCCCAAGCCTGGGTTCGAACCTGTCCTTATATTATTGTGCAGTCGAATGAAACCACGATTACCCTATAACGGAAATGATGTTTGATAAACAAGCTGGTTCCCGATCTGTTTGGGAAGAACCGCGAGTATGGGAACCATTACATTAACCCTTTCCCAAACAATAACGACATTTGATCACTTTGTTGTATTGTATACGACTTTAGAAAACATTGTGGGAAAAGGAAAACTTGCTCGTATCGAATATTTTTCAATTTCATCACATTTTGAAATGTCGTCTGCAAACTCTTTCAATTTGGGACAGTCGAAAATTTGTTGTTTGGGAAAGGATTATCATCAAATCGATATTGGCTGGAGATCGTGAATCAGCGAAAGAGGAATACGAGACGGCTACAGAAGACTAAGAAGCAGACGACATAAGCTAGAATAGACCTGTACGGTGGTATCGACATTGGCGTGTGGCCTTTTGGGCCTTCGGTTTGATTATCCCTTTCGTAGACCAGACATGATTATAATTTGCTTTTGTAAAAGTTTTTCAGTTTGCCCTCCATTGGCAGCCATTTTGTTGGATTTGTTTACATCCGATGGTTCACATGACCAGTGCTAATTCTCTCTGAGTATTGCCTCAATTTCAAATACAAAACTCATATTGTACATTCTATTTTTTCGAGCATTTTTTCATTTACCTAGACTTTTATTGACTCAGATTTTTATTTATCCACTGATCATCATTTCCTCTTACCATCTCACGGGTCCCATTGCCTCATTGTTTTCATCCCGTCCCCTAACTCGGCTGATCCAAGCTGTAACTGCTGTTTAGAATGAAATATATACGTCTGAATCATTCGGACTAGAGACAACCCTGTGATACGAACTCAGAATAAGACAATAAGGCCATTCGCACCCTATATCAACGACACCGGAAATAGCTACCAAGCGAAGCGAACAATACCCTTTAAACAAACGATGCAGGTGTGGAATTCAGTCATTTTTTTTCTAAATTCGTAGAAAGTTGACTACTGTAGAACACTTTAAATGAACCAACGAATATTTACGCATGCTATTAAGTTCCAAATGTGGACATAAGTCGCAAAATCGTTGAATTTTAAATGAAAAATGAATGCCTGGTACCGATGGAAAGACAACTTTGCTTGACATTTGGGTCCTTTTTATGGACAAATACACGTATACAAACACGGATGAGCTGCCAATTTAAGGCTCATTAACGCCTTATTCCGTGTATCAAAAAATATCACTCTGTGTAGACTATTAGAGGATTTATTCCAATTTTAGCATTTGTGGTGGTGTACAGCGAATAGCTATAGCGGTGTACGGCTAATAACGTTTTTGGAGAAATAACCTGTACGGCGAATAGGTCGTTTGTACTTCTAAGAAAACCCGATATTAAATGCACCTTTCAATGACTTTCATGGAACGTAAGAGACGAGGGACTATCCTGTGTTGCTTACTTAATCAAATTTTACAAATCTAAGCCAATTGCTTTTTGATACAAGTTAAACGGCACGGATCTTGTGAGGTCATCCGATCTGACAGCGAGTGTTTTGTGCGCTGTTGTCTGTTGCATCATATATTTTTGAATTATTTCCGGAAGACATGCTTTCCTATTTTTGGACTAAGGGTGGTCAGCACCTTAGTGTGATGAATTTACATTCCACATTTTGAGGGACGGTACTTTATCAATACACAAACTGCGGTCTGACCTCAATTACTCATTAAATATCCGCCTTCACTGTGCAGACTAATACCTTCTTGGAACTAGGAATGTAGTCCGGATTCACTCGCTTTGTTTTGCTTTATATTATCACTGTTGCCTCATGAGAAACCGTAAAATGACCAGATGTTCGAAAAATAGACTATCGTTCAGTCTCTGTTCACAGAAATAATGATTGTAGTAATGGTGGTAAAAGAGCAGCTGTTTTCCTCGAGATGTTGCCAAAAGACATTTTCAAATGTATCCTCAATCATCTTGCTTTAAACGGTCCTTAGTCGTTCAGCGCTAATCAATAAGTCATGACCTATCCATCTGTAACCACTGATCGTTCATATTGATATAGGAAACAGTCAATGACTCAGAAAGAATACTGTGCAGCACTGGTAGGGAAACACAAAGTTGGTACTCTGACGATCATAATATAACGGAAACACTAAGAAAGGGCGTCTAAGTGAAACACAATGCAGTGAATGATAGAAACGGTTTGGACCAATCTCCTATGCAGAGTTATCGTTCCCCGGATACTACCTCTGCAACGGGCTCACGCCATCTTTGCCACGAATCGTGGCAAACTGTAATATTGCGATCCAAACTGTTTTATGCATACAATTAAGTAAAAAAATATATGAATAAGGCAAAAATACTTTTACTTTATCCATACAGTAGACATTGAATATGTATTTCACTGATTCTTGCTGGAACTATTGTAAAGCCTTTTTACGCTATTGAAAATCAATCCGCGGAATGTTTACATCTTTGGTCTCCCGCTCGATATATAGTAAGTCTAGGTTATCGGACAGCTTGGATACCAGTGATGTAAACAAACACGAGGTAGAAATTGGGAACGATGTCTTCACTTTACTGTGATTTTTTAAAGATTTCGATACCTGCAATTATTAACTTCAAAATACGTGATATCTTTGTCTTTTGCAAAGGCAAAAGCTTCTTAGATGGCACATTCTAATCATCTGAATGGACGCAGATCTCTTCAAATTGATGTTCAGAAACTTCCACGAATGTATGATATCAATGAGTTGTCGCTTTTAAAAAAGTACTGTACTTCCAAATAACCCCCAAATAAGCTTCACATGCTATGAAATGAGAGATGAATGGGTTAAAAAGGGTTGCAGAGAAAACACTATGTAATGGCTGCCAGTGATTGAAACAATGTGGATATTTGGATGATGCGTTCATGGTTTATGGGGCCACAGGAAATGCATGAGAATAGAGATAAAGATGAGAGGAAAGAACCATGATGAATAAACTGCAAGTACCTTTTTCTAACTATGCTTGTTTTTTTAGTATATGATTCATGGTTTACTAGTAACTTTATGATGTATGTATGCTCATACTTTGTGCAAAAGATTAGACAAACCATTAATGATTATGGAGAAATAAGAAAGCTTTACACTCTTGGTTCTCCCCTTTTTAAACTGCCACCGCTGTCAATCTTCGCATGGGGGGGGGGGGGATGAGGACCCGGTTATGGTTGTCTTAAATGAGGACCCAGTTATTTTAAAACGGGTCAATGGATCGTGCAAATTTATGCTTGATTAAGTACACTTCGGGGTATTTTAGTAAAGTGGTAAAACCTCCAACAATAGTGAGCAAAGCGCCATAGGAATAAAACTAAAATGATTGACAGATTGTCAAGTTATATCAAATCCCTTTATCATATACATTGTAGTTCATATAGTTTTTGAGCCAGATTTTGGTTATGTTTTCCCTCCTTTAGAATATTTTAGTTGTTTACAGCTATGAGTACATCAAGTACTTTGTGGTAGACTTATTACTAATTACAATGATGCATTCGGGACGATGAGCTTTCAAACGATAGGGCATCCCCTAAACAGCCTTTAACCCATTATCCATTTTCCGACCAGTGTAATGATTATCATACTTTTATGTTTGATATGACTGACATTGAGTTCAGACATTTCTATACGTAATAATTTTATCATTATTTCATTCATTAATGCTTTGGATAAGTAGGGCTCTATGACGATAGGGCTGCTCCTACACAGTCCCAGAACCCTACATCCAGTTAACATCAAATCATTTAGTACATGTTTATCACACACTAGCACAGATGAACGATAGGGCATCCCCTACACATTCCAGACCAATATGTCATATATGTTATATTATAGTTGATTTAGTGGACAATGAATGGTGCAGTCTCTGCACAGTAGAGGCCTATATGCTCACATATAAAGGATAAACAGATATATACTATGAAATGTGTTACAACTTACTTTAATACTTATCAATCACTGTATTCGACTTTTTTCTGTTTTAGATGCTTATGTGTTGCAGGATGACAATAATAGTTTTTATTAAACTGATTTCTACCCTTTCCGACGTAACAAAATGTTATCTTCAGTTGCTTACTATTTGAATGAATTCACAATTCATATCTCAGAGAGTTGGTTGGTGCTGCTGTTAATTGTAATTTGAACATAACATAACATTTAGTCTTTCAATTAGTTATTATAAACCTCTCTTATGAAAAAGAAAATGGTAGAAAGAATTGATAATTTGACGTTGGTCAGTTATACGATTCTTTTCTTCTTCCCATTACTGAGCTGGGTTCTATAAGGAATGTATGTAGTGTATAGGATGATCTTAAGTACTTATTCTAATGAAATTTGATAAATGAAGAGTAACAATCCAGTTTTCATGTTAGATTTTCACTCTACTTGTTTAAATAATTTGAATTTTACATACAGATATAAGATAGTTGAATGAACAATACTCATGCTTTGAATCAAAATTCATCATAGATTTTATAACTGCTAAGCAATGTCAAAACAATTATGACAACAGTTTATTTCTTAAGTTTCTGTTATAAATACTAATAACAAATTCACAATAAGTGACTCAATGATGAATGCAGGGAGCATCCCCAGATATGATTATAATTGATTTGTAGTTTTCAAACAGTTTGAACTGCTTGTTAATAGGAACTTAAATGACAGATTGTAAGAGTTTTCTTTTATAATTCAAAAGTTCTCTATGAATAATCTTAATCTTTTAAGACAAATATATACATATATATATCATTACAGCATACAACAATCAAATTCTTTAAAAGACAAGTTCATCATGAGAATATTACTGTTTAATGAAAATATGATGAAATATTATCATTAACAAATTAGCTGATCTGTTGGTTGTTAGAAACATTGTCTATTTGATTCATAATGGTTTGCATTCATTATATTTCAAGAAAGATGATGTCAGTACATTGTTCATAAAAGTTGACAGCCTTTCAACCATAAATATTATTTGCTGTATAAAATGGAAAAGTAACTAAAGCAAAATTACTCAACCAATTACAGTGCCACTTGAGGATCACCAAACAGATAGAAACAGTGTCCATTATGTGCATTATCAAAGTATGATTGAAGAATATGGTGTAGGTGAAGAGATAAGATAGGAACTTTCTTACCAGTAAAACTAGGTAATGAAAAGCTGTGTTTGATCTGAATAAAATAACGCTTGGATCTGTTCGATGAGTTAGATCTGGTTGTTCATAATTCATTTGTTCGTTCTAATGTCTCAAATGAGTACCCAAAACATAGGATTTAAAGAATCAATAATGGCTGAATACGCCTTTTATTTGGACATCTGCTTCACCCATTCCTTCATGTAAAATAATTGACTTGATTGATTTGAAAGCAAAAGCAGATGTTAGAAAATGGTTTTAAAGCAACTAACTCAAAGAGTTGTGTTTTGGGTGAAATAAACATTAATAATTTGATATGAAAAGGACAATCTCACAGATTGGGATCTTTAACTTTTAAGAAAAAATTGTCTTCTACAATTGAAATGACAACATATTTTCTAAAGTAATATAAGACAAGACTTTGTTGCAGACGACTTTAGAAAACATTGTGGGAAAAGGAGAAATTGCTCGTAACAAGCAATTTTTCCTTTTCCCACAAGGTTTTTTGCTCTTTCTGAAGAATATTTTTCAATTTCATTACATTTTGAAATATCGTCTGCAAACGCTTTCAATTTGAAACAGTCAAGAATTTGTCGTTTGGGAAAGGGTTAAACAGTTTGCATTATCAACAATATACACTGTAAATGCTCTTTATAAACATTCTAAACATTTTAGAATGGTATTGGAAAGCTGTCAATTATCTAGTCTTCTGTTACTTTAGAAATTTATATTTTCATTTTATTGAAAGAAAACTCCTTATTTTAAATTGTTAAAATCACAAAATGTGAGATAGTCCTTTCAAATGAGTCTATTGAGGCTTAACAGTATGATCTATGTCCACTTATCCTAATAGTATTGTCAAGGTCTGAACTGGCTGAAGGAAGATTTAAACTCGAAATGAAGAGGAATGGCGCTATTTTTGTTGAGAAGGTCGCCAATAATCTTGATTCATTGGATTTTCTTGAGAACGTTTCATTCTGACTGACGACTCATTTGTTAAACTACGTGGAGGTTTGATTTGCCTTGGAGAATGTATTTTCTAGCTGTCATTCACTTTGTTTTGATCGAGGGTGCGGGTTTCGAGTCGTATGGCGCGTCGCCTCAATTCTACTCAATAAGCTGTTACGCTTCAAATGTAAGCTGCTTTGTGTGTAAATAAATGTCTTTATTCCATTTTAACTGTCGTATCTTATCTATCTTTATATTGTGATACGAGTAAAGAGACTTTCGTCTAACTGAGCGTCAGTTTGGAGCTCGCTTTTTGCAAGCCGCTAGATGCAGTATACTACTACACCCCTACACGTCAGTTTCGGCCACGTGACCATGCCGGAAAAGTGGGACTATTTTCTGAGCCCGTCACAGAGATAAATGTGGGAGCGTAGCGGGAACCAATTTACTCTGGTAGAGATTGGGTTTGGACCGCAATTAAATGTGAATACCATGGTGATTATATACAAAGACAATCATTTTGTTGGACGACCATGCTGTTTTGATCCTTTATACAAGCGTTAATATTCCCCATGTCTTACGGATTGGCAGATTTCCAAAAAGGGAAGCCTACCAAAATGAAAGTACATGCATTTAGTTCCTCGTGTTTTGAATGTGCAGCATAAACCCATTTCGACATAGAAAACAGGATTTAACGATTAAATAAAGTTATAAGAATGGTCAAACTTCTCCTAGCTTGAATCATGGAAAGATTATTGTTATAAGTGATATACAACATACACTACACGTATACTGATGTGTTTTAATAACAAATTACTAGCATCATACTAGCATTGCTAGCAAAAACGAAAAACAAAAAGCAACAAATGATACAAATGGAAATTAGGTATATGACAATGTGTGTTTGTACAAAAGAATTAATCCTACGTGTGCCCCAGTACCAAGGTTTCAGGGGCATACAACAATGTAACTATTTTTAAAACAATTAGACTGATGACTCATATTCTTATAATATATATCAAAGAACATATACCGTTATTCTAAAGTTTAACACTACATTCAACAATAGTTTTTGTTTCAAACATATTGCGTAATGCATATCCTTTCAGATTACGTAAACATTACCAGGAATTAAACAGTATGCTTGACTATTCAAAGATGCACGCAAAACTTATAGCAAGCTTTTCGGAGTACAAAACGGATAAATCTTCTTTCTATCAAAGCCATACATGTCGGGATTGGCCAGTGGTCGAACATAAGGACCCTACTCATTTACACGTATATGCAGTTTCCATCCAACCTTTTCGGTTGTAATACATGTGTGAGGGTAAAATTATTTGTTATTGAAATACCATCTCGCAAGCAAAGTCTTAACCAAAGGCTGACCCATGGGGCCTGGTAAGTAGTTTAACTCTCATAATAACAAACACATTTGTTTATAATGCTGGTCTTGATTATCTTTAAAATGCAGCGAAAGTCCTATAGCCTGCCCAATATTCCTTTCAACAATTGTCACATACAAATGTACTATGATGAGCAGAAAGCGTGGTGATATTTTTAGCCGGTGTACTCGTTGATGGGCTAGATAATTAATTATTACATCTTTTACAGTGTTGTTGAAATAATGTCTGTCCTTTGTCGAATACCCACACTTGCACCCATGTTGGCTGTGAATGCAAATCTCCAGCTCCGAAAAATTTAGCGATTTGATTATGGTGAACTGAAAAGAGAAGATATCAAAAGGTGAATTTGATGGAGGGGTACTCTATTTCAGTGCATACATAGTGACCAATGGAGATTCTATCCCCATCAATATCGGGGAGGAACAAAGGACTGGAAATCGGAATACGTCGTAGATAAAAAGTTTCATCCAGAATGAAAGTGTTTATATAGTCCCTACATGCTGTCACATTACACTTCCATATCACCAATGTGCAATAAACATTCCAGAAGCGCTAAACATGTGTCTTCAATGGTCAGTCTGTATGACTTTTAACTAAATATTTGGGACAACGCTTTATGCAAGTATAAAGGAAACATATTTTCAACAGTTCTCGGCGACTTGAAAGTGGGGAATAGCTCTGTGTCATAGACACTAATGTTAGTGCCAATGCTAAACGCCGTACACCCTTCAACCTATTCGCCGTACACTATTTCTTAGACACAGACCTATTCGCCGTACACCCACCACTTTTTTCTAATGGAGTTTACAGGCGTTTTCGATCGTAATATATATCCATTTTCTGTGTATATGTTCAGTATGTCACAAGGGGGCAAAATAAAGTGCAAAATCGTCCGTCAGGGGAATTTAAAAAATATATCAAGCTCGTTTTGTCAATTTCCATTGTTGATATGGCGGTACCAGGCCAGTATTTGTAAACCACAAAAGGCATTTAGAAACGATTTAAAGGGGATCAGATACAATATCGAAGTCGGTGTGTCTTCTGTCCAAGTTGTAAAACATATAACAATGCCACAAAGTACATGCTTTTCACACAAAATGCAAATTACTTACCTGTCATCAACTCAGCGGCCGATTTTTCTCGCTTCGCTTGGTTTGCTATTTCCGGTGTCGTTGATATAGGGTATTTCTGGTGTCATCTAACTTGCATGCAAAGACGCCGAGATGGTTCCTGTTTCACTTTATTATAGCTGTAGAGAGTAAAAGAAATATCAACTTTTTGTCTTCTTCGATACTCTAACTTTCTTAAAAGGCCAAGGTTTGCAAATTTAGCAAATATAACTTAAATGATAGGCGGCGATAAGTGCACTGTTTTCTCGGAACGAGCTAAATTTAGAAACCAAACTACCATTTAGGCGCAGTATGCATTCATTATAATAAATCCTTTAGAGCCGAATGCCATTAAAGTATGCCGAATTAAGAGGAGTGTAAGAATATATCTCATTTAAATGTATGGTCTAGGAGTTCGGTAATTTTGAGAGTGAGATACAAAAGCAAGATCGCTTCGCCCCTTGCTAAAAAGGTTACGTACAGCTGTATAAACATGGTTTATCAATTCAGTGTATACAGGCTCTTAAAACCAGAGCGTATCATAGTACAATATAACTCGGATGATCCAAGCTGTAACTGTGACGTAGAATGCAATATCTACGTCTGGATCATTCGGACTAAGTACAATACAGCAATATTTACAAAATCAAGTTTTCATCGAAATCTCGCGCATTGTTCCACCATGTTAACCCTTTACCAAACGACAAACTTTCGACTGTCCAAAATTGAAAGACTGTGCAGACGACATTTCAAAATTTGATGAAATTAAAAAACAATATTCTGATATGGAGGAAAACATTGTGGTAAAAGGAGAAATTGCTCGTTAAAAGCAATTTCTCCTTTTCCCACAATGTTGTTTCGGAGTCGTCTGCAACAAGCCGGTCAAATGTCGTTATTGTTTGGTGATGGGTTAGGCGGTTGAATCATCAACATGTTTTTCCCTAGACCGCCCTTTGTATACGTGAGTGTGTATGACTGGGCCATGTTTAAATTTGAATACTTGTAGCTGAAGTGGTTCATACGCTGTTGAGGGTTAACGGCTTAAGCAAGCGGACATCTTGTCATCAATGTACGAGGACCTGGCACTTTTAAATATACATCAGTGACTGGATATATTATTTATGTAAATCGAGTCAGGATGGATTCAGCAGGTGGGTGTCTTTTGTGATCATTATAATTACAATTAATTCATATGATAATTATTAAAGAGACCAGTTTTATTTCATAACATAATGTTTATTTGACCCTGTTAGTTATTTAACCGCTTTATGCTTATGCAAACAGGTAAGATCCAGGCCAGCCGCCAAGTAAATTGTGATCTAACATTTTTGCTACTCTGGATATCTGTCGCCAACAAAAGTAAGCAGATATCTACGGTTTTGGATAGCAGACGACATAAAATTATATTTTAAGAAGTTTTCACAGCATTCTAAGGGTTAAGTTTAACTTCAAAACACAATGATTCTTTAACATGATAAATAACACAAAACAGTTATGTAAGCATTTAAGCATATAGGTCCATAATTCAAAAATATTTACAATAACATCCAAAGACATGAATAAATAATGGAAATATGAAGTCAATCTTGTACATTTGAGATGGTTGAATGGAAACGTCTGTGAGAGTGGATAAAACAGATCTTGTGTCTAAGAATTAAATGAAAACTAATGTTTATTTTACCATGCTTGTTATGATTATTTAAAGGATTCATTCTCAAAATAAATATTTCGTTTACATACCAAAAGTTTGATATTAAAATTGTATATTTCAAATTAAAGAACAGGGACAAACTTATATTTTCGGAGGAACCATGTTCTTAGATAAAATCTTCTTAAATATTTAGTAAAATAATCTATATTATTATATGTTAAACCTTAGAATGGTTGGTAATGCTCTAAAAATAAATTTTAGTATCGTCTGAATGTCACAACCTTCAATATATATTTAACTCTGGTGAGGAAGGTTCCTCAAATTACCAAACAGGTAAGATCACAGGCCAGCCGCCAACTTACTTGAGTACATGAGTTCTTCCAAGACAGCATGGTTGAACGATCAGAGCAAATTCAAGAGCAATGTACCTTTATTTATGTCGATAAATGAAATAATACAGTATAATACAAAACAATACAATAAAACTGTGTTCCGAATTCTAGGCAACAGGCTAATTTTAACACTATACATGCATAAGTTATTTCAACTATTGATGACATGATATATTCTTATAGAACCGATTACGAAAACTTAAAATTTAAATTGGGGTACCAGTAATTAGATTAAGAGTTCTTACTAACAGAAATGATGTTAGTAAGTATGTTAGTAAGTAATTACTGTTGACGAAAAGTACATTAGATATTATATTAAATGAAAATTAAAAAAATAATTAAATTAAATCTTACATTATATCAAAATGTCATTTTTTGCAATGCCATCAATATCATCATATTTAAATTTCATCATTGGTAATGCCATATACATAATCGTAAATAATGTCATCATTACCAATATCATCACTACCATCACGAATAATGCCATCAGTAGTAATGTAATCAACATCATCATAACAATGTCATCATTACCAATATCATCACTACCATCACGAATAATGCCATCAGTAGTAATGTAATCAACATCATCATAACAATGTCCTCATTACCAATATCATCACTACCATCACGAATAATGCCATCAGTAGTAATGTAATCAACATCATCATAACAATGTCCTCATTACCAATATCATCACTACCATCACGAATAATGCCATCAGTAGTAATGTAATCAACATCATCATAATAATGTCATCATTACCAATATCATCACTACCATCACGAATAATGCCATCAGTAGTAATGTAATCAACATCATCATAACAATGTCATCATTACCAATATCATCACTACCATCACGAATAATGCCATCAGTAGTAATGTAATCAACATCATCTTAAATAATGTCATTATTAACAATATCATCAATATCACCATAAGCATTGAAATAATTAGCAATATTATCAATATCATCATAAATTATGTCATTATTAACAATATCATCAACATCACCAAAGCAATAACATCAAGCAATATCATTAATATCATCATTAATAATGTCACCATTAGCAATATCATTAACATCATAAAAAAACAATGCCATCATTAGCAATATCATTTATATCATAATTAATAATCTCATCATTAGCCCTATCCTTAATATCATTATGAAAAATGTCATTATTAGCAGCATCGTCGTAACCAGCAATGCATGATTATACTGTAGCATAAAATCAAAGCCATATCTTTTTGGGTTTTCTTCCTATCATTTCAATCATATTACCATCATACGTATCGCCTTTAGAATGACCTCCATCATCTGCTCTAATATTTATAGCATCGTCGATATTATCATCATCATTATCGTCAACAGCAGATTTAGCTGCAAATCGTAAGCAATATCACAAATGACTTCAATACACTTCAACATTGCCATGATGATAATGGTTATGATTAGATGACAAGTTATTTGTTTTTAAGAAGATATTTGAAGAAGTTTTATATACATCATACTTTATCGAAAAGTGTTAATGCCTATTTTTGTAATTTCTTTGGAATAAATATGTTGATTTCGTACAATTCAATTTAATCTGTGTAAATGTCGTCATAATTCCTTGATGATTTGCTTCTGCTGTTGTTTTCAATATGGATCAGATGCAAAAAAGATTTATTATCATTATTCGATAATTGTTCTTCTTATTTTTTTTACAGGCTTTACACCTTTGATTCTCCTTCACATTCTAGTTCAACTTACGACCGCTGCCGAACTGCCGGGTTTGTTTTCCGGAACCATTTGCTCGTCTTCATCCGCTGCGTTCATTCAACCATGGTGCTCCTGCCGGGAGAAATTGGGCATCGATGATAATGTGGCATCTTGGTGTGGGTAGGTTCACAAACCTCAATCGTAATCAAACACCTCACATTGATCTCCCTTTATGGAATTGCTTACTGCCACCAAAAGTGTCGCATGATTATCCGGTTAGACACGAAAACAGCGTTTAAAGATGGCGTTGACACACACATTGTATTCTGTTTGTACTTTATTTGTAAAGAAAACAAAACATTTGACACTTTAAATGGTCAAAAATCAACAAGAGAAGATATTATTACTAATTTTACTACTATATCCGTTAGAAATTTGAAATGAAATTATCACTTGAATTTCATTCATATCTGGATGAGAATCCTGTGGTGGCAGTGATCAATGCAGCATAGCAGGGAATATTACTGTGAGGAGTTTTGACCATCATATTCCATAATATACAAGATCTCTTTAACCCATTACCAAACAATATGGTCATTTCACCACTTTGTGGGAGAAGACTCTGGAAAACATTGTGGGAAAAGGAAAGATTGCTCGTAACGAGCATTTTCCTTTTCCAACAATGTTTTCTGCCCTATCAGACGATTATTTTCAAATTTCGTCACATTTTAAATGTCGTCTGCAGACTCATTCAATTTGAGACACTCAAAAATTTGGCGTTTGGTAAAGAGTTAACAGACGACACTGTATTGTAGATGTAGGCACTTGAAAGGTTCATGGTAAATATTTGTGATGTGATCGAGGTTCCAATCAATAACGTGAAGGACGTTTTGCAATCTTGTTTTGAACCCTATCTTTATATTCTATGGCACTTATCATTAGAAGCAGTATATACTAAGTGAAGAGAGTCGGCCATTTGATAGTAAAATAGTGTCTAAGAACAATTGCGTTTCACACGTTGAAACGTTTTGACGGAATAAAATTCGTTTCAAATCTAGGTTTCGATTTTGTCACAACATATTTTAAAGGGACTATCTCACAGAGAACGTAATGTGAGTAAAACATGTAAAAAGACGATTTAAACCATTATTTTACTTAAAGAAAAAAAAACTTTCTTCGATATCTATAATGTAAAGAGTGGAAAATTAACATCTTTAAATATCTTTACTGAATAATTTGGAACTGGGAGGAGATGAAAAGTGTACAACTGAGCTTGGTTTTCTACCTTAAATATCATTTTATCTTGAGACTATAAATGTCTCAATCGTTGAGATCGTCATTTTAAGTGGGGTTTGCATCACATGATATACATTCATTTATACAACTCTCATTTGAAGAAAGGTATAAAGAAAAAAAAACATTTTTCTCTAAATGTGGGTTTGTATGTCTGTATGAAGTATTCTTCTAGCTTTGCCTGTGTCTTAGTGTCTATGTGTGTCTGCGAGACAAAATATTGCCTGCTGGGTTTTACTTAACCCATTACAAACAATATCAAAATTCGACAAGTTTGTTGCAGATAACTTTGGAAAACAGTGTGGAAAAAAGAAAAATTGCTCGTAATGAGCAATTTCTCCTTTTCCCACAACGTTATCTGCCCTATCAGAAGATTATTTTTCAATTAAATCAAATTTTGAAATGTCGTCGGCAAACTCTTTCAATTTTGGACTGTCGAGAATTTGGCGTTTGGGAAAGGGTTAAGTGTGAAGTGTTGAGTTGTTATGTAATGGTGCTGTGGTTTCCTTTCTTCTATTAGCGACCAATTAAATTGAGAATTAGAGTTTGACCCTATTCATCATGTGTAGTAGGGTTGTTTTGATGCTATAAATGATTCAGGAAGTAATATTTTCGCCTTATTATTTTTTTTTTCAAATACATTAGAGCTAACCATACACTCCATCTTCATAAACCACTTATGACCCTTTTGTCCCCTCTTTGCTGTGTTTTCTTAAGTACTTGGTTTTTACAAACACTTTGTCCCCTGTAAATATTAAACCATGGGAAGAGAGTTTTAAGTTGCTTCTTTATGGAAGTAATGGACGTTGGAAATTGAAAATGAATTCCTTTTAAACCGCACAACAGCTGTCCAGTTATATGAACCACCAGTATAGGCATTGAAAGCAAATTTAGATTAATTTAGATTATACTTCCTTAGTATTTTATGTGTTAATTTAATGAATTAGCATTATATCAATCTAAAAGCATGACATAGCTTTTGAAATATACCACAAATGAACTGTGCATACTTAGACTTTCTGAGTTAACGATGCTTTTAATAGCTACTTTCAATTGAATATCAAACAACAATAAAAAAAAAACTGAATTGTTTCAACGACATTTTATTTTGTCTTTCGAAGTATTTCTTCTGTGAACAAGCACATGTAAAGCGAAGTAATGAAAATGTAAATGGAAACATTTGTACTGATGTCAAAATAAAAAAAATCAGATGTATTCATGACAGCGACAATAATAGAAACATGGTGAATAATCTGATGTTGATAACAAGAGTGTGTATAACAAAGATACTAATAGCATTTTTACTTGGTCTATAGCTAGTATATCATTTAATATAGCAAATGCTTATGCTGTTCCTATTGCTGGTGTTGCCAACAATGCTGATACAGCACTACCCTCATGGACAGACACATTCATTCAGCTCATAATGCAAATCTTAAAGGGGTCGTATCAAAAAGATCTGCTTTCAGAAATGTTCCCAACCCAACAATACTTATAAACATGTGTTTAAAAATGAATTCCTATAAATGTTCAAAACAAACAAACCGTTATTTGCGTGAATTTCGAAGTGCTGTAGCAATAATATTAAACAACCGCGATGTGTTAAAATGGCATCCTATATAAAATGCAATCATACAGACAAAGTAAGAATTTATTTGCATTGAGGAACTTTTTCCTTTATCTTTATGTTTTGGTAGAGGGTCAATTTAAACGTGTACTAAGTGGGTAAACCCTTAGAGTACTTCGAAGTTTTCTAAAAATAGATTTATGTGTCGTCTGCTTTCCAAAACCTTAAATATATGCTGAGTTTTGTCGAGGAAAGATAACCAGAGCAGCAAACAGGTTAGATCACAGGCCAGTCGCCAATTTACTTGGCGGCTGACCTGGATCTAACATGTTTGCATAAGCATAAAGTTGGTCCCATAAGGGCCAAGTGTTTTGAGGGAAACAACTGCGTCTCATTTTAACAACGAGGATGTCGCCCACTTGTATTATGACAGACATCGCCTTTCGGAAATAGACGCCATGAGTAAGTCAGTATAAACATATCCGAATATGCGAAAGCATGTGGAGGGATTTGCACTTAGTTTTCATTTGGTTAAAGAAATAGATATAAAAGGGTACTGTGAGATTTTTTAGGTAAACAACACCATAAGAGAGATAATAAAAATGTATAAATATATGTGTAAAACATTTTAGTAACGGCTTTAGTACCATGTATCAAGTTATGAAACGAAGTAGATATGACATGATACAAGGACACTTTTATCACAACTGCGCCATTATTGAGTTCTTTTTTCCTTCTTGGTAAAAAGAAAGGATTGGAAATAATTCTCTTATATCGTTCCGCTATTCATATTGAAATTATTGAGTTTTTTATTTTGCATTTCTTTTGACAATTTGATGAAATTCATTTAGTGTACGCCGTTTACAGCAAACGTATCATCTAAGTTTTGGAATCAGCAGGTGATTAACTTATTATGTATTTGTGAAAAGTACTATTTCCACATAGTATAGACATAAGTCAGCAGACCTGTTCATGTAATTGCTTTGACAAGCGAAGCGCCATGTATAAAAAAAGGGGAAACAGTGTTTAACCCATTGCAAAACAATAACGACGTTTGGCCACTTTGTTTCACACGATTTTTGAAAACATTGTGGGAAATTGAGAAATTGCTGTAACCGAGCGATTTCTCCCTTTTCAACAATGTTTTCTGCCATGTCGCATGATTAATTTTCAATATCGTCACGTTTTGAAATGTTGTCTGCAAACTCCTTCATTTCGCGACTGTCGAAAATATGGCGTTTTGTAAAGGGTTAAAGGAAAATGATAAATTTTGATCTACTAAATACAGTTCATTAAGACCTTTGTCAGTTACAGGTAAGACAGAATCACATAAGATTTGAATGCATCATTTTGGTTATGCATATGCACAAAACAACATTGAATATAAAGTTGTTCCAATTTTTAATCTATGTATTGACTATGTATGAAAATTGCAGGTTAAAAATGAAAACATCAAAAGGTGCATTTTTGATAAGTTTGGATGAACCATTGTCAAGTTAGTCAACACATTTATTATGAGCTTTAAATTTTGTAAATGAGTTTCCAAATTCAAAATCATCATTTCAGAATCATTTAAGAATCATTTTATGTTGGGAAGAATTCCATAAAAGTCTTTTAAAGGCACATACAAGGAGATGCTTACACATAAATTACTGAAAAATCATATGGAGTGCTTTTGTTATGTTCATAATATTCATATGAATTAATTTACGAATGCATTGAGACCCTGTTCAATAGACTTCTTCAATATAAGTTATTTTGTGCTTGAAATATAGTTGTCTCCAATTCAAGCATGTTTATCAACAACCTGTTTGTTTACTTATTCAAAATAACGAATTCTGATTGGTCAGTTAAAAACTTGTGTATCAACTAGCAAGGTCAGATGTGAAGATTCAGACAATCTGAATTATTAAACTAGTCAAACCTGGATTAGTTCATGTTGGCTTTTGCGGTCAAGTTGTGCAGATGGTGTTTTTTAATGATAACCTTTCGAATCTTACCAAAGGTTTACCAAATAATATAGTTTGATATAGCATTTATCGCCTTGCGTTGACCTTTAATATTCATACGTCTCAATCTATGACAAAATATGAGCAAAGAGATTTCTCAAGTAACATATAACGTTCTTTCAGTGTAAAGCACGATGCCGTCGTGATTATTTTAGGATGACTTTTATATACGTAAGACTTCTTTAACATTGCATTTACTCGGAGTTAACATGATTGTTCTACAGATGTAACATATCTTCCAAGGCCTTTGATCAAACAAGTAATTCTGACAATCGGACCGTATCAAACCCCACGCAAAATCGTCCGTTATCTAATTTACCTCTTTATATGACAGTGTCCAACGAATCTTATTTGAGATTTATGCACAATAATCCAACTCTACAGAAATGGCGTATTACTGTGCTGAAACAAATTCAATATCTTACAATATATGCTGATACAAAGACAAAAACCCTTGCACTTTCCGTGTGACATACATTATTTTCTTACAGCAAGAAAAAAAGTGGTTGTTCAAAAAGGGGAGGCATATATAACACAGTACTGTACATAACGGCCACGAAGGGGAATGCTTCTAAATATCGTTTATTCAAAAAATACAAAAATACAATACAAAATCTTTATTTCACTCACTTCCTTTTACAGAAAACATGAGGTTAAAAATAACATGAAACATAATGTAAAAGAGGCGTCTGCTTTGTAATTCTCACTGGTCTCTACCTCTCTATCTCTACCTCTCTATTTCTACCTATCTATCTCTTCCTCTATATCATCTTTCATAAAGCTATCTACCTATATCACCATCTCTCCATTTTTCTTTCCATCGACAAAAAACATATGATAACGGTTTTAAAGAGAAAGTTTAAGGAACAACTTGAATCAAATACGTGTTAAATGAATCACACAACAATACTTCGAACTATAAGGTCGTTTGACACAATGTTTACATAGATACATATCACTTGCATATACATTCATATACATACATATACATACTTATGCATACATATACATATATAGATATATATACACACACATACATACACACATACATACACATACATACACACACATGCACACACACATATACACACACATACACAGTATTTTGTTAAAATATAGTAACTTTAGAATAGATTCAAAATAGTTTTGACGAATTTATTCGTCTTTAGATTTGCAGTTTATCAATGATTCAAGTGTAGAAATGCTTTTTCTGTTTATAAATCTTTTCGGAATTGGTAATTTTCTTTGATTTGATATAAATATACATTCGAGAAGATAGTGAAATTTGTCTCCAATTGTGTTATTGTTGCATGGAGTATATTTTATTTCATTTAGATCCAAATTTGACCATCTTCCATGCTCAATTGGTAATTTGTGGTTATTTGTTCGGAAGTTAATCATGTATGTTAGTAGTGGCTGGGGGATTTCTATAAGATAATTTTCAAAGCCAAATTCCTTTTTTATGAGTTTGTAAGTGTAGCAACTGTTACTATTTTCTATTATTCGATGCCATTCATTTATGAACAGATCTTTGAGTTTTTGTTTAACTGTAAGTTTTAACCATTTTTTGTTTGGGAAATTCTGAATATCTTAAATATTGTCCAAGTCACATTTTATTAAGATAGTTTGTGTGTTTCTAATCCAATTGAATAAAGGTTACGTGGTGTGTTCTAGTGCTGTGTTGGTGAACAGGTGATAGATTAATCTGTATACATTATGTAGTAAAGTATTTGATTTGTTTTCTGTAAGTTTAGTCCGATATGAAATTGTTCTGGTTTCTATTTCAATTTGTAATGAAAAAACACCTGTCTCTCCATATACAATAAAGGTAGGCGTATACTTTTTTAATTTTAGTATGTGTTTTAGGAATCTGAGTTGAACTCCTTCTCTGACGTCATTATTTCTATGACCCCACAGTTCACATCCGTAGAGTAAGATTGGTTTAACAGTTTTTTCAAAGAGCTCAATTTGCATATCTATAGGAAGTGTTAGTTTGTTTATTTTTCTAAGAAGACTATACATTGCTCGAGTGGCTTGTTTTGAAATTGCATGTTTTGATTTGAAAAAGGACCCTGAACGACTAAACACTAATCCTAAGTACTTATTTTCCTTAACAATGTTTAATGAAGCATTTCAAAAGGTGAAATTGTAAGTTTTACGTCTACCTTTTGAAAAGACAAAAATGTTAGATTTAGAAATGTTTACGGTAAGTTTCCATTTATCATAATAATTCTGGTATATATCAAGTGAATTTTGTAATTCCTCCTCCGTGTCGGCCATTAAAACCATGTCGTCTGCGTAAAGAAGAATGAAAAGTTTGAAAACACATTGGTTTCTTTATTCACGTGAATATAATTGACGCCTGGTATGGTAATACCATTAAGAATGCCTGACACTGTTGTAAAAACAAAAGCGAAATAGTGAAAATCGAAAGATGAATCATAATGGTAATGAATAATGATATGTTAAGAGTCAGATATTGGTGATATATGTAGCAGGCCTGAATATAGGTGCATATTGTTAGAGTAATGTATGAAAGACATCACTTATAATGTGTAATGATTTTTCTTTGATAGTTTAACAACATTGCATTTGCATTATTCATCATGTTCATGGATACTTTCATCAATAAAAAACTACAGTTTTCCAACTGTCTACCAACAATTCATTTGATCAAATAAAACTCATACAACCTGTTAAAGAGGAACAAAATAAAGCATATACAGCATAGAAATGGTTAGTAATTGTTTCATATTTTTGTAGATATGTATAAAGGTTCTCAGTTTAAGTAAATGCCTGGAGCTCCCAGAATTCCGAATTAGATCGAATATTCGAAGGGGGTATTGAGGATATTCAATCGTACACCTTTGAAAAAAAGTCCGGACTATTGCACATGGCCTCGTAACTGTTACGGAGTACTTCCTGGTCGTAGTACCAAAAAGTTGTCACATTTAGAGATTTTGAGTTTTGACTTCTTGTGTATAGTTCTGGATTTAAGTTGGCCAGCAAGTTTAATGGCAATAAATGGACTTTCAAACATATGGTTAATATGTACCAATACAAAGCGGATGCACTTCCGGGGAGGGTCGAAGATTGTTGAACTAGATTTTTACATTGTCTTCAAGGGCCCTCTTGACACTACTGAAATACAGCCAAACATTTTCTGTTTCGGCCAAGTTTCTTGATCGGGGTTAAGGACGTTCTCTGTAGTTTTTACTGTGCAGTTCATCTGCGCATCCAAGGGAGTAAATAAATATGTTACTGGAGAGGTACTTGCATATAAGTCGGATAATCGTTTGTATTCGGATGAAATTTACTGTATGCAATTTCTTTTTCAAAGAATACTCATATTATCTATACAATTATAATAGGTCATTAACATTATTATATATTTCTCAAGCATATTAAGCCCCCAGCTTCAATTTTTCAAGTTTAAAGTTGTTTTAGTCGTTTTTATAAATGCTTTTCAAATACGGTTACCATGGAAACTGTCATTTTACAGAAAAACAACATATACTTTTTTGCATTTTGTTTTTCTAGATTCAATTTTACTTCACATACTGAAAAAAAGAAAATTCTAAGAAAATTTTGAAATATCTTCATTTCTTTGTAGTATACATACCAATTTTCATTGTTTTTTATTGAATACAAAAATTCAAAAAACTGATTTTGATTTCAAAAATTGTTAAGATTGTAATAGTATTCAATGTATTTTGTGCTTATAAACCTTCCAGAATTATTTTTATTACCTTTGAAGATGGTATGGTCATTTTGACATTTTTGCCCTAAACGGTTACCGTGGAAACTCATTTTACAAAAAAAAAATAACAAATCGACCTACACTTTTCTTTTCATTTTTGCATTCAAAATACAATTCTAAATAACATATCAAAATTCAGAAAATTCTATTAAAGGATTATTTTGTTATAAAACTGTAGAACATGTCCTTAAGACCCGATTAGGCTAAGGAAACGTGGCTCTTTTATGACCCATCCCCTATAACCGCCGAAAAAAGGAAATCAGCGAGATGTCGCGGGTTCCGACAGGGATTGACAACATTTTCCGGGATGGGCATGGTTACAATATAATGTTGGTGTTAGGTACAACATGTGTCATGGGTCTGCAGTTGTTCGGACAAACACTCGTTATTAAGGTCTCCAGTGGGACCAGGAAAGGAATCACGTGACCAATGTTCACGATATTATGTCCGAACAAGATGGCTACCCGACAGGTATTTTTTTTTTATTTTTTCACATACTTTTACAAGTGATAGCCACATTGGGTACCCCGCGTGCGGGGTACATAATGTGGCTATCATTGGCAAAAGTAGTGGGAAAAACAAAAAAAAAATACACGTTCTGTCATTTGCACGGCCATCTTGTTCGGACATAATATCGTCAACATTGGTCAAGTAATTCCCCCTCCTGGGGGCCGAAAAACACATGTTACATATTTGGAATACTACATAACTATTACTTGGGTAGGAATTGATAGATGATGAACAGCAACAGCAACACGTAGTGATAATTTATAACAACAGGTTTTTCTTTTGCTATTTTGTTGTTCGTGCTGTTTATGTTGTTCTTTTACGTGTAGGACCACAATCGCAATGACTTTCGTCTGGTCAAAGACTTTGTAAATAAAGTTATTTTTCATCACATATCAATTGTATATATGAGTATGTATAAAGGAAAGTATGTAACAATATCTGCATAATAACAGAATAAATGGTTGAAAGGGCAAACCACTATATTTGGTATATCTTGATCCAATAGCTGTCTTCAGTTTATTTTGTTAATACACGCATTTAGGTCCAACTCAATTTATACCCGAGTTAAAAAATGTAAACAGGTAATATATTCTAAATACAACGGTAGGTAGATAACCGCGGATACTTCAATCACCCCTTATCTCAGGCATGGTATGGCTCGATTGAAACATAAACATTACACGAGAGCGCGATCGACCTATACTCATCTTAAGTATTTCTTCCATACGTACAAGTATACAAGTGTAATATATGTTATTACAATATGATGTAAGTCAATGTCATTATGGTTATATTCTGCCAATCTAATCAAATTTTATTTAACATGATAGAGCCTTATATAAAAAGAAAAAGAAAACTAATAGTTTTATTAGATTTTTTCTATGTAATACTTTTCCTGAAAGTTCTTATTGAACTCTTGCTGTCTAAGCGTGTGTTACGGTAATTATATGGGTTTTTTTTATCAATTTTCCAATTGCTATTTGCTATTATTTGTTATCTTATGCTTAGTAAGTCAGATGGAATTAAACTGAGTTATAAAGAACGGAAGCAAACACATTATACATTAGGATAACCATGGACTTACGATCGAAAGTAGAAACTAAGACACAGATATGAATATGGATTCAAATTAAAAATGAATAGAGAATAGATTGTTGGTGTCGTGAATCGGAAATGTTATCGGGCAAAGCATCGGTATATTATCCGGTGAGCCAATGGCGAAACAGATAATAATCCGACGCCGAGCCCGACAAGATTTCCTATTCATGGATACCAGCCATCTACTTTATTCATCCTGTTATTGTTATTGATTGTTATAAACAAACAAAAATTTAAAATAAAACAAAGAATAAGGAAAGGAAATGGAAAACCAATATAAAGCGACAGTAAACAAGAAGAGAATGATGCCCACATGACGTCAAATTTCGTGACGTCATGATTCGTCAGCAACTGCATTCTATATGGTTAGTGTCGGATACCACAAATGATATCCTTCACGTTGTTCTCGGCCCAATAATTGCAATTGTGACAGGATAAGATGTGCATTTCTATGCCCTTTTTTCAACTTCTTCTGTTGATATTATATTTACAGAAATGCATCTGATCGAGCCATGAGTTGATCATTCCTTTAAAGAGACTCTCAGAGTCGTGAGCTTACATCCAATGCAGAAAGTGAAAGTATTTGTTATTATCCTTATTTGGTTGTTTATAAGATTCAACATATGAGTGTTATCACCTTTTTATATTTATGCGTCCATAGACATGTCCTGTAAACGTTTTCGAAGACCCCCGTGACGATGGTTTCTATAAATACCAATTCATACTCTAATGTTATTACGTTGTTTACAAAATAAACCTGTTTAAACTGTCTGCAATATCTGCGATTTTAATTTTCTTTATTTTTTTTCTATACAGTTATGAGCAGGGTTGGGAAGCTGTCAATAATCTGATTCTGTGTTATTGAGTTATTTTAGAAATGTGTTGTTATTTGTTACGATAGAAGACAATATATCTTTTAAAATCAAAATCTCAATCACTGAGTGAGTCTTTTTAAGTGTTTTAAGATGGTATTCTCGCAGCTGAGGTATGATGTCTGTGTTATTGTACACGACATCTGCTTGATAAAAAACCTAATGTATAGTTTAGTCTATTGGACCCTCCTTCATTACTTATGAGTTCATTTATTGTTAAAATACTGCACATTCTTTTTTACATGATGGTAACCTATTGTAAATACAGTGAAGCCTCGTTTATCCGAACCCGATTATCCGAATGTCTCGCAATCCGAACGAAATTGTAAGGGAACGAAATTATTTGACCAGTTTGTTGCAGACAACTTTTGAAAACATTATGGGAAAAGGAGAAATTGCTCATGACGAGCAATTTCTCCTTTTCCCACAATGTTTTCTGCCATATCTGAAGATTATTTTTGGAACGGTCGACAATTTGGCGTTTGCTAAAGTGTAATAAGTATACACGTGTATAGTTCAAAAGGTCACTTTCGAATGGACTTTTCCTTGCAGTAACTTCCACGTATTGTCTTATCATAAAACAATCGTCTTCAACTTGACCTTTGATTGTTTAAAACATTTGACATGCAGCACAAAGTGTTAAGTGTGAAACGGATACTATGTTAACATATGTATCATCTTTTCTATGTCAAACACTTACCATCGCTTTAGATGATTTAAAATCTACATGTATACACACATGACACTCAAAGTGCTTATGAACTCAATTTAAAAGCCACTAAAGGACCGATGTGTCACATTGCAATGTGATTATTTCATTTAAGACACTTTCCATATTTATCAGTTTTGAATTAAGCATATATTTTCCTTGAGTTGTTTAGTGAAACGGTACCCAGGGCCGTAATAGCCGTCTAACTTGGAATAGGCCACGAGCATCGGCCACTCTTGTATTCATTTCAATGTCGTATGAGGCATATAATGCATAGCTTGCTACTCATCAATTGTTTTGCTTTCTTTGTATAATTTTTTGGAAAGCAATGTAGGACTTTTAAGATAAATGAAATGCAACTCGTTGTCCATAACAACTTTTAACTTTCTATATTACGTTTCTACTGTCTGCTTTTGTTCCGGATTATGTTTCAATTTGGTATTCATAACAGAGACAGTGGCTTTATTGAAGATGGTCTTTACATGTTTCCCTACGACAAGTCACATACATATGTTGTAAGACGGTAATAGGGATTATGTATAAATACAACTTCTACAATGATGCTGTGGAAGCTGGCTTTTATTGGTGATTCGGTAGAGTGGTTGGCTTTCTCTCGAGGTTTAGCAACGCACTCAGTGGTTAGTACCTGGATGGGTGACCCACGGTGGCGTTACTTCGAGAGGGACCCGATACACGTTACAGTTGACTTTCCTGTTTTTATGAAAGGAATTCATCGATCCTTAATTAGGGGTTTGTTAGTTTCTTTTGAATATGACTTTTGTCATTATTGATTATTTTGTTCTTATCAAATATACGATTACATACTATCCTAGTTGGTGCCCTTATTCATGATAAACACCATTTAATCAGGATCATTTAGCTTTAGAATTGAATCTGCTTTTGTTGTTAAAATAGCACGAACCTTAGCTAGCAAAAAGAAAAAAAAACGAAAGAGAAATAAGACAGAGACAAAATGGGGAAAAAAAGACTTGCTTATGTTGATTAGCTTATCATTTTGTCACATGTATTTTCAAACATAACTGCAAGGAACATCCTAAACATTATATCTTATTTACTGTTGAATGGCATTTCAATAGTTCTTTAGTTCCATGGCATTAAAGAAACCTTTCATTGACTATGACATGCTTTCCCGAATACAAACAATGTTTGGGTTCCATAATAAGATGGTGTATCAGCAATTACTATTTTATATAGAATGCCAATCTAGCCATTGATGTAAATTGTAGACAGCAAGTGTCACTATTTGCAGGTCCTACGCAAATTTTTCCGAGTGTGTTGAAGACAGCCTTCGAGACGAGCCTACTCCCAAGGGCGACTATTTGGATCACGTGTTCAATAAAACCATGATGAATGCCCGGATGAAGTATTTATGTGATGACAGTAAGTCGCTCGAAAATAGAACCGATATGAATCGAACCTTTTAACAGCAACAGAGCTTTATTCTTGGCGTTAAGATAAGCATTAACAAGCGATTTCAATATCCTAAACTGTTGCTGTCTACAATCGCACAAAACCAACAAATCAAGCGTTGTGCGATTGTAGACAGCAACAGTTTAGGATATTGCAACGCTTGATTTGTTGGATTGTGTGATTGTAAACAACACTAGTTCAGGATATTGCAAACGCCTGTCGTTATAAGGATAAAAATGTCCAAGTAACTTATTCGCGCCAACAATAGCAACACACACGCTTGTGCCATCAAATTCAATGTAATAAAAGATGTAAGAGTTGGCCATCGCTTATTTGCTATTTATCTCGAGCCGTGTATGTTTTGGAGAGGATTTATCGAGACTTATGCTAATCATTCAACTGGAAATGGTTATGGATTATCTCCTAACTTAATACCCTGATTAGATAAATCTGCTACTGCTGATATGCTTCGTTTAATTGACCAATATCGTTTCAGAGATTTTTCCAGAGGTCATCCAATGTGAGGAAGGGAATGGTGTATGCCAAACAAGTTTTCTCAACAAGTTAGCGGTAAATCTGACCGAAGATCAGGCGTGTACGTAAGTAATGGTAGCGCTTTCTGAAGGCATGGGTTCTTATTTTGCAAAGTTTGTAATCGCTCGGTGTTTCATAGACACTCACCTTTCACGTACAGACTCTAAAAGGGATTGATTGGCAGCCCATGTGCCCAAACGACAACAATACATCAATAGCAATGTGTTTGTTCATTGATCATAAATAAATTGCTGACAGTTACAGATAGAGATGTCCTGTTTGTCTCAAGGTTAACAGATTGTACGGCTGAAATGTAAGGTATATGCATTCGACAAGAAATTGAATGAAAGCTATCTAAAGTAGTTTGCGAAACACTTTTCTTACATATGCAACTGTCTCAATAGGCTTCATTGTTAACTGCGGATGAACCACGAGATACCATTTAATGTAAAGTTTCCTTAGTATATACATACAACAGAAAACGTGAACACAAACAATGGAGTTGTCGCCAATTTGCTGGAATCTGACCAAACATTACAATTGTTTATTTTCCGGCCCCATTGTTACCTTGCCGGAGAAGGTCGCATACGTTTCAATTCAGTAAGAAAGAAAAGAACGGAAGATATGTTGTACTTTGACGCTTGACGACATGCCTTATGACATGCCCGCTTTTTAAGCTGCTGAAAAAAACGAATTATCTTTTGAAATATTCGCTCAATTTAATTACATGTGAAAAGTTTCATATATGTGTGTAAGCAAAGCCATAGAATAGGTTGGTTACTGCGACTACTTAGTTCGATATGCATTGTATTAGAAAACTGTTTGTTCCTCAAGATTGATATGCAGGCACGGACAGAAAACAATTACAGATAATTAAAAAAGGCGAGAGAAATAAATAGAGTAAGGAAGAAATATTGAGAAAGAAATATTCAGAAAAACAGATTGAGAAAGAAAGATCGAGAAAAAGACAGACACACAGACGAAAAGACAAAACAGACAGGCAAAACAGACAGGCAAAACAGACAAACAAAACAGACAGACAGACAGACAGACAAACAAAACAGACAGACAGACAAACAAAGCAAACAAAACAGACAGAGAGACGGACGGACGGACGGACGGACGGACGGACGGACAGACAGACAGACAGACTACATTTTAGGCATTGTCTCATATTGTCTATGTATTTCAGGTTAACGAAATCCATGTCAAAGTGTCTGTGGTCGAACGATAAATGTCCAATCAAGATCAACCACTTGTTATCCCGATTTGCAGATTCTTTCGTCGCAGGTAGATGCACAAAATTGTAAGTTAAGTCGGGCTGAATCGCGATCCAGAGTCCCTGTTATCATAACGTACTTTAGAATGGTATCTTGCTTTAACTCAAAATTCTTGTGCACCGTTGAGTATAGTTATAATCATTAGTGTTAAATGATGATATGAAATGAACTTGTAGAAAGAAAAAAACAATATTTGATACCACGCCGTTGCATAAGGGAGATAATCATTTTCAACTGAGTACCTGCATTGTGAAGGAGGTTTGAGATTACTGCCCTTGGGCATAAAACAGGCTCTGCAAAAGTATATCATGGAAAGCTATTGGACACTATCTATAAAATTAACAAGGAAAATATATTGCAAATACAATTTAAGAGTAAACTCTTTTGAATCTTAAAAACATTGTGGTAAAAAGAGGAATTGCTCGATAAGAGATATTTCTCATTTTCTTTAAATGTTTTCCAGATCCGTCGCAGCACATTGGTCAAATTTCGTTATTGTTTGGTAATGGGTTAAGACACTGCATGCAAAAAAAAGGAATCACTGGTACTAAATGTACAATATGGGAGTTTACAACACTACATATGCGATATATGCGAGTTTAAGCCACTGCTTGCATGATATATGATTTCAGAAACTACTCTTTATAACATAAACTGTAGCAAATGCGTCAACGTTTTACGTCATTTTAAATAATTATTTTAAAATCGGCTACTCATACATAATAGCGGATTATAACCTTGACATATATAATTGTTATCTTAAGCAATTCAAATTGCTATTTAGATTTCGCATTTAAGATCTATATTTAAAAACGAAAGTACATTAACGAGCAATTTCTCCTTTTCCCACAATGTTGTCTGCTCTATAAGAAGATTTTTTTTTTTAATTTCATCACATTTTGAAATGTCGTTTGTAAACGCTTTCAATTTTGAACAGCCGAAAATTTGGCTTTTGGTTAAGAGTTAAGGGGCAGGTATCAAGACTACTAAACATTTCATTTCTGTATATTTCCAGTTATAAAGAAACTGCCGGCGAGCGGTGTGTTGCCCAGCGAACAAAACTGTTTGACAAAACTAACTTAAAGGAATGTCTGTAAGTGTCATGATTTGAACATGTTATCTACACCAAATTCTCAGTACATGTCTCAACAGGACAATTGACCAGCCGTCCACCTGTTTGAGTCCTTTACACCATATTACTTCATTTTGTTGTCTCTAGTGTCAGTGATCTTTAAAACCATTGATGTACATGTAAAGGATTCAGGGTGTGCTTTATTTGCATTTAATTTTTATGGAACAACGGTCATAACACGAATATATAAGCAAACATTTATATATATTACGACATTTTTTGTAGTCTTGTGTCCATTTCGAGTCGAACTCCTCCTTACGTTCCGTAAGAAGGACATGGACTACTGTTTACCTTTAGAATGCTATGGGAATTTCTAAAACTATATTTTTGTATCGTTTGCTTTCTAAAACCATAGATATCTGGGTAGTTTTGATGAAAAAAATACTCAGAGAAGCAAACAGGTTAGATCACAGGCCAGTCGTCAACTAACTTTTTTTCATATTTACTCTCGCTTTTTACTTTCAACTTCGCAAAATCAAAAAGAAACTAAGCATCAGTGCGTTATTTTAGATTAGCATTGGTCGGCTGCTTGAAAATGTGTATTTGTGCGGTACGATATAAGGCGTAGATAGAGCATCGATTGTTGCGTTTCACATCGCAATAATAATCGCAATCAACTTATGTTGAAAAGTTAGTTGAAAACAACAAATTTTCGACTGTCCCAAATTGAAAGAGTTTGCAGACGACATTTCAAAATATGGTGAAATTGAACAATATTCTTCAGAAAGAGCAGAACACCTTGTGGGAAAAGGTTTTCCCACAATGTTTTCTAAAGTCGTCTGCAACAAATTCGTTATTGTTTGGGAAAGGGTTAAGGTTTCATCCTACAAAGTTACCATTTCTCACACAGAGACGGTGTGCGATATCAGGTGGATTGTATGAACCGGGAAAGTTTACATTCGGAACACAGTAAGGACAAGTTTTATAGGATCGATGCAGACAGGATGAACATTTACGTGTACGAAACATACCGCTGTGAACTCCTCCAAAAACGTAAGAAATACTCCAAGCGTCATCTTGTCATACCCCTGTTTCTTTTAAGATCTTAAGTTTCTATTGGCTCTAGTGTTATCCAAGAATCAAGTATACTGTCCCTTAATGTATTCTGAAAGAACAAGTTTGTCTATTAAACATTCATAAACTGTAATGAAGTAGACACATTTTCTTGTTCTACGGTGTACTAGTATCGGTACAGAGAATAGGAACAGTAGCTGTCCAGTCTGGCCAAGACATCGGAACTTCTGTTCATAACTCCCAAACAAAAACTCATGCATTAGGCAATAAAAAAACATACTTTCTTCTTAAAAGAAAACACATATGTGGTTAAGAAGGTCATCTCTTACTAGCGGAATGTTCCTGTTTGAAAATCCGAAGCGACGGTTCGGTGGCAATTTCTTTCTCAAATCTGCCTACGTTATTCCCCGCATTATATCTAGGTACTAACCAGAGAGGGATAGCGGGCAAAATAAAGAAAAATGTTACTGGCCAACATTTTCCAGATACTTTATGTCATTTGGAAAATTAGATTTAGCATTCCTTTTAATGTGTGGTATTTTTAGATGGAAAGGATTCGTGTATCTATAAATCATCATCGAAACAAACCACGGAATGTTTTAGAGGATTTCAACAAGGGGAAAGAAACTTAGTAGCCGCTATCACCAATGGCAGAGATATTCCGCTAGACAAGCTTTGCAGGTAGGCATTAAGCACACATATCTATAAAGTGATATCCTATAAGACAGCTCGTGCCAAATTCCTCACAGTGACCTCCCTTTACAGAATTGATCACTGCCACCTCAAATGTCACATGGTCATCTGCTTTGAAATGAAAATGGTGGTAAAAGA
>OX401408.1:44904561-44912061 GCA_947846245.1 Cerastoderma edule
TTGTAATTTTTTTATCTCCCCCAAAAAACTAACATGCAAAAGACAACACAGCTGTTTGAAAAATATGCCCAGTCCATATATAAGTCCAATAAACCTTATCATATACAGAACACGAAAGCAACATTTATTTACCTTGTCATCTTAATTTTCGAATACAGATAGATCTTTCGTTTTGGTGATAAATGGCTATATATTAAGGAGAGAAGAGAGAACACATTTTTACGGATATATGTCAATCTTGTTTGCAATTGGGATTGACCAATGAAAACCCACCTTCATATTCAGTACGGTTTATACCGGAAATCAGTCTGTCAACCGAATAGTCACCACCGAGGGCACGTTTAAATTTACTCGTTTTATTGAAGTTTCTGTACAACTGAGACACTTGACTGGTGGGTTGGTGATTGAATGGATTACTATGTGCAATTCAATACCGCCTCAAGCCGATTCAACAAAAGGGCCCGAAAAAATGTCCCCTTTAACCCTTTACAGCCATAACCCCCAAATTCACATGCTCTCAATTAGAGACAAGATCATCTAAAGGTTGTTTCCATTTCCTACACTTACAAAGCTGATTTTTGTGCCCCTCATATACAGTGGTGTCTCGTTAATCCGAATACGTCCGCTCCAAACAAAATTTCTGGATTACCGAATCATCCGGACTAATGAAGCATAACCTGTTCTTATACACATTAAGACATAAACGGTCTATATGCACGTGTATATTTATAACCATTTACCAAACGCCAAATTGTCGAACGCCTTAAATTAAAAGAGTTTGTAGACGACATTTCTAAACGTGATGAAATTCAAAATTATTCTTCTGATATGGCAGAACATATTGTGGGAAAAGGAGAAATTGCTCGCCACGAGCAATTTCTCCTTTACCCACAATGTTTTCACAAGTCGTCTGTAACAAACTGGCCAAATATCGTTATTGTTTGGCAATTGTTTAAGCAAATTACTGCAAATTAATTCCGTTCCCTCACAATTTCGTTCGGATTGCGAGACATCCGGATTATCGGGTCCGGATAAACGAGTCTCCACTGACCATACCATGATTTGATGTTGATGGTTTAAAAGACCCATGTTATTAGAGACAGGGTTTAAAAATAACAACATACCATTTTCACTCTCTTTGCTCCGTAATCCCCGGCAAAAGCTATTTGAAGAAATGTCTGAGGCGTTCAAATTGCCTCCGTGCGTGGGAAGATTATTCCCCATGGGGGAACTTGACATATGGACCAATCATGAAGAGGTGCTTATATTCTCATTCAAGTATAGCCTCACCTCTGACAAAATGGGTAAAAACCTTTGATTGGTCAAATGACATGATCGTCGTAAACTATCCTAACTTGGATAATACAAGCTGTATCTGTGGTAGAATAAAATATATACGTCTAGATTATTTCCATTATTACTATCCCTGTAATGGGAAACACTGTTTTCCAAGAGATGCAAGGCTTCAACCTCTACAGCTGATTGACAAACTAAAATTCAATTTTAACGTCCAAAGTCCCTCACATCTGTGAACGTGTACCTTTAAAGTCACCGACAGCCCGTCAATAGGCATAGTTCAGGATCACCAGTTGGCCTCATTCAACATGTTCAGTTTACGGGACAGTGTGAACATGGGTTTATGTATTCAATCAATACTACCCTGTTAAAGCCGGCTTGCCTTAATCTGATTGATAATTTATGTGTGTCCGAGTATGTGTTTGTCTTTTCGTCTGCGTATCATGATCTCTCATCCCTTGTTTCGCTGTTATTATCTCTCTCTCATTGTCTCTCTGTCCTTGTGTCTCTATACTTCTGTGTTTGTCCTGGTTTCTCTATACTAGTCTCTCTGTCATTGTCTCTCTAAACTTATCTCTTTGTCATTGTCTCTCTTTACTTGACACCCTGTCCTTGTCTCTCTGTCCATGTCTCTTTGTTATTGTCTCTCTGTCCATATCTCTATCTCATTGTCTCTCTGTAGTCGGTCCTAATCTCTCTGTCCTTGTCTCTTTGTCTTTGTCTCTTTGTGCATGTCTCTCTGTCTTTGTGTCCTAATCTCTGTGTCATTGTCTTTCTAAACTTGTCGCTCTGTCCTTAACTCTGTGTCCGTGTCTCTCGGCAATTGTCTATATATGCTTGTCCCTCTATCCCTGTCTCTATGTCCGTGTCTTTCTGTCCTTGTCTCTCTGTCCATGTCTCTCTGCCCTTGCCTCTCATTACTTGTCTCTCTGTCCTTGCGTCTCTATAAATCTATCGTCGTCCGTGTCTCTCTATACTAGTCTCGTTGTCCTTTTTTCTCTATACTTGTCTCTTTATCCTTGTGTCTCTTTACTTGTATCTTTGTCCTTGTGTCTCTATACTAGTCTCTCTGTCATTGTCTCTCTGTCATTGTGTCTGAATCATTGTCACTGTGTCCTTGTCTCTCTGCCAATGTCTCTCGATCATTGTGTCCTAAACTCTCTGCTATTTGCTCTATAAACTTGTCTCTCTGTCCATGTCTCTCTGTCCATCTCTCTTTGTAATTGTCTCTCTGTACATTTCTCTCTCCATGTCTCTTTGTTATTGTCTCTCTGTCCTTGTCTCTCTCTGCCCTTGTCTCTCTGTCCTTGTCTCTCTGTGCATGTCTCTCTGTCATCGTCTCTCTGTCTTTGTGTCCTAATCTCTCTGCCATGCTCTCTCTAAACTGGTCTCTCTGTCCTTGTCTCCCTGCCCTTGTCTCTCTGTCCACGTCCCTCTGCCCTTGCCTTTCTATCCATGTTTCTCTGTCCTTGTGTCTCTTTACTTGTTGCTATGTCCTTGTCTCCCTGTCCTTGTCTATCTGTCCTTGTCCCTCTTTCCTTGTTTCTCTCTCTCCTTGTCTCCCCGTCCTTGTCTCTTTGTCCATGTTCCTCTGTCAATGTCTTGTTGTCCTAATCTCTCGGTCTTTGTGTCCTAATCTATTTGTCCATGTCACTCTGTCCTTGTCTCTGTGTCCCTGACTCTCTAACCTTGTCATTATGTCCTTGTGTTCTAATCTCTCTATTATAGTCCCTCTATCCTTGTTGCTCTATCCATGTCTCTCTGTCCTTGACTCTCTGTCCTTGTCATTCTGTCCTTGTCTCTCTGTCCTTGTCTCCCTGTCCTTGGCTCTCTGTCCTTGTCATTCTGTCACTGTCACTGTCTCTCTGTCCTTGTCTCTCTGTCATTGTCTCTAAATCCTTGTCTCTCTGTCATTGTCTCTGAATCATTGTCTATTTGACATTGTCTCTGAATCCTTGTCTCTCTGTCCTTATCCCTCTTTACTTGTTGCTCTGTCTATGTCTCTCTGACCATGTCTCTCTATCCATGTCTCTCTGACCATGTCTCTCTATCCATGTCTCTCTGACCATGTCCCTCTATCCATGTCTCTCTGTCCTTGCCTCTCTATCCATGTCTCTCTGTTCTAGTCTCTCTATCCATGTCTCTCTGTCCTTGTCTCTCTAACCATATCTCTCTAACCTTGTCTCTCTGACCATGTCCCTCGGTTCTTGTCTCTTTGTCCATGTGTCTTTGTCCATGTCTCTCTGTTCATGTCTCTGTTCGCCCTTGTGTCTCTATTCATGTTCATCTGTCCTTGTCTTTCTGTCCTTGTCTATCTATCTTTGTCCCTCTGTTCTTTCTTTTTGTCCATGTCTCTTTGTCCTTGTCTCCCTGTTCTTGTCTATCTGTCCTTGTCTCTCGTTCATTGTCTCTCTCCTTGTCTCACTGTCTTGTCTCTTTGTCCATCTTCCTTTGTCAATGTCTCGTTGTCCTAATCTCTCGGTCTTTGTGTCCTAATCTATTTGTCCATGTCACTCTGTCCTTGTCTCTGTGTCCATTTCTCTCTAACCTTGTCATTCTGTCCGTGTGTCCTTATCTCTCTATTTTTGTCCCTATTTCCTTGTTGCTCTATCCATGTCTCTCTGTCCTTGTCTCTCAGCCCTTGTCTCTCTGTCCTTGACTCTCTGTCTTTGTCATTCTGTCCTTGACTCTCTGTCCTAGTCATTCTGTCATTGTCTCTCTGTCCTTGTCTCTCTGTCCATATCCCTCTGTCCTTGTGTATTTGTTCATGTCTCTTTGTCCCTGCCTCTCTGTTCTTGTCTCCGTGTCCTTATCTCTCTATCTTTGGCCCTCTGCCTTTGTTTCTCCGTCCTCGTCTCTCTATCCTAATCTCTCGGTACCTGTTTCTCGATCATTGTCTCTCTGGCATTGTCTCTTTGTCTTTGTTTCTCCGTTATTGTTTGTTTCTCCGTCCTTGTCTCTCTGTCCTTGTCTCTTTGTCTTTGTCTCTCTATCCATGTCTCTCTGACCATGTCTCTCTATCCATGTCTCTCTGACCATGTCTCTCTATCCATGTCTCTCTGACCATGTCCCTCTATCCATGTCTCTCTGTCCTTGTCTCTCTGTCCATGTCTCTCTGTCCTAGTCTCTCTATCCATGTCTCTCTGTCTTTGTCTCTCTAACCTTATCTCTCTAACCATCTTTCTCTGACCATGTCCCTCTATCCATGTCTCTCTGTCATTGTCTCTATGTCCTTGTCCCTCTGTCTTTGTCTCTCTGTCCATGTATCTCTGTCATTGTCTCTCTGTCCTTGTCTCTCTATCCATGTCTCTCTGACCATGTCCCTCTATCCATGTCTCCCTGACCATGTCTCTCTATCCATGTCTCTCTGTCATTGTTTCTGTGTCCATGTCTGTCTATCCTTGTCTCTCTGTCCATGTCTCTCTATCATTGTCTCTCTATTCATGTCTCTCTGTCATTGTCTCTCTATCCATGTCTCTCTGTCCTTGTCTCTCTATCCATGCCTCTCTGACCATGTCCCTCTATCTATGTCTCTCTGTCATTGTGTCTCTGTCCTTGTCTCTCTGTCCATGTCTCTCTGTCCTTGTATCTCTGTCCTGGTCTCTCTATCCATGTCTCTTTGACCATGTCCCTCTCTCCATGTCTCTATATCCATGTCTCTCTGTCATTGTTTCTGTGTCCATGTCTCTCTGTCCTTGTCTCTCTGTCCTTGTCTCTCTGTCTATGTCTATCTGTCCTTGTCTCTCTATCCATGTCTCTCTGTCCTTGTCTATCTGACCATGTCCCTATATCTATGTCTCTCTGTCATTGTCTCTCTGTCCTTGTCTCTCTGTCATTGTCTTTCTGTCCACATTTCTCTGTCCTTGTCTCTCTATCTATTTCACTCTGTCCATGTCCCTCTATCCATGTCTCTCTGTCATTGTTTCTCTGTCATTGCCTCTGTAATTGTCTCATTGTACTTCTCTCTCAATCAAAATATACCTGTCATTTTATCTGTTCCAACCTATGTGACTTGGCCTGTCTGTTCTGTTTTAACTTATTTATTCTACACCGACTGTGAAACAAGTTCTTACAACTTTAATTAATCACTCTCGATTCTGCTTCCTGGATACTTTTCCAGTAATCGTGGCGAATGTGGATTAATGAAAGTTCGCAAGGTAGATCCCGCTTCTCATGGGCTTCAACACACGACTCTCGTATCCGGAAGCCGACGCTCTACCCCTGGACCACTGTCCTCCACCGGTCTATTCTCGTCTGTCTTTATGCTAATCTGGTATGTGCCAGTCCGTCTGTTTACATACTTGATCGGTTCTGTGTTCTTGTCTTGGTCTGCCTATCCTTCTCTGTCTTGGTCTGTATCTTTGTCGTTCTGTATGGATAACTAGGTATGTGTATGCGCCTATCTATCTATCATCGTCTGCCTATCTGTTTCACTTGATTATTGTATGAGTCGGTCTCCCTTGGAATGTATGTATTGTCTGTTCCAAAGGTCTGTTAGTTAGTTTTTATATCCGTCTGACTAATCTTATCTGTGAATCTGACAGTGTTTGTCTGTCTGTCAAATGATCGCATTTGCGCATATACACGCATACGCATAGCCACACGCAATCATGCGTGTAAGCTTTAGTCAAAAATGTGTCGTCAATTATATACCCCACCGCAATTTATTCACCCTCGTAATAACTTCCTTATATTTCATGAAAACAAAATTATTATCCCCAAAAATGTCGTTTTAACATTAAAGGAGCTTGTTCACACATGTGACATTTTGTAAGTCAAAATAAATTGGCTTTGAAATAATGCAGTCATTGTATTGCAACATGATACCTTTAAACAGAAACATGAACGCAAAACGTGAATTTGTCAATATATTCAAGTTGGTGCAAACGGTATTCGGTGGATTTTAAAACTGTTGCCACGCCTTTGGATCTGAAACATGATTAGCCATGTAATCAGGCTTTAAATCCTTAAATATGGGCTATTTTTCATCCCGGTGGATTTTCTCCATAGCATCTCAAAAAACAGGCCAGCGGCTTATACAATATAAACGTCTTGGGGCCCGTTTTACTAAACAACTTACGGAAAATATTTGTGTAAGTCATAATTGATTAACATGGATCATATCTTCAATGAAAGTACAATATTGCAATGTGACACGTCATTGGAAGCGTCTCGGAGAGACGATTCCAATGATGTGTTACTTTGCAATATTGCTTCGTCCAATATTGAAATAAGAGGAATTGTTGTTTTAGACTTACGCAAATCTTAAGCGTAAACTGTTTAGTAAAACGGTACCTTGGTCCATATGAAGACTACTCTCATAAGATCTTGTATTGTCTTTTCACAGTGTTGTTTTTCTTCACAAAATTGTAAGAATTTATTTTGTTCATAGATAGAGCTATCTTATCCTAGGACCTTATTAAGTTGTCGCAAGTCATTTGATGCGATGAGTTAAATGGGGGAACTGGTAACTAAATAAAAAACAAATTGGTAAATATTAAGAATTAGCAGGGACTTTGAATACCTTTGAAAACCTTGTTAAACTTGAAACTTTCAATTAATCGTTTTTTCTTCCTTGTTGTCAAAAACATTGAGAACAAACCAATCCTGTAACTGCAAAAGTAGGATAATGTATGCAGACGATGTTGGATAATATAAAGTTTCAAGCTGAGAAATGTAAAACAGGCCCATTAAATATTTTTTTTAACAATGTTGCATGGAAACCTTTTTGATAAAAGGAGAACAGGTCACAAGCCGTTGCTTCTAAAATGGACTCACATATTTATATTTCAACGTTTACAAATAGATTGTCGTCTACTGATAAGATGACAAATAGCTATGTGAGGCAACATTATACTAGATTTTTGACAGCATTCGAACCTCGTTTATAACCCTATAGAGAGAAATATAGATCATTTGTATCACAGATAGTGTTTATTTCGTAAACAACGACCTTAAATTAAAAAAGAATGTGTTTTTCTTAGATAACTACATCACTTTGGTCTTCTGAAACGTTTGGTCGCTCTTGTCGCGTGACTTTATCAAGGTACGCGAGAAAGAATTCCCGCGGTTACTTCTAAATCTGCTTTCCGGTAGAAGTGCTGATATGCGCGAAGGCTCACTTCATATTATTTGGCTAATTCACAGGGTTTCAGCAATTTAGTAGTAAATAAATCGAATATGGTCTTTCGTTTTGTGACAACG
>OX401408.1:44917061-45029561 GCA_947846245.1 Cerastoderma edule
GAAAAAGTGTGAATAAGGAAAATTTGCTTGACATAGATAATAACCCCTTCTTTCACAGTGTTTCAAATTCTTGCCATTTAGAAGAAAATAGCAAGTTGGTGTTATTGACCCATGAGGTATGGTGTGAATGGTTATATATGATTATGATATGAAAAATAATGTTTTTCTCAAGATATCAGTTAGAGACTGGAGATCATCATGGCAAAAGGATTTATTGCTCATATTGAACAGTACTGTTAAATAATTCATTTTAGAGTAATTTCTCAATAATCAAGGTCATTTATTTATCTTTTTTCTATTTTTTTAATAATTATTGAGGATTTGCCTTCTTTCTCAAGCAGGAACTTTCAAAGTTTTTAAGTTTATTGTATGCATTTAATCTAGTTATATTTTGTTTTTAATTTTGAAATTAAAATATCAAAATTATCGGGAATCTTGAGTTCTTGTTGACGTGTTGACTCCTTTGTGTATATACAGTGGTCGTTTCAGTAGGTCAAAAGTAGTTCCGGCAATGTTGATCATGTGATACGTCACGTGACGCATTGACCTGATATCACTTATTTATATCAGGCATGCGATATCAGTCAGTAGATGGGCTAGTTGCTAGATAAAAATAAATAATCAATAATTATAACATTCACTCCGCAGTAAGAGCCAGCATCATGTCGAACGTAACGTCTGAGTCGGCCCACAGCAGTGGGTACGACGTTGACGTATACGGAATAGCCGACGGCACATTCTACAAGATCCACATCCCCGCAATGGTATGTATCTGCGTCAGCCTCATCAGTGCCATACTAGCCATAGTTCTCTCATTCCGACAGAAAAGTTACCGATCTTTCTTCGACAAGTGGAGCAAGAGTGAGCGGTTTGTTGTGTACTTGGCTGTGTGTGACGGACTATTTAACGTGGCGCACTTCACGGACCATTTCCACATAGCCATTGTACGGGGTCACGTCTATCCGGCGGCCTTGTGTCGGTTCTATGGATTCATGCTGGCTGAGTTTATCACGGCGCAGAACCTCATGGTGAATGTTGTCGCCATCAACGCCTTCATGCTCATGTACTTCAATAAGAACCTAAACTTCGGTCGATGTGACTGGCGCCTGTTGTTGTGGACGTTTGGTACCCCGTTCCTGGGTAGCATGATCGCGCTAGCGTCGGGGCAGCTGGGTCCAAATGGTGTTTTGTAAGTACATGGAGATTTTCCTTTTCACTTAAAAATGGTATTTTTTTTTTCAATTGCTTCAGGAGAATGTAAACAATGGTTTCCCAAATGTTTTTTTTAAGTAGATCAAGATATTTCCCCTGTTATCGTCATTTTTCATGAAAAAAGAATTATGTTTTGACCAAGCGTCGAATCCACATGTATATGTAGCAGAAGTTGGTGGCGAAATAAACTATTGTTTTGTGAAAACGGTATATAACTTAATGATTTTCTATCGTATAAACGCACATTTCGCTTCTATTCTTATACCATTCGAGTTCAAGTGTTGTTCTTCTTTCAATTTGGATACTTACCGATGCTGTTAAATAAGCAGCGACAGATTTGTCCATACAAACCATTGGTACTGTTTTGTATCTGTTTTATATATAAGAGTCATGTTTCTGTGACAAAATAAAATCTTTTTTCATAGGAATGTCGTTTTCATATTGAACTGACTATGGTAAATGATTCATTCATATAAAGCCGTTCTGTCGCACTTATTGATAAAAAGATTGAGAAACACTATTAGTGTCACAAACGGAAAGAAAACTGTTTTTTTTTTTCATTAAATACTAATACTGCTATTGTTTACAATGTTTACCAGTGACAATTTACCATATTATGGTTACGGATAGAGTATTGTCAAATTTTGGTTTCGCACATGATACTCTTTGTAATCTTAAACATGTACTATAGATCAGATCAGCTGTTAGCCGATTTTAAAAGTTGGCCATCTCAGTGGAAGAGGCTGGGGTCGGGTTAAAAGGGAAATTCTGACTTCAAGTAAAAGCTACCCTGATTCATATTTATGTATTCTTATACTTCAAAGTAGTTCATATATAAGTGAGACAAATATACAATTATCCTTTGACCTAGAATATATCGAGTTGAAGGTTGTATGAAAAAAAGGGAGTTACGGGATAGTTTTGGTTTGGATATTAAAACAATTGAAATGGAATACACAGATCTGACGAATGCTTGGTATTATAGCAAATGACATTTATACTTAGTTTTAAAGCATTTCCGTTGTTTTCGTCTATTTTCTTTGCACTGGGCAATCTATCGTTTTTGCGTTAATTCTTCTTAACCCTTTCCGAAACAACAACTTTTCGACTGTCCCAAATTGAAAGAGTTTGCAGACGACATTTCAAAATGTGATGTTATTGGAAAATATTCTTCTGATAGAGCAGACAACTTTGTGGGAAAAGGAAAAATTGCTCGTTACTAGCAATTTCTCCTTTTCCCACAATGTTTTCTAAAGTCATCTGCAACAAAGTAGTCAAATGTCGTTATTGTTTCGGAAAGGGTTAAGCCCGCCGACACATGGTTGAAAACATACCATCATTTTCTGGTTTGGCGACATTCGAAATAGTAAAATGGGTAAAATGCAATAGGTGTTTTAAACAAACATATAAACGGGACTTAATTGACCTCATGTATTTTAGATATTGTATCTTAAAAGATTCAGCCGCAAAATTCCCCCATTGTCGATTTATTGCAGTTGCTATTTCGATGCCGTAAAGGGGAAGTTGGCTAACATCTTTTTCACGACGGTTCCCTTGCTCCTCGTCATCATCCTAAACTCGATCCTGTACGTCCTAACATGGGTCAAACTCCACCAGCAGGCCTCCCAGCTGGATGCAGCCTTGCAGCACATGTCAGCCAGCATGCGGGCCTCGCATCGTGCAGCCCGCGCCATGTCCCTGTTCGTTATCGCATTCTTCGTACAGTGGTGGGCTATGGCCATGTACGGGATCATGCAGCTGGTCACAGAAGACATACCACAGGCGGTGTTCCATCTCGTTACCACCTTCTCAAACATCGGAGGCCTCCTGAATCTGCTGGTGTTCCTGGTGATGCGACGCCGACAGCTGTCCAAGGGGGAGAATGTCTCTGATGATACAATCAGGAGGACAAACAGGGCCATGAAAAGCAGCTCGGACAAAACACTCGATGCGCTTACCGTCACACTGGCAACGGACCATTCAACGACAGCAGGCCTGTAGCATTCGGAACATCTTGGTTACTGTGCAAGCGTCTTTGTGATGCATTTTGAGACAAAGAAGGAGCTTTAGAACCTTTGGTGAATCATACAGAAGGGATTCGTTTTACAAAGATTGATGTACCTATACCTTGGGATTCCTCTAGGTTATGTTGATTTTTCTCCTGTTTAAATTGCAAATATAATGTGTGCATTCCATAACTGTAATTCTAAACCTTAAACGGGAAAGTGAACATAAACGCGCTTGTATTTAGATTTACGAAGTATATTCAGAACTTTATAAATAACGTTTAATTTACGTCTGAATGAAATACTTTCTCAGGTATGCACGTCTGTCTATACAATGTATATACAAGACAGGTAAACGAACCTTTTGTATGGTTTGGGCTTTGATTCCTGTGTTTTTTGACAGTATAGCATATTTTTCTAGTTTAGAATAGTGAGTTGTGTAAACTTATGTTACGACTTGGCCATTTTCTGAGATTGTCTTGTCGTTGAAATTATTAATGTATTTCCAATCATGTTTTAAGCGACCGTTATTAGATAACAAAGAACCATGTTGTTTATGATTATTGATACGGACGTCAGTCATCCTGATTTAATTGCCTCATGTATAAAGATAGCCTCAGAATTATATACGTTCAGCTCTGTTTTACCCTTATAGTGCTGGAACCGACTGTATGCTTATGTAAACAGGTTAGATTCAGGCCTGCCGCCTTGTAAATTGGCGACTGGCATGTGCTCTAACCTGTAAGCTACTCTGAGTATCTTTCATCATCAAAATTAAGCAGATGTTTAAAGTTTTGGCCAGCGGATGACACAAAAATCTATTTTTAGAAAATAACCCAGCTTTCTAAAGTTTAAACAAATACGATCATACAAATACATTAAATAGCTTATTATCATTTTTCATTGTTAATCCATTGTTTATCTATTGACCGAGTCATCGTTAACACGAATCTATATCCCTGTTTTGTAGTTATATATTTCAGAAGCGCCATGAAGTAGGTGGGTTTTTCCTAGATAGTAGTCAAGGACTTTCATTACTTATGTATTGTATTTAATTATACCAGATCCCAGGCTCTCTGACGCAAACAATACCATATTATGTATAAGTCAGCTGACTCTTCAAATTGATTGCCTAACATAAACATAAACACGTTAGTGTCATTTTCTGCAATAGTTGTTGTAAAGTGAATGATAGTATTTGAATATATCATATATTAGATAATGTGTAATTATTAATGTGGTTTATCTATGCGTAAGTTTGCGTACGGACAACAGTCTGCTGGGTTAGATATATATTTTCTGAGAGACAAAAACGCTTGATGAGCATCGTTCTCAGCGGTAAAATGTAATAGGTATTTTATACAAATTTATAAAAGAGACTTTATTGACCTCAAGTATTTCAAACTTTGTCGCTTAACCGATTCAGCCACGATATTTATTTTCTTTTACTACATTACATATTAATCAAATGCTTTTAATGTTGTTTTTATTTAATCTCAACTTACCATTTATTTAAGCAGCTAACAGTGAACTAATGCACAATATCAGGGATTTTGCAAATTACATTCTGGATGGTCCAAATGTCTTGTATTGTATTTCAAATAAACCGTTTATTTGAGCAGCTATAAATGTACTAACCCACACTATTAGGAAAGACATGACCTCTTTACCAAAACTTTATATTTGTATCCCCCTAAGCACATCAAAATTGCTGATATGTAACAGTGAACATTTGATCTATGTGATGAATGGTTACGTAGTACAATATCAAAGGAAATGGAAATATATTAAAGCGGGCAACAGCATCAATATTCTAACTAATTAGCCATTGATACACATGGTTTCGTATTCTTGGTTTAAAAGAATTTCTAGCTATTCACGAAATTAAGTGCAGTTGTCCATGTATATGGTATGACACTGATGTGTTCGTGTTATTGACTAGCAGTTTGTCGACGGGGAGAATTTTTTATTTGAAACCATTCTTCAAATAGGAATATTAACTTTTCCAGTATGCGTTGAAGATCTGCATGGTTCAAAACAACAAATCTATCGAAACCTACCAAAAAGGTCGTACAAACCAAATATCATAACCTTCCATACTCTGTCGTTTATGACTTTATTGTTCAGCTAAGACAGAAAACCCGACCTGGAAAACGCAGGTACAAGGGTTTATCGCATGCTCTTGCCCTTTTTCCTTATAAATGGTATGTATAGTTATGTGACATTCCTGCCCATTTGTAAAAGCAGTCAGTGGCCCTGATCAAATAAGTCGTCCAGTGCTTTACCCATTACGAAACGATAACGAGATTTGACCAGTTTGTGGCAAACGACTCTTGAAAACATTGTGGGAAAAAGAGAAATTGCTCGTAACCAGCAATGGTTCCTTTTCACACAATGTTTTCTGCTCTATCAGAAGATAATTCTTAATTTCATCACACTTTGAAATATCGTCTGCAAACTCTTTCAATTTGGGACAGTCAAGAATTTGCCGTTTGGTAAAGGGTTAAGAAGTGTTAACGGGGAGATACACGGAAACTAGATAGTTGCACAGTCAACCGTCATTATACTCCACGTAACACTAACGGATGGATTCTCAACTTAACAAAGTGGTTCACCTTTTACCAAAAAATAACGACCTTTAATCTCGTTCTTGGAGACGACGCTGGAAAACAATGTGGGAAAGGAGAAAATGCTCGTAACGAGCATTCCTTCCTTTTCCCAGAATTGTTTCTTCTCTACCAGAAGACTTTTATCAAAGTTCAATATGTTGTCTGGAAACTCTTTCAATTGGGACAGTTGTAAATTTGACGTTTTGTAAAGGGTTCAACACAACAATAAATACGTTCTCATTGAGGATATCGATTCAATTGTTCTCCGACTAATGATGTCATGTTTTCCAGATTATTAATGATGCATACATGTAGTTCAATAAATCTAATTGAAGGTTGAAGTTGAAAATAAGTTATTGATTAGGACCTTGTGTCAAGTGATATATTGTGATAACGACATTGTTTTATTGTAAGGTTGTCTCTCATAATGACATACGCAATTGTTCTGTCTACTTTTATGCAGTCAAATAGATTAGGTTAATTCGTTTACATTTACAATTAACGAAATACCTTGTTTTTTTCGCTTTTGAAACGCCATCAATCGTATTGACAGACGATTTCGATCGAAAGGATGTAGGAAAATGGAACGTTCTCGTTGTATGCAATTATTCGATTAGTCTCAATTGATTTCAAGGTTCGTCAACATTTCAAACAATCTACCCTACAATTTGGACGTTAAGTCATTTCTCAGTTGGTCTTATTGACACTCAAAGAATTAAGACACATAGAAAGAACCTGTAATGTTTTATCTGTAAAGTGTATTCAAAATGATCTAAAGTAATTTATGCCAGTTAAAGCACAAGTCTGTCATACATGAACTTAATTCAATAGCCTTTTTCTCTTATCGGTTTCTGTCTGCATCAGTAGGACTTATCGAATGAAACCTTGCTTAGTCCCTTACCAAACGCCAAATCTCTTACTGTAAAGAAATTGCAGACGACATTTCAAAATGTGATGAAATTAAAAAATAATCTTCTGATAGGGGTGAAAACATTGGGGAAAAAGGAGAAATTGTTCGTTTAGAGCAATTTCTCCTTTTCCCACATTATATTGAGAGGGAGAGAGAGAGAGAGAGAGAGAGAGAGAGAGAGAGAGAGAGAGAGAGAGAGAGAGAGAGAGAGAGAGAGAGAAATAGAGAGAGAGAGAGAGAGAGAGGGAAAGAGAGAGAGAGAGAGAGAGAGAGAGAGAGAGAGAGAGAGAGAGAGAGAGAGAGCGAGAGAGAGAGAGAGCAAGAGAGAGAGAGCGAGAGAGAGAGAGAGAGAGAGAGCGAGAGCGAGAGCGAAAGAGAGAGAGAGAGAGAGAGAGAGAGAGAGAGAGAGAGAGAGAGAGAGAGAGAGAGAGAGAACGAGAGAGAGAGAACAGAGAGAGCGAGAGAGAGAGAGAGAGAGAGAGAGAGAGAGAGAGAGAGAGAGAGAGAGAGAGAGAGAGAGAGAGAGAGAGAGAGAGAGAGAGAGAGAGAGAGAGAGAGAGGAGAGAGAGAGAGAGAGAGAGAGAGAGGGTGGTGGAGGGGAAGATAGGTCGGAGGTCGGGAGGAGGTCGGGGGGAGGGAGGAGGTCGGGGAGGAGGAGGGAGGGAGGGAGGAGGGAGGAGGGAGGTCGGGAGGGAGGTCGGAGGAGGGAGGGAGGAGGGAGGAGGGAGGAGGTCGGGAGGAGGTCGGGAGGAGGAGGAGGGAGGAGGAGGGAGGGAGGGAGGGAGGAGGGAGGGAGGGAGGAGGTGGAGGAGGAGGAGGAGAGGAGGAGGAGGGAGGGAGGGAGGGAGGGGAGGAGGGAGGAGGGAGGGAGGAGGGAGGAGGGAGGAGGAGGGAGGAGGGAGGAGGAGGAGGAGGGAGGAGGAGAGGAGGAGGAGGAGGAGGAGGGAGGAGGGAGGGAGGAGGGAGGAGGAGGGAGGAGGAGGAGGAGGAGGGAGGGAGGGAGGGAGGAGGAGGAGGAGGAGGAGGGGAGAGGGAGGAGGGAGGGAGGGAGGGAGGAGGAGGGGAGGAGGAGGAGGGAGGAGGAGGGAGGGAGGGAGGAGGGAGGGAGGGAGGGAGGGAGGGAGGGAGAGGAGGGAGGGAGGAGGGAGGGAGGAGGAGGAGGAGGGAGGAGGGAGGGAGGAGGGAGGGAGGGGAGGGAGGGAGGAGGAGAGGAGGGAGGAGGAGGGAGGGAGGGAGGGAGGGAGGAGGGAGGGAGGAGGAGAGGAGAGAGGAGGAGAGAGAGAGAGAGGAGGAGAGAGATTGGCAGAGATTGGCAGAGAATGAGAAAGATACGGAGAGAGAGAATGAGTTGCAGAGAGAGAAATAGATTGATTGAAGTTTGGACGAGGTTATAAAACGTTAAATCAGATAAGCTTGCTTATTTCTATATGTCGATGTCAATCGATAATTCTTTTTTTCCCAAATCCGATATGGGGGTTATTTGTTAACAGGATCACGGATAAGTGCCCTCCCGGAGATGTGCCCCTCGAACATTTTAAACTGGGCGGAGAACTGCCCTCCCAATAGAAATTAGGGGGTGGAGAGGTGCCCTCTCGTCAAAACTGATGCCATGAATAAGCCCTCATTGGTGGTGTTACCCCTTAAAGAATACCCTTCTGCAAGATGTTTTTCCTCATGTGCAGTACCACAAAAAAAAACAATAATTGTTCATCATATGCTCACAATGTTTTCGCGTTTCGCGACTGAATTTTATATTATCCTCTCTTTTTCCCGCAGTTCAGACAAAGAGCGACAGGGTTTTTAGGGGTGCTTATATTCGACCGTCCCGGTTTTGTGGGAGGGCACTTCTCCGCCTCCTTAAAATAAGGGGGCAAGTCTCCGGGAGGGCACTTCCCCGGGAGGCCACTTCTCCGGATAATCCCTTCCAATGATAGTGACTTACCAATAACACACGATACATGTGACTCTTTGCTTTTATGTGAAGCCGATTAAACAAGGGTATCGCAGCTGATTTATCAGAACAAAGAACTCTCGTAAACATCATCGCGATGTTGCGTTTGAACGTTGCTACTACATTCATGAGCCATGGTGAAATGGTACAGAACCCTATACAAACAAGTACAAGTGTCAAAATGTATGCATAATCGCCGTAAATCTGCTTTATTTCAAATATACGTAGATGGGGTCTATGCGATAGTTTCCGAATATAATTTAGTTTCAGATCGTGAATTGCATTCCAGGCCCCATACACAAGATACAACATATGAATAAATAATAACATTTCTAAAATATGAGTTAAGTGTCCCAAAGATTATTAACACACTACACTATACTACTAGGAAACCATGGGTAAATTAGAAAATCCATTGTTTGTCCTTTACCAATTCAGTATTAAATAAAATTATTATTAACACTAATTTAATACTGTATGGCGGGTTTTTTTCTGGCTGGAACGGTTATTCACAGCCGTATGACATGGGACACTCGGAGAGACGGTCGATTCGTTAACATGTCAACATACACGCGTCAACAGACTCGAAAGATGTCCGTCGACAAAGCAGTTACCGAACTTGCTATAACGATTTTGACAGACGAACGGTCGACTGCTATTGGTCATGTAATATTGTTTAAAGGATTTTGATGGTCGGGGTTTAATCCATTCGACACATCGAAAGAGCCGAAGAGGTCACGGCTTTGGAGCACCGCAACATTGCCAGCTATAATTTCGGTTTGAGCGATTTACTGTTGCTATATTTCTGTTGATAGCTTTATTTATTTGAGTAGACATGCCTGGAAAACAATAGGATAATAGTAGTGGGAAAAACGCCTACGAGTTCGAAGAAAAAACAGGTTCAATAGCAAGAAATCACCATGGCGGCCAGTGGTATAACTGTGGACCTGGACAAGGGAAAAAACTAATGGTAGTGATAGAGACTCATCTTAATTCCAACAACAAACAAGACAAACTACACATACACACAATACAAACTACACATACACACAATACAAACTACACATACACACAATACAAACTACACATACACACAATACAAACTACACATACACCCAATACAAACTACACATACACACACAATACAAACTACACATACACACAATACAAACTACACATACACACAATACAAACTACACATACACACAATACAAACTACACATACACACAATACAAACTACACATACACACAATACAAAGTGAAAAGCGTGAAAGGCGTAGCACAGGAGGAAGCACAAATCAAAGCATAAACACTGTTGATGAAACATCTTCCTTTTCCTGAATAAACTCACTCAGCATAAATCGCGCATCAAGTCATTTAAGGAGAAATTGGACTATGCCCTTGATCATTTCAAGAGTCATGAAACTAGATAGCATGTCTGCTGAACATGACTGTAGGATCACTGTTCTAGAATACAAGTCCATCGACCTTGATGCTAGATACAGACGAATAAACCTCATCTCTCGTGGTTTTGAAGAGGATAGAGATGAAAAAAATAGTGAACTTATTCGAATCTTCCTCCAAAAACGATGAAAATTCGAGAGCATGTTGTGATTGACCGAGCACATAGGCTAGGTAGATACAAAACCGGATCATCTCGTCGCATCAAAGTGGCTTTTTGTAATTACATGTCCAAGTTCCAAGTTCCAACATTTATTCTCCCAAGTATAAACATAAATACAGTAAGGGGAAATGGCTAACCAATACAATTGGCAAGGTGCATAGTACATTTCCAATAAACAATTGTATAGCAAATCACAAATGTTTAAATGCATTTTGACAATTATAGTGTTTGATGTCAAATAGAACATCTAAGTCAGTTTAACAAAAAACAACCACAAATAGATACAAAAATAAAATAGAATAAATAACTTTCATTCGATTCAATGCTGTTAGATTCTAAATAAGATGGCATTTTTAAGTCATACAAAAAAACAAAAGAGATGAAATTTAAATGGTGTTGGCATAATTTGACTACTGAAATTTGCGTAATATCACCGATAAAAACTTACACAGTTGCTTTAACTTTTGTATATCATTTGATTGTAACATTATCTTAAAGCGTGCACTTGTATCGACAGTTTGGGAAAATGACAAAAATGTTAACCTTTCGTTATTGAAGAAGGGACAAGCGAGTAAATAATGTGATTCGGTGCCAATTTCATTGAGAGAACAAAGTGGGCATTTGGGGTTTTGGAATAATGTCGACCGAGCTTATAATGTCTGCTACGCAAGAACTGTCTAACACAAAATGTGGTATCATTTCGGACCCCCCCCCCCCGACATTACCAGCTCACGAAAAGCCTTTAAGGATCTATTGTCCAAGAATACAAATGGAAAAGTCAAAATCTTTTTCCCTTATCGTCTATGGCAAACTTGTCAAAGACATGTTCGTTGGATGGAATGAAATGGTGAACACTTCCCGTATACAATTACCCACTATGCCTGAACAGTCCAAGATTAAACCCACCAGCTCAGGTAGAAGCGAATCACACTCTAGTGCTATTATCTCACGACCGAAAAATAAACCACATGTGTCCTCAGATGACACCCATATGCGAATGTCGAACTCCGTTCCCAGCACTCCTGGTGTACCGACAAAGGCGCCCGACAATGATGACGATCGTGGTAAGGACAGGCTTGGAAATCAAACTGTGAAAGTAGAAACAATATGATTAAATTACCGATCATATCAAACATTAATTGTGTTGTTTTTTTTAATGTAGGAGGATCAAACGCCGACTGTTATACACTGATTTTGTAACCACTATTTCTAGATTTGATATCATTGGCCTTGCAGATACAAACATGAACACATCTTCAAGGGTATAAGTTTTTCTCAATAGAAAGATAGGACATCATCTCCAGAAAATCTGGAGGAATTGGTGTCTTTGTCATAGACAGTATTTCAATGTATGTTACAGAGGTCATATCAGTTTCTGGGTATACTCTATGGCTTAAGATATCAAAATATTTTTGAATACTGATGATGATATCAGATTTGGTACTGTACAAATACTCCCACAGGGTTCTTACTATTTTAAAGACCACCAGATGATCCTACTCCAAGACGAAATTGAAATCAAGTGACAAAAACATAATTGTATCTTTATTTCAGGCGACTTCAATGGTAGAACAGCACATAATAAAGAGTACATTGAATGTGATTGTAAACTTTTGGAAGAAGAATCTATACCGAATACCTAAATATCCAACAATATGCTTGAAAGAATTTGAAGACTCAATTTACCATTGAAACGATCATCCAAAGACATCAAAAACAACACACATGCCTATTACTCTACTTGACATTTTCAAACAGAATAACTTATTCATATTAAATGGACGTTTTGGCAAGGACAAAAATGTAGGCAAACTTACTTTTAGGGACAGTTTTTGATAGATAAGGCTATTGCATATGTTGATTGAATGAAACTCATTGAAATAATTGCTATAACAGACACAGGTACGCTCTTTTCAGATGGATACTATATACCTTACTGGGCTTTTAAAATAATTTCAACGCAAAAATGCGCTAAAAACAAACAACGGAATGATAGTAACCAACATTTCACCATGTAAAACTTATGCTCGAACCAACAATATATAAAAGTTACCCCAAAATATAATAGCAATGAATACAAAACGACTGTGAACAATACTTTATAAGCACAAACAGGAAACTGCCGACACATTAAGAAAATTAAGAACAAAAAAAAAACACTGGAAATACTTAAAGATGAAAATAAGACACAAAACAAAAGGGAGACAGCTCTCTTTATTATTGACTTTTAGATCACTTTCAGAATATAAACAAAACCATGAAGAGGAAGAAACCCATAACCGTACAATGTACTCTTAAAATGCGAACTTGGATGAAAAATACCCCAAAGCTGTTATTAACGAAGAGGAAATACTTAAATCAAGTCAAAACCTTAACAACCCTTAATCAACAGGTAAAAAACATGACATACTTAATGAATATATAAAAAGTACTAAGCATAAACTCCTTCCAATCTATAATGTTTTATTCAAAACTATAATGAACACAGGTCATATGCCTGACATTTGGTTATGTGAAACAATTAATCATTTCTATAAAGGTAGGGACAACCGCTCTGATCCGAATAACAATTTTCCTATCACATTACTTTCCTGTTTAGGTAAACTCTTAACCTCGATTCTGAATGACCAACTGCATAAGTTTTTAGAAGATAATCGTCTCTTAAACAAAAATATAACCCATGTCCAGATCTCACCTTTACTCTTAACTGCCTTCTCAACATCTTGAAAAAAAGAAAAAAGAAATTATGTTGTTGTTTTGTAGATTTTTCACAAGCTTTTGACCGTGCTTGAAGATCCGGTCTATGGTCAGAATTACATTCACTAAACATAAATGGAAAGATTCTGAGAGTCATCCAAAACACGTATCAATCTATTAAATCCAATGTTGTGCTTGATGGACAAATCTTACTGTTTTACCATTTGAAAATGAAGTTAGACAGGGTGAGAACCTTTCGCCTATACTTTTCTCCAACTCTTGAATGACCTTGGACCCTTTATATAACTCAGAATGGTAGCAATAAAATACATGTAGCAACCACAAATCTTAACGAAACACAAAACGTCTTGTGCTCCTCTATGCAGGCAACACAATTTTAATTTCTGAACTACCAATTATCATCATTTCAAATTTGACAAAAAGAAATAGAAATCAGAGATATCTTTCTCAAGCAATGGCTATATTTTAAAAGCCCGTGAACATCTGGCAGTACAGGCTAGAAAGGGTATGTACCCAGTTCTCATCAAAGTGTAACGAACCGAGCAAACGAACCTTCTCAAAGACACAAACACATCCGAATAGTGAAAAACACTGTCGTTCACCGAGCGGTTGTGTTGTCTATATAATTATTATATATACCAGCATTTTCTGTCAAACAATGCATTAGGTCCCTTATTTGCATAAACGTTCAACGAACGTTACATAACTCCCACTTCCGAGAAGACTCGTCGTGAGTCTTGGCCCTTGGGAAACACATGGGGAAGGCAATTCCGATAGAAGGAGAGGTCTTAATCCCACCGCTGACAGCAATGTAACGAACCGAACAAACGAACCTTCTCAAAGACACAAACACATCCGATTAGTGAAAAACACTGTCGTTCACTGAGCGGTTCGTGTTGTCTATATACATACCAGTATTTTCTCTTAAACAATGCATTAGGTCCCTAATTTGCATAAACGTTCAACGAACGTTACAAAAGCAAGAAAATTGGACCTCCATATAGATCTGCAACTGAAGCTATTTGACGATGCAGTTGTCCAAACCCTTCTTTATGCATCTGAGACCAGTAGTTATGAAACCATGATGTCCTGGAGAAAAGTACACACATAGTTATTGAGAAATATAACAAAAAATCTGCACCTCACTTTATGCTATATGGAGACTTAGGAAGGCATCCACTCTCAACCAACATTGAATCAAGAATTACCAATTTTTGGAACAGATTAATACTCTCTAGTGACCAAACGATTTCAAAGCAAAGTCATCATTTCATCCTAAATAGTACAATATTTTGATACAAATGGACAACATACATGCATTATATATTTTACGACACCGGTTAAAGCATAATTTGGCCGACACAAAATCACAAGTTAAACACACACATGTACTTATAAAGCTTTACCTGTAAGACCAATACCTACAAGACCGGACTAACTGTACGATGCTATTGACGAAAGGTAGAAACTACAGAATATTTAGAAAGGAACACACATTCGAAATTACCTTACTCTATCCCCGCTGAATCCATGTTCCTTTTTTGAACGTCGAATCACAAACTCCCAGTCGAAACACGCAGATGGATAGACCTTTCACACCCTGAGAGAAGATGCATTAAATGTGATAGCAACCCCAAAGGTGATGAAATTCATTATTTAATCTCTTGTTCTGCTATTAACACACAAATAATTCAAGCTTTTGGAGAAAATGCACTTTATTGCAAAGACATTGCAATGGCAAGATTGATGACTTCAAATAATGAAACTCAAACAGTCAAACTTTGATAAAAAATAATGAAGGATGCACAGGCACCGCAATAAATAGACTGTTCCGAATTATTTACTAAATACTAGAAAAGCCAACTTACCTTTTAAATCGTACTTTTACAAACGGAAAGAATTTCATTGATGAAAACATACCGTCTTTTGCCTCTCGCTGATTGGCTGATCTCAAGCATTACTGTTAACCAAAATACATCGGTGTCCCAAGTCCAAGGCCAACCGGTACCGAATTATTTGTTTTATCACTTATTAAGCAACTGTAGCATTATTTAATTATGCCTACTTTGTAAAGCAAACAATCAAGTCATTGCATTTGTTGTTTCTTGGGGGACTTTTTAATAATGTATAATTTGTTCAGAAATGCAATTGGCAAAAGGCAATTCCATTTTCTTGCATTAAACTGGTGGGTTTCTTTTGTTGTTGTTTATTTTTCAAATCTTAGTCATCATCATATTATAGTTTTCCATTGTTTTATTTCAGTAAATATCTACTATTTATATATGGTACTTTGGTTTTCTTTTTTTTTTCAAAAATACAAGATAGATTTCTGCTTACTATATATCTGGATTAATGTTGAAAGTCACAAATGACTGTAGACACCCCCATGATAACATCAGACCTTCATATTTGTGGAAGAGACACTGGGAGATGAGTAAGTAGATATATGAATCTATCTTCTTTTTCAACAAAAGTTTTGTCCATTTACTTGTTGTAATTCATTTGTTTTAATAACTAAATATCTTTGAATTCAAAGGCATATCTTTATTTTTCCCTACCACTTTATGTGAACTTTGGCCCTCAATTTGAAGTGTTTTATAGCTCATGCTGAACAGATTGTACCTGAGATATTAAAGAATCGTTCCTTTAACAAAAGCAAAAATTGCATAATCTGCTATTAGAATCAACATAGCAATGGGGATTTTTTAGATTTTGTATATATACTTGTTTATAACCAGATTCATGCAATCAAACGATATTCAATTGCTCTTTGACTTAAGCGAAAGACGTATACAAGCACTACTGTTTCAAAGTGAGTGTGTGGGCCACTGGAAAGCGTCCTAGACAGTTTTCACAATTCGAAAATTGATCCTTGATACGATAGTCCAGAGTCTATCCACTTATCAACTAGTAAAAGTTGTAACGTTATCGTTTCAAAGGAACATTAGGTATACCTCCAAAAAGGTATGACACTTCTCATCTCTATTGTGTGTTTTGCATTTTCCAAACATTGTTGATAGCCCCTAAAACACTCAAAATAACCACGTTGAGAACATAAATTATCTTAAAAGTCTTTATAATATAATAAAAATAAACCGTTGCCCCCAATCTATATATTACCCCTGAATATGTTGCCAACTAACGACACAACATGTTGAATATCGCCAGGAGTATGTTTCAGCTGATAACATCGCGTACTTCGACCGGGAAATCTTGGTGATTAATACGGCTTACATTTATTGTGTTCGTCCAGACCTCTAGTACTGGTCCACAGCACCGGACCCCTACTCTTACGAGGAGAGGAAAGAGGGGTCCACTAGCAGTTTTTGATAGTCAACCGTTTATGACAAAGTAAGGGAAAAGGACAAGCAGCGTTTTCTACAAAGATGAAAAGAGGGGAACATCAGTCGCTTGGTGATGCCATGTCTCTGTCTCTCTGCGTGAGGCGTGAGGCGTTTATTAGCTCATGGTGACTACCTGCGGTCTTTTATTTCGATGGGAACGAATTACATGTCTTAAGCTAAGAAAAAGAAGAAATTATTTTTTTGACACAACATCAGATATTAGCTTAACGAAAGGACGTCGCGCAGGTCCTTTAACCATTAAAGATCTTCCAAATATGGCCATGTTTACTATTTTACTGCACATTTCTATTTTCTGTGTGTGATTCAAAACCAGCAGCACTGTTTGATATTGTAACGTTCGTTGAAGGTTTATGCAAATTAGGATCCTAATGTTTTGTTTGAGAGAACATGCTGGTTAACATATAGACAACACAACCGCTAAGTGTACGACAGTGTTTTTCACTGATCGGATGTGTTTGTCTCTTTGAGAGGTTCATTTGCTCGGTTCGTTACATTGGTGGCAGCGGTGGGATAAAAACTTTTCCTTCTATCTGAGTTACCTTCCCCACGTATTTCCCAAAAGGCCAATACTCGGGACGAGTCTTCTCGGAAGTGTTTTTTTTAACGTTTGTTGAACGTTTATGCAAGTTAGGAACCTTTTGAATTGCTTGAAAGAACATGCTGGTATACATCAATGGTTATAGATCTGATAGATTGTGTTGGTGATTATCTACATTTTACTTTAGCATAAAATGTATTTAAATGGGAATTTGATCAAACTTAAATGAGATAAGTATTATATTTATTTGTTATCTATTATCTTTATTCGAGTAAAAATGATGAGTCATCTTGTCATACGTGACTTCAAGAATTTATAAGTATAAATATTTATTTCAAATAAACTACGAAACCACGGTGGCGCATTTGGTTGGATACTTAACCCAACTCGTCATGTGTGCCGGAGTAGATGGGTCACAGGTTCGACCGGAGTTGGAGTTGGAGGCCGGGTTCGGGAGTATGTAGATGATCAGACACCCGATTTCGATCAGTCTGAGGAGGAATACGAAGACGCAGCAGAAACCAGCGACCAAGACACTAAAGCAATTAGAAATTTCCTCAAGGACGGATGTGGCTTCAGGTTGGAATGTAATGCGCCACTAAACCATGCACAAATATTTGATCACATAATGAGTGTGCGTGAAATGACGCGGGAAGAAAGGGAACTTTACGTTATGGGAACACTAGACGACTGTGACCCGGAGTCTACCAAGAGTGGTATAAAGAGACAGCGTGCACGACACGTTTTTCGTTTTAAAGGTCGACTTGTATGTAAAAGGACTTTTATGCTAGCCTATGACATAGGAAGGGTTGCTCTGGCTAACATCCTTAGGCATATGGCAGACCATGGTATAGTTCCCAGACAGCATGGTAATAAAGGAAAGATCAAGCATAATGCCTTAAAGTTTGAAGACATTCAACGAGTAGTTAAGTATATCACAAACCATGCAGACATTAATGGAAATCCGCAGCCAGCAGCACCGCGTGGAAAAGACAATATACCACCAGTATATCTCAATGCAGACACAACCAAATGTCAGCTCCATTCTGATTATGTTGCTGCCAGTGCCGATAGTGATCCACCAATAAGGACTGCAAAGCTGACCTCGTTCAAGAATACATCGCTGACCTGTCTCCCTCACATAAAGATAGCGTCTCGGAGGAGTGATGTGTGCGCAACGTGCGAAAAACTGAGGAAAAAGGTGACAGACGCGGTGGAGGAGAAGAAACACTGGTGGCATCAACAGAGATGAGGGATCATGTACTGATGGCACAAAAGGTGTGGAATCTTAACATTTCTTTTTTATTTCTTCTTAACACATGTATACTGGAGTGCTACTTATAAGAATTGAATTATTTTATACATGTATACACTAATCGAGAATTTTTTGAAAGGCATTGTGCAATGTTGTCCAAGTACTCATGACTTCAGACATCTGTTGGCGACGTGACTGCAGTTTTATTGTCTAAAAGACTTATAGGCACACAAATATAACTAAGAATGATTATTGCATATGAATGGCAATTTAAGTATCATTTTGTTTTAGGAAAGAGATATCTACAATGGATGTATACGGAGGAGCATCGAAACGAGAAACCTTCCGGCTGATGAACGTTACACACACTATACGTTTGACTTCAGCCAGTGTGTGAGCCTTCCGCATTTTTCTCGCAAGATGGGTCCATTGTATTTCCTGTCCCTCCGAAAAATACAGATATTCGGCTTCCGTGTAGACGGCGATCCTGTACAAGAGAACTTTCTCGTTGACGAAGGTGAGACGATGAGTGGAGCTGGCGGTGACACGCACGGCCCAAACTCGGTAATCTCCATGGTAGATTGGGCGCTGGAACAAAGGAACCAGGAGGGTTCATCGTTCGCAATACATGCAGACAATTGTCCAGGTTTGGAAACCTCTAATGTGTCATTTTAAATCGATGTTTAAATACTTATTAATTCAAAGGAAATTGTTCACTTAAAATTATCTGGACACAATTTGATATTTGGTCAAATAATATTTTCTATAATTGCAACGAAAATATATGCAATTGTTTCATAAATGTAGCTTTAGTCCGACAATTATCTTTCATTTGAACTTTATTTAACGGATTCAGCAATATGAGATGCTATATTTTGTATATGACGAATTGTATATACCATGCTTAATTGGTTATAGGTCAAAACAAGAACAAATATGTGTTGGGATATCTTGTTGGGACAAAATACAAGTCTCGAATACCTTATGCAGATTCCAGGTAATAATCAAGAAGTATAAAGAATCAAGAAAGGAAACTTTTCTGTTTCGGCGTTTCAATGTGTTTGATACACAATTTCTCATACTTGGTAGTTATCTTGTGACATAAACTTTATAAATTACAGTTAAATAAGGTGGAATTTCGTAGTGTATAGTACATCCTTGTTTTTAATTTATGAACTTCTTACATAAACAAATGCAGGAACAGTCAAACTACTAAAATGGGTAAAATAGCTGTCAAACCAACACCATGACGCCGAAAATTGCGATAATACAGTCCGATAAAAGTCCCCTTTCACGTTGTATGGCCTCGTAAAATATGAGGTATAAGAATCTTTTTATACACCATCACAATCATAGTGCTTTTTTTTCAGGGCATGCACGATGCCTAATAGATGGTGGCTTTGCCCACATAAAGAAACTTTGCAGGAGATCCGACTGCGTCACATTGAGTGAGTTAGAGGCTCTGGTAAACCGTTCTTCGAGGACCAACTATGCCGTCAGATACCCACAATGGCAGTGGCGGGACTGGAAGACCTTTCTATCGCAGTATTTCAGATCGCTGAACGGGGTTCGATAATAATCTTTTTTTTTAATTTACATGTCACTCTATCTAATACCAAACTTTCACACACGATATAATCATGAATTTATTTTGTTTAAATTCGCATGCTTATTCAAATACATGACTTCTCAGTAAGAATTTAAAGTAATGTGATTTAGTATATTTATTAATGATATGCTGATTCTTGTTGTTTTGTATTCCAGGAAGTACCAGTATTTCCGATTTTCTGCGGAAGACCCTGGTGTAATTACGGTAAAGTAAAGTGGGGAGGCGCCGGAGATAAAAGTTTGCATTTTACAGGATCCGAGATTCCGGTTCGAGAATGCAACCAGACCTGAACTTGTACCCTGTCTGGGTTTGAGTGTTGAAAGACAGAATTACTTATCCGCCCTACTCTTCAGAACCAATTCTGTATTCGCCCCGAAGAGACCTAATTTGGGTTACTCTTTATTTGTTTGATTGATAACACATGTTTTTTTTTCTATATTTAAGTCGTAATTATAACCATGTTCTGTATATTGAATACTTTGTTAATTATGTAATTCCAAACCCAAACACACCATAAATGAAATCTATATGTTTCACTTAACTTGGCACATATACTGTTCTAGCAATATTACTTACATGCTTAGAGTACACACGTGCGTCAATTTAGGGAACGTTATCACTCAGCGCTCGACGCGACGTCTTTTATTCTCTTTTTGACGTTCTGATGTAAAAAGACCAAGCGTCTATAAAACACTATATCTCAAAGACTACATATTTTTTTAAAAAACGGTTTTCAGCGCCGAAATCTACCGTGATTCATCTATTATAGTAAGTGAAAATCTCAAATTCTCAAAAAATGTCATTAAGGCATGTTTTTCCGTGACGCGGATTATTATATATAGACAACACAACCGCTTGGTGTACGACAGTGTTTTCGCTGATCGGATGTGTTTGTGTCTTGAGAAAGTTCGTTTGCTCGGTTTGTTACACTTTGATGAGAACTGGGTACATAACCTTTCCTGGCTTGAAAGTTCCAATTGCTCGGTTCGTTACAGATATAATTGTTTAACGCTTACTCATACCCCGCGTACAGGTCGTGTTATAAATACAAAGTAAGGAAAGTATACTTTGATTCTAATAACACAGAAAACCGACATAGGGCCTGGAGATGGTTAAAGGAGGGGATATATGACAGTTAACAAACACAGCTACAACAACATAACCTGTGGCGGCACAATCGTATGTACTCGGGTAATTCCGTGATCTGAGAAATACACCTCGTACATAATTGTAGGGTTACATATATCGGGTGACCTGTCCCCAACATATGAACGTCCTAGTTGAATGTATATTGAAAAGTAAGATGACTGTTTAGATATTGCATTTGATATTTTCATTTGAAAAAAGGAACATACAAAGAAATCAGTCTTGCAAGAAGCAAGATGGTGACATCCATACTATTTCAGAGGTGTTTTCATTGGATTAACCCAACGAGTTCCAATTTGTGTCAGCGGTGTCTTTTCCATGATAATCTACTTTATATTGAAAACGCAAGAACCAGGACGGACACGTGCTCAGTTCGCCTTTGTAAATAAAACAATCTGAATATCGGTTCTCGTTTATGCAATACGTTTTTGGGTACGTTTTTAATTACAAAATGAGTGATATGATAAGGCTTCCTTTTAAGCATGAAATGGTTCAAATTAAACATTCTAAGCATTTGATTGATGGTTGTTTAACGTTTTTGTTTATGTAGAAAAAAAAACTTTCAATAATGTATTAACTCTTGATTATATAACAATAAATCGCAGAAAAAAGTATGAATACAAACCTAAACAGTCTCTAAAACGACACTCTGAAAGTACATTTACTGGTTACCATTGATTTTCTTTGCCTGCTGTCGTTGGTGAAGGCGCGCCTATGGACTGTCTTTAAGTTTGCAGCAATGACAGTTGTATATATGTTTGAATTTGTGTCCACCCAGCACTTTAAAAACCAGCTTTATGAACAACGGTTTCGATACAACACGTTGTATGGGGTCGAAAAGGGTCAATGTTGCGCGTGATCAGATGCACCAGTTCCCAAAGTCAGTAAAACCATGGCCTAATTTTTACTTTATTGTGACAATCTATCCCCTTGGGAACATTGTTATTTCAAATTATTTGTGAGTCATTGTTTTCCCAATATTCATAATGCATGCATTTCACTGTATCGGTTTGCTGGCATACCGATTGTTTGTCTAGCCGACCTGACATATGTCGTCATTTGAACTATTTATGACGTATGGGTTATTTAACATTATATATTACGAATTACTCTGTCAAAGGTAAATTTGCAGGAGTCGGTCAAAACACTTCCATATCCTTATACAATTTACGACGCCAGTCATTTCCGTTTGCTGATGCTTTTTATTTGGACCATTCATACATTACATTGTTATAATTCGGTAGATTCTAAGATAAGATAATTCATTTTAAACCTGTCACCAGAGCAAATTACAGACATGGGTTACATTATGACTTATTCATTTGCATTTTAAAACGAATTTCTCTGTCAAAAGTAAAATTAATCCGTCCGCTGCAGAGTTCGGTCAAAAAGCTTCCATATCCTTATACTATTTACTACGCAAGTAAGAATTCGGTAGATTATGATATAAGATAAAATAATTCATTTTTGACCAGTCCCCAGAGCAAATTACAGACAAAAGTCGATTATAACATTTTCGGTATCCGTCAAAAGACCACACAATCACTGCGCACACCTTTCAAAATCGATTTTCTGTTTTGTTTCGGGTTTTTTTTTTCTGGTTTTATCTTCATTTTATATTTGTTAATTTGAATCAATATCTGTTGTTATTGTCGCCACCCTTTACTCTTTAAGACTATTGATTAGTATCGCTAGACGGTAAACATCGTCTTCTGTGACTGTAGAGTCCTATCCTAGACTTGCACCCTCTTCCACATTCTTGACAAGGGAAGACTGATGTCATAATCATTGTTTTATTTTCATTTTATGTTTGTTAATTTGAATCCATATCTGTAAACGGATAAATAGAAAAGATGATCGGTGTACTTGCATAGAAAAAGTTATCGGCTCACAGGATAATAATCCTCGGTTTTCCCGATAACATTTCTGATTCACGACACCAACCATCTATTCTTTACTTAATGACATGACAGGTGTAGACAGAGAAAAAATAGCATATGAAGAAATGAATTGGCCAATGAGACAACTTGATGAAATCACTATGACAAGATCTGACTATTACATAAAAAGAACAATTTAACATCAGAAATGGGACCACAATTATTACTTCTTCTATTTATATCGTAACTCTGTCGATTGCTTTCTGCACCTGGGCAATTATTTTTTGCTGGCACAATCATATCGCAATCTACGGCAGTATTACACTCTAGTTAAAGTTGTTAGCCTATATAAAGTTCAGCTCATTTACTCAAAAAGCATTTAACAATGAGTTTAACAACATTACTTGGACAGTTGAAAACAGGAAAACATTTTCTATGTCACTAACATTATTCCATTCAAACTGAACATATAATTTCGGAATTCATTGTACAAATAGCGCTTTATCAGAAAATGACATTCGTCTTCTACTGAAGTGTTATTGCACCATTTACCGAGTCTTTCCTCTGACTTTTACCCTGTAAAACAACCGCTTCTGCTCAGAGTGGCAGTAGTCCACATCTCAATTGAGCGATAATTGAACTCCCAAACGTTTGTGTGTTCTGTAGGGTTTAGTCTTTTATATCAAACAAATTCTTCAATCTTTTTCACAAAATTTCTTAATTTTGGCACAAGTGTTATACTGCCTCTCCGTCTATAGATGTAATAATACTTTACTATATATTTGCCATATTCAAGCCAAGTAATGAATCGTGTATGTAATGATTATGAACGCCTAATTTCCAAAAGATTGTTTCAATGTCACTACACCAGTTGTTGTGCAAAAACCCTATTGAAAACAGATTTTGTCAGGCTGTTGTCATCCAATGATGTCATACTGTTTCAATAATAGATCATGCTTAACAATAATTGCTAGGGAGCTAGCCAATATTTCATTATATAGACAAAAGCGATTCAATCGTCCGTACATGCAGAGCGTAACAAAGTTCTCTATGTTGTACATTTTCTTTAGCCTGACCTTTACAAATATCTTTATACCCCTAACAGTTATTAATTATGGGAATTGTGCCCGATTCATATAAATGCCAATATGGTTTTTCTTTCGTTAACCCATAACTAAACAATAACGACATTTGACCAGTTTGTTGCTGACAAATCTGGAAAACATTGTAGGAAAAAAAAATTGCTTGTAACGAGCAGTTTCTCATTTTAACACAATGTTTTCTGCCCTAATAAAAGATTATTTTTCTATTGCATCTCATTTTGAAATGGCCTCTGCAAACTCTTCCAATTTGGGACAAAGGAAAGTTTAGCGTTAAGAAAAAGGGTTAAGTTGTGAATTTAAGAGGCGATTTCCTCCAACTGTACGACCAGCTCCCCTTTCGAGGTTTTCGTAGTGCGTATCGGCATTACTACTGTAAAGGAGCGTGAAACCAAAATATCTATACGAATTAACAATTTGTAATACATTTTCTCTTAGTTTGAACATATGGCCAGTTTCTGGAATTCGGACCTTAGCTATCGCAGTCACCAGTCATGGGGTGTCTAACATTGCTTGCAAGTTAACATCAAAGGGGTAGGTTCACTAACTATCAAAAATGGCCCAATGTCAAAAATGGATGAATTCATCACAAACTTGTGTCTGAGGCATGGGTTGACTGAAAACAAGTTTGTTTTTTAGATTCCTGCATAGCGGTTGCCATGGCAACGGAATGCTAATTACAAGGAATTTGGTTAAGTCAAATTTTGGTTTTGTTATTACAATGAAAAATACATGACAAAATAATATAATCTAGTAATGAAAAGTTTTACAACAAGAAAATATTATCAAACATCAGCATTTTATTTTTAGTATTCATATTTCGGTAACCATGGTAACATGTTGCACATATATCAAATACTTCGTTTATGTGTTTAACTTAAACCAAATTCTCACAAACTTAGTTGTTTTTTAAGTAATTGTCAAAGATGTCATAATGATTAATATATGTTCATTTAAACATAAACTTCATGTAACTATGGTAACTAAGAACTGTTAAATGTAAACTAAGGAACGTTCTTAAACAAAGTAAATATGTATTTCAAAGATAATTCGCTTTTGAATTTGCATCTATAGTATCTTTAATATACTTTTATCATACCTTGCCGTGTAGAACTGATTTGCTTATCAAATGATAACCATTGTAACAATATTCAATTCAGTGTTTGTATAAACATTCTATAAAATTGTACATGTTCTTAACCACAGACTTTAAAGTCTAATGTATGATGGGTGTTTGAAAAAACATCCGGAAAAAGGTTCATAACTTATTTATTAATGCGAATATTTGAAAATTTTCAAAAGTGATAGTTTGATATTCTATGCTTATAAACCCAAAGGGAAATATGATACAAATTGCTCTTATGCACAATCCATAGTCACTGTGGCAACGTCGAGTAACTTTGAGCGGGACAACGTCATGTAACTTTGAGCTGGGCAACGTCATGTAACGTTGAACGAGACAACTTACATATCAAGGAAATATAGCATCTGCAAAATCTGTCTGAAACAGTAGTTTGTTACATCTTTTTAAAATATTCTTGTTTACATGATACACACTTCTCCCACCTACGTATCAACCTATCAAAAATGACCTGAAATGTTCTTGTAGAATTTTACGAACAGTTTCTCTGACAGCCGTGGGTAGGTCATCAACTGCTGCCGCGCAACTTTGATTTCAAGGTTGGGAATACAGGTGTTTTTTTTACTGTGTGTTGTATGCAAATATGAAAAGTAAGTGTATAAGAATATATTTACGTGTTTGGCAAACAAATGATGCCAACATTGTGACCATCAACTTTCCAGTTCTGGTGACATACGATAGCCTATGCTTTATAAGCCTTTATAACAGCGTTACGTCTAATACTCGGCAGAGAAATTGCAGTCAAAGACCGACTGTTTTGAACATGTTATCATATACCACCAGAACCAGAAAGTTGATTGTTAACCCATGCCGGGTACACAATGTGGCTACTATTGGCGAAATTAGGTGAAAAAAATACTTGTGGCGCCGCGTGAGTGAGTGAGTGAGCTATCTTGTTCGGACATAGGATCATAAACATTGGTCATATGATCATCTGGACGGGGGATAGTCTCACCAAATATGTGATGGAATAACACATGTTAGAAAGATGATTTAAACAATCCTCATCACTTATTAAATGACAAATTATAATATCGACATTTAAGATGCTGAAAACCTATATGTATAAATTCTCGTGTAATGGGCGTAAGGGGATTCGTTGCTTTAATTGCAAAACTTGGATCATTGATGGTAATGGGTTGTATTTAGACTCTCCTTTCTACCGTAATGTGATAAGAATGTTGACCCATTATATAATATTGGAACAAGACGCTTTGTATAGGTGTCCCATCTAAGACTTTATTTAGTTGATTTTCGATTATTCTGGGCAAACGAAGATTTCGCAAAACCATGTACAAGTATGCCCCTAGATAAGTGTTTGCCATGTATTGCTTCCAATTTCAAGGTAGAGATGAATAAGGTTTCTCAAGAGCGACTTGCGCTCTGTAAAGACTGCCAGACAAACAGTAGATATATGAATGATCAATCCAGAAAGGCTTTATGGACATGTCAGGTAATAAATTAACAAGGAATATTCTATGCTTGTTTTATGGAGATTTTCACTTTGTCAATAATTGGAAGGCAAATATCGCCAAACTGCTGTCCAGTAAGTTCAGTGAGAACTGTAAAGTCGCTGCCAATTATGTTGCCAAAGTTCAAGGAATAATCTTTAGTAAGTCATGCAGGTCTGCTATTTTGAAGATCATTCATGACTGTCCGAATAAGATATAGTTCAGCTGTTGCTGTAAATTCATCTGATGCTGTTTGAATAGTGAAGGCTGTGGTTGGTTATAGTGAACCCTCACTGATATGCACAGTACACGACCTTCCATCAGACGGAATAAAAGTGTTGTGTTCAACAAATGCCAAAAGTTGACCCCATGTTGAAACATTGTCCAACTTCTGTCCTAATTGCTGTTTACCAACAAATTGTCTTAAATGGCTGTAACTTGTCGATACAATCCTAAAAGTGATAGAAGATGGACTGAAAAGCTATTAATATGATGATGTGTCTAGGACTAATATATGCCTGACAAGCATCATCAGAGACATAGACAACATGCCTCACTGAAAAAGAAGAAAGGGTATGAATAAATGGTCCCAGACAATGTTCACATGGAAATAAATTGACCACTATGATTTAAATGATGCAAATTGATAAAGACTACAGATTGACGCGATTGATACAAGCCAGATATTGAAATTAAATAGAACATATGCCGTCAAATAAACCACTGAGCTATTCCTGTAACTATTTAAATGGTAGGAATTTAGTCTACACCAAGTCAACTTTTTCTAAAAATAGATTTGGACCGATGTTATATTTAATCAAAACAATAAAGCCTTTATTTCAAAATATATCCAACTCATCATTACAATCGAATATCAATCAACTTATGAATTTCCACTTCTTTCAAAAGTAGAACCATTAAGATAGAGACATAGATTTGATAAAGCTTGTCAGGGCCGTAGCTGGACTGTTTTTAATGATACGCACAATCGACATAATGGAAGGGGGGTTCGGGGGTCCTCCCCCGAAAAAAAAATAAAAAAAAAAGACGGCATATGGTGCATTCTAGATGTATTTATTATGTCTTATTATTCCAAATATATGCTTATATAATTGGTCGGAGTTGAAGAAAAATCGAGCGAAAACTGGTCAAACATGTCACTCTAGTATGATAAAAGTTAAACATGATATTTTGTGTAAACAAATGACGATCTCTAGATGTAATATGATTTTTGATGCAAATAATGTTTATTTCAATCATGTTACTATATTACTGTTTATCCCTGATTACATCAAATTTAGTATAAAAGGGAAACACAATTAGACTCATAAGAAATTCAAAAAATAAATAGTTTCCTATTTCTGTGTGCATTTTCAAGCCGATTTTGCTGCATTAGCAAAATATGTTTATACAGGTGTTAAATCCAAAAACAAATAACTATGAAATATCAAAACGGTCAGCTGATCATAATCATTATTATAATGATATTCACTTTATTGGAAATAAAAAGTATCATATTTTTCAAACATAGAGAAGACATAATACTCACAAACGTTGCCCTTCTTTTGTGACATAGTGTAAGTGACCAAGTGTAACTTATAAGGTATGTGTGTACACGGTCGTACATGTGAAATAAATTTACTGAACATGTATCAAGCTAGAATCCATCTAAACATTGAATATTAGAGAAAGCCGCCTCTCCTTTCTTCTGGCAAACGTATCCACCACCGCTTCTAAGTCAATCTCTCTCTCCCTGTAGATGTTGAGGAGACCTAGGCCAGACAGTCTCTTTGTTGTCATGGTGCTTCTGAGGTACGTCTTTACCCTTCGCATTGTGCTGAATGATCTTTCAGCCGAGGCTGTCGACACCGGCATTGCGAGAAGAAGGGAAAAGCAGGCATGGACATTGGGGTACAGCTCTCTATTGATCTGCGACAGCGCCGTTTGGAGACAGTCGGTTGGGTTTTCTGACGTCTGACAGCGGGCCTTCCATCGCCGCACCTCACTCAGGAACTGGTCAATGTCCGCCGTCAGGTCCGATGCACATGCCGCGTGAATCTTTCGTATGACCTGTGGTAAAAAGATTGTGATTGCTACATTACCGCATTTGCACTGTCGTAATCAACTTATATTCCAAATTTAAGACATACAAATAAGATGCGTTTCACATTCTTTTAGAATCATATTTGAATAAAAAAAATGTTACCACTGACTAGCATTCAAAGGAGTGTTATTCGCTTATGTTTGCGATCTCAAAATTTATCTTTGATAATAATAATTTGATAAAGGACATGAGCATCATGCTAATTTCATATGTAGGTATTTCAAAAAGAATATAATAATTACATTTGAATATGTCATATTTGCCTATGAAAAGTACCAAAGGTCCTAAAACTGATTGATCTAGTTCAATTTTAATCTAATGCTATGTTTCATATACACACTTACGTTTATTCACAATAAATTGACCGACTAAGGCAATCAGATAATTTCAATAGCAGGCTTAAAAATGTTTTTACATCCGAGATATTTAGGTAAGTGTTAATTCCACTCTATGTACGCCTGTGATTTTTCCGATTATGTATCTTACATAAGAAACCTGTAGAGCTCCAAGTATGACAATGATTACACATTCGCGCACAGCTTTTTATGTAATATGAATTATCAGAGGAAGGGTTTTAGGTAATATACGTACATTATATAATATCTTTAATGATAAAATGAAAAATGACTTCCGAAGTGACGTGCATCAAAACAGCGTTACGCGATTCATTTGAACCTACCTCTTCATTAAGACTTGGTGCTTTCTTGGGTATCAGGTGCTGTACCTTGAACCTTTCTCCTTCTTGAAGCAGTCTGGTATCAAGTTCCCCGCACAGATGGTCAACGAATGGCAAGTACATGTTGACCCTCCAGAAATCTGTTACGGATTCTGCGGGAGCATTGGGTCTGTGCTGAGCCCTGCCCTGTATATTTCTTGGATACGAAGGCTCAATTCCAACGTCAGCTGCCAGATCAGTTGCCTTCTGGAACAAGGCGTCCCAAACCAGGGGATCATTTCTTTCATCCCTGATGAGTTTTAGCAATACACGCGCTTCCGTTACAGCCTCGTTCAGGTCGCAGGACTTCCGTTGTAACAGTTGTGACAAGGGCACACAAGCCGACAATATGTGTTCAGCAGCTACAAGGGTAATGATGAAGTCGAAACGTAATATGGCGTTTCTATGGCACCCTGCCTTATTGTCACCTCCTGTCGACAACTGATGTAACGCCGTGTCCAGAGTCCTGAATGATGACAGAAATGTGTTGAGTGCGTCAGCACGAGCCGCCCATCTAGTTTCGCATAATGATTGCAGTTTTGTGCGTCTTTCCATTTCTTGACGACTTGCTGGGTCATTAGCCAAGGACTCTTGAAAACAAAGGAGCCTCTTCCCTGAATAGTTGAACGCAAAGGCGATCTCTTGTACTTTGTCCATCATCGTACGCATAAAGGGCTGTTTAGAGGCGTGAATAATTGCGAGATTGAGACAGTGTGCCTTGCAGTGGGTGTAAGCGGCCTCCGGAACAATCTGCTTGATTCTGGCTTGAACGCCATTCAGCCTGCCAGACATATTTGCGGCCCCGTCATACCCTTGTCCTCGCATTCGGTTGATGTTAATACCATTTTCTCGAAGTTGTTCGAGAAATGATCTGGACAAAGCTTCACCGGTTGTACTTTCGCATTCTGCAAAACACAGAAAATCTTCCCTCATTGAGCTTGATTCCTGATCAAAGTAGCGGAGACAAAGGGCCATTTGTTCAATGGTAGCCACATCTGTAGCTTCGTCAGCAATAAAACCGAAGCAAAATGCGTTGTTGCATTTGTTAACAATTTCTTTCTGCAAAAAGCAACCGCATATTTCTATTAATTCATTTTGAATGTCAGGCGATGTATACATTGTTCTCGGGTCACCATTCTTTAAGTGTTCAGCCATAATAGGGTTGTACTTGGCCTGATACTTAAGCGAGCTGATGAAATTGCTCTTTTCGTCATCAGTACCACAGAATGACAGACCTTGTTTCCCAAGTTGAATCACAGTGTCAACAATTCCTACCAAAATCTTTCTGTTCTTCTCGACCAACTGGTTGAAGGAGGACGACATAGAGCAGATAATGTTTTTCGCCTCACCACGCATCACAGACAAGAATGTTTCTGCGGCTTCTGTGGACGAGATGTGGCTACCGGACTTGTCGTGATTCTTCAGTATCTGAAAACATAAATTATATAATTATATGGTAGTTTTTATATTTGGCAGTTATAATCTATTTTGATATTAATCTTTTTAAATAACTGCGTGACAGTGAGGTAGATTTTCTAAATTTATATTGTATATGCAATGCTCGTCTGCATTTACCTTGGTAACATTGCTCCAATCCGTCAACGGTTGGCCAATTAGATTCTTGTTCTTGTCATCTCTTGGTGCAAACAGATTGCATGGCGCACAGAAGACACCATCAGTAGATATGGAATATCGAAGCCAGGGATATGTAGCAAAATAGTGGGCCTGTAGTTTTCTGTACACAAAAACTCAACATACCTGTTAGGAAATGTAAACTTGTGTGCATGGGCCCAGTGATTCTCTAATATATCTTTACGTGCATTGTCATCCAAACGACCGCTGGCACCAAACACGTCTATGTGTTTTGGCTCTATAAAATCGGTCCCGTCGGCCATTATTCAAAATAAGACCGCCTCGTAAACATCTCATTCGGAACAAAATGATTTATAACGATGCAGTGCCATTCGGAACACCTCGGCCATTTCTTGAAATAACCTCGGAGGTAATGGGGAGCCATTTTTGAAAGTAGGTCAGCAACGAAGGGCATGTCCGTTTGCAATCGTATCTACTCGGAAATCCCGGGGATTGCCGAAAAGAGCCGATTGACAAAATATGAAACAAAGATGTGTTGATATGATCATCTTTAATGAAAAGGGTAATAAAAACCTTCACTTGTGATACATAACCAATTTGTGTGTATCTAAATACATATTTAGTGCCTGTGGGTGCATTTTGCGTTATCCGCCGGAAATAAGGCGAATTACCCCAGGATTTCTGGTGCATTCATGTACTGCTTACGAGCAATCGGAACTACTCGGGTATTTCCGTGAGCTGTGAAATACACCTCGGATATAAGTGTAGGGTTACAATTTTTCGGGTAATTCGGCATCCGCCAATTAACACATTTTCTAAGCGTGCACGTTAAGTAGTTCAATGTGTTTGGAAGCGTTGGACATCCTTTTTAATCACTTTTGATCAGTTACTCATACCAAATGGCGAACTTGTTGTTGTGACATGTATACTTATTTCCTCAATCAAATTTAACAACTTTTTTTATTTTACATTCAAGATCTATTTTTAGAAACGAAAGAAAGTGACGTCATTCTCGCGGGAAGCAATATGGCGTCATCCCTATTATTTCAGAGGTGTTTTCTATTGGATAAACCCGATGTGTTCAGATTGGCTTACGAGGTATATCTACCGACTTGTTACGGGGATTGCCGGGTAGATACGATTGTCTGGTGTTATGTCTTATTAAAGTGAAGATCATAATATGTAAGGTAATTAACAGCTTCAACTGCATGGCACTATGATCACGTCCAGGGTAGCATTTTACTAAGCATATTACGCTAAATATTTGTGTAAGTTCAAAACAAACTTTCCCTGATATCTATATTGAGGTAAGCAACATTGCAAAGTAATTCACCATTCGAATCGTCTGTACGATACGCTTCCAATGACATGTCACATTGCAATATCGTCGTTTCGTAAAACAGTACCCAGGATATCCGTTTCTATCTTTGCTTATGCTCTAGATGATAAAAGCACACGTTGCAGCTTTCAAGTCAGCTTAGGATATGGTTAGCACTGTATCTGTTGTGTACATGTTAGCCGACTTGTAGACGGAAACCGCCATCAAAGATTGGGACTTGAAAACAAGGCATGTGAATTTACTGACTTTTATGCCTTGTCATTGATCAGCACAAAGGCATACATGTACGTCTATGAAATTATTAAAAATCATGTCGATATTGCGACAATAGTTTTCTTGCCAGGCAGACGCGTCGACAAATGTTCCACGTGAAACAATTTCTACCGACTGGAAGGCTGAGGCATTCATGACATGATTTTCTTGCCGTTGACCGTCGACTGCTTTTTATTTGTAATGCTGGGTAATTTTCTGAAAATAGATTTTTGTGTGGTCTGCTTTCCGAAACCTTAGATATCTGCCTAAATTGATGGGAAAATACTCAGAGTTGCAAACAGGTTAGATCACAGGCCAGCGGCAAATTTTCTTGGCCGCTGGCCTGGATCTAGCCTGTTTGCATAAGCATGAAATCGGTTCCTGCACTGAAACGGGTAAAATCTCCGAAATACATCGACAGCAGCTATAATTCAAAATATGGCTGTTTTAGTGGCGTGACAAATCCTGGCGTACGAAAAAAATTCGACAATTTCTTGCGTATGCAGCTTAGGGAAACCGGCCCCCAGAACATGGATAGTATTCCATGAAGAGCAGGGTCCATCTTGTTACGCATTCACAGAAAAGACTGTATTAACCACGGTGAAAAAAGGAAAAATTGGCTGCAAAAAGCAAATTCTCCTTTATTCAAATAAGTTCCAATTTGAAAACGATTGAAATGAATAGAATGAAGGCACGGGGGAAGAGCGAGAAGGCATTGAAAGAAAACAACAAACAATAGAGAATGGGGAAAAACTTCAAGAAAATGAATAAATAAGAAAATGAGTTTAATTTCAAAGACAATATCTCAAATGAAGTAAAAAATGCATTGAAGCAGTTGCAAAAATAAACAATCTCTTAAAGACGATTAAAGAAGAATGCTAAAATATGATAGTTGCAAATACATGTATCTCAAACCAGTTGAAATAAAGCCTGAATAAAGGCAGTCGTGTGTTATGTAGCTTTATTTACGTTCGCAAAAAAATTGTACGATTGAGGTCAAAAGAAAGGTCAAACCATGTCCCGCCTGGAGTATAAAACATAGTACATGTAGCTTTATTTACGTTCGATAACAACTGTACGTTTGAGGATACAAGGAAGGTCAAACCAAGCCCCGTCTTGCGTGTAAAACATAGTACATGAAGCTTTATTTACGTTCGCAAATAACTCTACAAATGTAGTAACAAGGATAGTCATACCACTTCCCATTATACGAATAGAAGGAACACATCTGGTTCCCTGGTTGGTTCTCTCCCCAGTTCGAAAAAGTAACTTCCGATCCGTCATCCCCCCAGAACCATTCGTTCGTAACTTCACTTCGTTCAAGGCCTATCCAGAAACCTGTAAGAACCGTAAGAACCGGGTTTACGCAATTAATCCTTTACCAAACAATAACGGCATTTGACCCGTTTGATGCAGACGAATCTGGAAAACGTAGTGGGAAAGATACAGTTTTCCTTTCCCCACAACGATTTCTGCCATATCAGAGGATTGTTGTTCAATTTTCTCACATTTTGAAATGTCGTCTGAAAACCTTTTCAATTTGGGAAAGTCGAAAATTTGGCGTTTGGTAAAGGGTTAAAGAGGGATTTCTATCAACGTTTCTCTCTCTCTCTCTCTCTCTCTCTCTCTCTCTCTCTCTCTCTCTCTCTCTCTCTCTCTCTCTCTCTCTCTCTCTCTCTCTCTCTCTCTCTCTTTCTTTTTTTCTTTCTTTTTTTCTTTTTTTCTTTCTTCTTTTCTTTCTTTCTTTCTTTCTTTCTTTCAAACATGTACATCAAGACAAACTCACATTAAAAAAACATTTAAAACATTAATGTACTCAATACTAGATACCATGGTTGATAGTCTTGAGGTAGTCCATTTCGGCCTGAGAATTGACATGGACTGGATAACTACAGAGCCTTTGACAATACGCCTGAAATAAAATATGACACATTTCTAGATTGACATATAACCTTCATGATTGATGGCTAAATGGGCTGCGGCAGGTCGATTGATACGGGGTTACATTCATTATTTCATCAAATACACTGCGCAATCATTGTTTTTTAAACATCATATCGTCGATGTTGATCCTTTTCTCGCTTAATAATCAAAGTATGATGGTTGGTATCTAAGTGAATATAGACAGTGAGAGTAACCGGAAGAAAGTTTACCCCCTCTTTTAAAACGACCTACTGGGACACAAGGGAGGTGATAAGGTGAAAATCTTTGTTTCTGGGGATAGAGCTACGCAATCGTTATCACTCAAGCCTAAATTTCCCGTGTTGGGTAACTTGTTACAAATTCAAGAGATTTATGAAACCTTCATGGTTTATGCTTTACCCATTACCAGACAAAAACGTTTGATCAGTTTGTTGCAGACGACTCTAAAAAACATTGTGAGACAAGGAGCAGATGCTCTTAACGACAAAGTTCACTTTTTCCCACAATGATTTCCGCACTATCAGAAGATTATTGTTCAATGTCATAACAATTTGAAATGTCGTCTGCAATCTCTTTCAATTTGGGAAAGTCAAAGATTTAGCGTTTGGTATAGGGTTAATTGCCCATGGTGGATTGATGCAGTTTCTAAAGAGTTGTGAACCGAAAGGAGGGTACGGGGAATGTAAAGAACAAGGGGGAGGGCAGAGGCATATCAGGAGCTTAAAGGAAATGGTATTGAAATTAAATTCCCGGGCATATGTGGAATAGAATTTAAAGAGGAGAGAAGCAGAGAAATGATGATTTTGAAATTGCGAATAGCAATCGGAAAGACAACAGTATGGATCCAAAGTGAACGAGAGAGTAAGCATGTAGGGAGCTGGAAGAAAATGATATTGAAATAGAATTCCGGGGAATATGAGAAATGGAAAGAGAAAGAGCGGAGAAGGAGAATAGGAGGATTGTGAAATTGCAAATAGCAAAAGGAAAGAGAAGAGTAGGGAGCCAAAGCGGAAGAGAGAAAATGCGTTGGAGATGAGACGGAACAACCAATGAGTAGGTGAGTAAGGTGGATGAAGAATGAGTTGCTAAGATGCTATGGGATGTGGTAGAATACGAGTAGAAATCTCATTTGGCCACAGGATGGGGAAGAGGGTAGACAGTAGATGCAATGGGATTTGAATACACATACCTTTGCCTCCGTATACGGTAGGTATGAGTGGTGAAGCGTATAATACGATCCCTCGAATTACTCCCACTGAACACCACCTGCGAAGCGAAACAACAACAATTTACTAAACCAAGTATGAAAATATGTATCACTCTAGGAAAGAATCATCAGATCATCTTATCCATTACATGTACTTTATTTGCCACCAAATAAGTAAATGTGAGTTTATCACGTGATATTGGAGTTACTGTATCACAATTATGAGAACTTACTTTCTCAGTTTTATATCATCCATTTTTCCCACAATGTTTACCCCCTATCATAAAATTATTTTTCAATTTCCTCACATTTTGAAATGTCGTCTGCAAACTCTTTCAATTTGGAACAGTCGAGAATTTGGCGTTTGGTAAAGGGTTAGAGGGCTTTGGTACTCTGTCCTATCAATCAAACCCTTAACCTTTACCAAACACAAATTATTTTACTGTCCCAAATTGAAAGAGTTTGCAGACGAGATTTCAAAATGTGATGAAATTGATAAGCAATCTTCCGATAGGGCAGAACACATTGTGAGATAAGTAGAAATCGCTCGTTAGGAGCAACTTCATCTTTTCCCACATTGTTTTCCAGAGTCGTCTGTAAATGTCGTTATTGTTTGGTAATGGGTTAACCAATCTTTCCTGGGTAGTATCAGGTCATTTCCAAATGACTATGGAAAGTTTTGTGAGAAAAGTAAAAATATCCCTGATAATGTCAAAATTCCTAGAACTTCGATTGATCAATGCCAAGCGGGTTTTGCTTATTGAAACTTTCTTTAAAAGTGCGGAATAGATAAAATTCAAGTTTGTTTATTTTCATTTACATTACTCAATGTTAAACAATATATCTCAAATCTCCTTTGTTTATCTCTCTTACGTAAGGACAGAGGGACGTATGTTCTACCGTAAATTAAAAATAATATTTATTATTTATTTACTTATTTCTTTTACATCGATTGTTAATGAAGTTGAACCCTTAGAATGCTGGGTAATTTTCTAAAAACAGGTTTGTGTGTGTCGTCTGCTTTCCAAAACCTTAAATATCTGCTTAATTGTGTTGAGGAAGGATACCCAGAGTAGGAAACAGGTTAGATCACAGGCCAGCTGCGAATTTACTTTGGAGGCTGGCCTTGATATAACCTGTTTGCATAAGCATGAAGTCAGTTCCAGCACTATATGGGTTAAAGCTTGTTCAAAGTCACTCTTGATAACTTATGGCAGATCACAACATTTAAGGGCACTTTTGTAAGTATTGGAGCAAGTTTTCAAATTCTACATAAAGAACTTAAATACTATCAGCAACAGTCTGTAAATTTAGTTTTGTGCTCGGTAAACGAAAAGTGATATCATTTACAATGCAGTTTTACTTCTGAATATATTGATTTATGAAAAACAAAGACTTCAATTAACTCAATATAGATCATCCATAAAACATGATCGGTTTCATAACAACATAAACAATTAAAGCATTAACATGTTAGGTTTTTGTTTCAGGTCCTTCTCAAAAGCAACCCCAGATAATTATGCACAACTGTTGTATCAAAAGGAAGTATGCTCTTCAGGGCCAATTTTACTTTCGTCAGAGTGAAATCTAGTATGATGTTGCAAGCTTATAACAGAGACATAGTTATCTATGTCTCTGCTTATAACAATAAATCTGAAGCAATTATTGAACAGTCATATAGATCTTGTTTCGCAACCAAGCGGGTTTTTATTGTGTGTAAACTAAGCTTTCATACTTGGGAAATGCAAGTTAAAAATGCAAAAATAAAGTGCTATCTATCCCATCAATTTTTTTATTTTTACGGCACGAAGGCCTACATATTGTCTAGGCCTACTGTAGCGCATAGCAGTGTTGCTGTTGTTTTTTCTTTTGTTTTTTGCTTTTGCTTAAAGTAAGAATGGTAAATATTTTGCGATATAAATAGTTGTGGAATTATTCTTTTAAAACCAAAGTCATCATAAAAAGTCAAGAAAAGCAGCTACCTTTAATTTGTTTGATTTGGGTTTTATATCGCGCCAACACTCTTTCAGTTACATTACAATGCCCGGCTTACATTTTGCTGTAGCGTGTTGTTCGAACGATGAGAATATATGAAGAAAAGGGCTTCTTCAATTGCATGAGCGTTAACATTAGCATATACATTGTATGAAGTTATCAATTTTTCAAACCGTGGTTATTCATGCTGAAACTACCATTGTAAAAACAATATCACACAGTTCGTTGGTTATGTATTTGGAAACCATTTTACCATAAAATCATAAATAAATAAAGGTATTTTATTCACCTTGAAATATTGCCTGCGCTCTGGTATTGAACAACATGCATTTTAATCACTGTACAAATGCTTTCAATGGACCGAACCTGTTGACATTTCCATAAGAATAACATTTCCGTGGCTTTTTTCCTTGAATTAGGAAGAGGCCCGGGCCTGTTTCAGTTGGGAAGTTTTATCGCTGAAATTGGAAACCAAAAAAGCTGGTTTGACTGGGAAACCTGCAAAATTTTGAAAAAATTTCCAATGGGAATGTGCCTTTTATAGACCTCTATTAAATGATAAAAAGCCCAATTCGAATCAATGGACTATATGGTATCTTGACCAATTCTACTTTTTACGAACTCGCATTCTTCCGTTCTGTAAAGTTCAATCTTGGCTCTCCGGTTGAACCCTGAAACTCAGCTAGGTTATCAAAAGGACGCACGGACAGCTCGAAAAAAAAACCCGTTAGGATGATATATGATCACATGGTTACCTTTTATTTCAAAATGTTAAACATTTGTTCTGACTTGATGATAAACTGTATATAGTTTAATTAAGCCAATAAAAAATATTGAATATTGAATCTCGAATGGGCATGGTGGTGACGTACTGTTGATCTTGGTTGAAAATGTTCTAAAACTATTTACGGTGCCGTGTTCTTGTTTGACAGGTTGCCACGCGATGAGTAATCTAAAGCTATTCAATTAACCCTTTACCAAACAATTACGACATGTCACCAGTTCGTTGCAGAGGACTCTGGAAAACATTGTGGGAAAATGAGAAATTGCTCTTAACGAGCAATTTCTCCTTTTACCACAACTTTTTCTGTGCTATCAAAAGGTTAGTTTTCAATTTCATCAAATTTAGAAGTGCCGTCTGCAAACTATTTGAATTTGGGACAGTCGAGAATTTGGCGTTTGGTAAAGGGAAAATACATTTGTGGAGAAATGGGCAAAGGCTGAATCTTGTCGTTGAAAGCATTTTAGATGGGCAAAACTGACTTACTTTGAAAAGAACAAAGAAGGGACGACAAACATTGACTCGTATCGGTAAGGAACAAACAATAATTCTGCAAACGAGATTATGTAAAAACGGGCAATTATCTCTGCAATCGGATCATTCGGAACACCTCGTCATTCGGAACACCTCGGTAATTTCTTCATTCGGAACACCTCGGCCATTTCTTAAAATAACCTCGGAGGTAATGGGGAGCCATTTTTGAAAGTAGGTCAGCAACGAAGGGCCAATCGTATCTACTCGGCAATCCCCGTAACAAGCCGGGGATATCCGAAAAGAGCCGATTGACAAAATATGAAACAAAGATGTGTTGATATGATCATCTTTAATGAAAAGGGTAAACAAACTATTCAATTGTGATATATAACCAATTTGTGTATATTAAAATACATATTTAATGCCTATGTGCATTTTGCGTTATCCGCCGGAAATAAAGCGAATTACCCCAGGATTTCTGGTGTATTCATGTACTGCCTACGAGGTATATCTACCGACTTGTGACGGGGAATGCCGAGTTGATACGATTGATGCAGTGCTAGTAAGGGGGCTACTTAGATTCACCGAGTACAGTACTGTCCCTTCGCTGTACTTTTTTTATTCAATGAACGCACGTAGCATTGTAGTACTTATTGTTTTTGCGATGTTAATTGTTCTTGCTAAGCTTGAAAATCTTTGAAAATAATTGACAAACTCTTAAGCATTAACCCCTAACCCCCTTAGGCTCTGTTTTTTATCACATTTTTGGACTTTAAAAGACATTTATTTTTTTCAAGTTCAAAAAGTGATGATACGCCCGGGCGTACGGGCGTATGCCCAACTACGGGCCTGCTTGTAACTAGGTCTCATAGTTTGACAGTTTCGGTAAAAACTAGCCCTATATTCGGATAAGACCCCTTTCGGGTGCCTCGAAAAATGCCAATATATTTCGTGTTTTATGAGTTAGCCCAGGAGTAATTCTCGCTAATCATATATGCCAATGTAAATCAAATGCTAAGCTTAGATTTGAGCAGCTTACCTTTTTGAAAAATGGTATTTATGATTGCAAAAGCCGCGAACGCTTCGAAATGGAGTGTATTGTTTACATCGTTCCGATGGAAAGTTTTACATGTTATTTTTACAAGATCGACAAAATATGAGAAGGTGTGAGTTAATAAAGTGTTTAAAAGGATAAATTATATATTTTCGGCATAATTTCTCTCTCTTTAATGTTTTTTTTTTTTACAATATTTTACATTGTTACTTTTCCCTTGTAACATTGATATAGGAGATTTTACGTCAATTTTTGGAAGCAATTATTAAAAATAGAATATGAGCGCATTCGAGTACCACGACGATTTTTACATCATCTGTTCATAATTTTACAACGTTTCCAAAAATATATATTTTGTCGTGGTACTCGCTTGCGCTCATATCAAGAATTTGAGAAAACATGTCCAAAATCTTGCAAAAACGGTGAAAAGGACGAAACCATGATACCTTTGGAGGGTTATAAAAAGTGATTTTTTTGTTAATGTGATAAAAAATTATATTTTTCAAGTCATTTAAGCATTGATTTCAACAAAAAACGTCAAATTTTTTTGTTAACACTAATTCTCATTTTTTGCAAAATTTGAGGCCAATAAATGGGGTTAGTGAACCTACCTCTTTAGCAATCAACACAATAACATTATCATACAATAGCAGAGAAATATTCCCATCCTCTATGTCGAAACCATGGTCAAGGTATCGACTTCTCTCACAAGGTCATTCATTAGAATGGAAAGAAGTATCAGTAAAACACAGTCGGCTTGCTTTGCATCGGTCGTACAATCTAACCAATCGATAGGTTTATTATTTTTCTTTTACAGACGGGTCTGTATGATGGTAAGTACTTTTTATATAATTATACAATTTACCAACGATTCCACATTAAAAAAAACTTTTATAACACAAAATATTTAGCGATAAAATCGAAAGCTGTTAGCAGATCGATAAACGCGGTAAGCACAGTGGGTGTTATCAGAAACGATACGGCTCAAACAAAAACGTGATCTTGACACGGTCCTCCGTCTTTTCGTCGGCTATCAAGTCTTTGCTTTTTCAAATACAATTCGAGTCGTTCATCTATGAACGAATAGGAATACTTTATTCAGACGTAAATTCACAAATTGCCTTGTCATCACAATTTTATAAACAAAGATGGTTCAATACTAGATCAAAATGGATGATGTATTTTCATTTTTAACGACAAACATAACGATAGATTGTTCTGCATCAAAATTATTTCTTGTTGAAAGTGCATATTCTTATATCAAAAAGAAAAGTGTATCGGGACAGTCAAAGCCGCTTTTTTCCTAACGAAATGTATAGAAACTTAAATCGTTTTAGTTGAAGAAATCGTTTAACAGATTTTTAAAGATAATGTTTTATAAAATGCATATATAGCAAACATGATTCTGGAAGAAGAACATGTAGATTAAAAAAGAAATGCATTGGATAAGGCAGATGATGACTTAATTAAATTAAATGCCTCTACTGAATATTTCCTGACCTTTTAAATACTATCTCCATACAGACGGATTGATACTTGTATCATCCAGAAGTTGGAATAAATTTTGTAGAGCTGCGATGATAACTGCATTTTTAAACGGAGTACGTTAGCTCGTATTAAGAATAAGCCGATTGCATTAATGCATGTATGATAACTTTTGCAACCTCCTCTAAACTTTTGTTAGTTTAATTCCTTATTTTCTCTGAAGAGCGTGCCGTCCATTCTGTTCCTCTACACTAGTCTATAAGTCTTTACACGTTATAGTGTTTGTTCTTACCCAGCTCATCCCATCATGTACAGTACACATTAGTAAATGGAACAACCTTATCTTGATTGCATTGATCCTTTTATGTGACTGTTATTACTGAATCGGTACTTTACGTTTACGGGTAAGGATATACGTTTTGTATCTTATCAAATTCAAGCTGCCATTCAATCTTCCGTTATGCAAAAACAATCAGTCTTCCAAAGCCTAGCATAGTCTCACCTGCAATTACTTTCAACACCTATTCATCAGATTAATGAGTTCATGATATGATTGCACACGTCTATGTTAACCGTTTCGGTTGTAATGGAAACACATCAATCAAATCTGTTTTCTCGAGCGAATTTCTTCTCATTTTTGTCCTCAACACTTTAAAGGAAGCCACAACCAGACATGTTGTTAGGTTGGTGTGTAGCGTAGCTTCTGGTCACCAATGAAATGTAAAGAGAATGGAAGGTCAGATGTGTAAATCTTTTGAAACATTGCGGCTTCAAAAAAAAGATATGCATGGTGTGCGATACAAAGTTACTTTTTGTTTGATGACTATGCAAAGTCATGAAGAATCACAACATGCGGGGAATGATCGACTCACACACAGATAAGCATATAGTGAGCAGTACTTGTGACGTACTGGTTAGGTATTGGCATACGCTTATATAGCTACCGTGAGCGCCGTCCTTATATTGCCGAAAACACTGCTGAGTTCTATCATTGTACTTTAATATAAAAATGAAGTTAGAATCATAGCACTTGTGGTACTTGTAGAATCGATTTCTATTATCATACAATGAATCTTGATTATAAAGGAAGAAGAATAGAAATATTGTATGATATTACTGACTCATACGAACAAACATACTTTGTATCGCGAAATAGTATGCTATGACTAATATTAAAACATTTAAACACGGTTACAAGGCGCATATATATCAATGTTGGATGCTTATATATATAATAGATAAAGCCTCATACATACATAAGAAAAACCTTTATTTCAATTTGATGGTAGACATTTAATATAATCTATATAAATAGGTGCAAAATGATATTACAACATCACAAGCATAGAATACAAGTTCTTCATATTCTTTCAAGAGTCATACACAATTTGATTCGATGGGGAAATCAATATAATCTAGTTCAATTAATTCTAATAACTAAAGGAATTGCGCAACATATGATCAAATTAAATAAACTATGAAACCATAAATGGGCCTTTCGTAGTTAAGTTTCCAATTAATATGCAGGTCATCCCCATTGTTATGTTTGTTTCTCACTTTCTACCATGCCTCAAGTAACCAATTAAAAGGTGATTGGAAAATCACACATTCCCGTAAAGCGCTTACTGTAATTAAAATCAGTGGTTTTTAGAGATGCTTAAAATAATATATCTATTATAACGCATTTCTAGTCTGTTCCTGAATGCATTACATATTCTCTTGCAAATCCGTGTAACCTCACGTTTTGTATTTGTTTTTTTTTTTAATTAAACCATACAAATAACTTTTTTATAATATCAATTATTCATCTGTCTGTCTGGTATGCTAAACTTCCCTGTTTAAAATCCAATCGAAGACACCATTAATACTATGTGTATGTAACAACAACGCTAAATGTCGGAACATCGATAAACATATTGCAACGTCGTTAAATGTTGCAGCCGACGTGAAATGTTGCAACATATGATAGCAGAGTTGCCACTCAATAATGCAAATTTGGTCGTTTGTGTGGGTTCGAATCTCGGTCATAACACTGGAAAAGTTCTTTTGGTATTGAGGACGCCCTTTGATACTTCTTATATCAAAAATGTTGACCCAAATATATTTTGACCCAAAGTCATTTTAAGGACATTCTTGGTAGTTTTATTTCTGTGCACTTCATCTGCGCAGCCAAGGGAAACAATAATCTGTTACCGAAGAGGTACTTGCATAATAATCGGATTAACGTTTTATTCGGATTAAGCCTTACTGTATGCATTCTTTTCAAAGAATAATCAAAGTATCCAAACACCAATAAATGGTTATTAAAAATATTATATATTTCTCATGTGTATTAAGTCCCCAGTTTCTTTTTTTCAAGTTTAAAGTCATATTAGTCATTTTTATAAATGTTTTTCAAATACGGTTACCAAAGAAACTGTCATTTTGCAGAAAAACTAACTCGTCAACATGAACTTTCCATTCCATTTTTTTTTCAGGATTAAATTTTACTTAACATACTGAAAAATAAGAAAATTCCATGAAAGGAATTTTAAATATCTTCATTTTTATGTAATATAGATATCAAGTTTCATTGTCTTTTGCCAAATACAAAAATCTGAAAACCTGATTTGGATTACAAAAAAAGTTCAGATTGTAATCATTCAAAGTAACATTGAATTATAAAGTATTGAATGTATGAATACGTGTTTTTGTGTTAATGTATCTTCCAGAAATTATTTTATTACCTTTGAAGATGGTATGATCATTTTGACTTTTTTGCCCAAACGGTTACCATGAAATTGCCATTTTACAAAAAAAAACCTATCTCGTCAACCTGTTTTTTTTCTTTCCATTTTTGAATTCACAATAAAATCTAAAATAACATATATCAAAAATTTAGAAATTTCCATGAAAGGATTATTTAGTTATAAAACTGTAGAAAATGTCCTAAAGAAATCAATATAGTGCTTTTGTGTCAAGGTCATTAAGATGAAAGGACCTTTTGTAAATATTTGCATGAAGTTCTGCCATAGAACTATAAAGCCGTATTTTAATAAGTTTCTTCAAATGTCTGGAATACCTCCAAGCCAATTATATTGACATACAAGTGCAAAATGACAGTCGCTTTTTATAGCAATCTGCTGAAACAATTTACAGAACCTAGTTCGTATCATTATCTCTACCAAACTCTGTCTCCAAATGATGAGAAGAAGGTCTTTACCGTTTGAATGATATTCTCTTTTTTTTATTGATACCATTAAAATATTCTCCCATCACGAACGTAGTTTGAAGAGATTCGTAATTTGGGGAGCCTTCTAGATCTGAGAACCAATTTTGAAATAATACATCTTTTATTCGAGCGTCGATCTATTCATCACCTATTTCATGTGTACACAGTGCTTTTAAATATATAACTTTGCCAATTTTTTGTATCAATCAACTTAACTCTCTCTTGATACAAGTATCAAACATTAACACCACAAGTATCTTTCATTTGAAATGTGCTGTATAGTAGATAAGCATGTGAATGACTAACCCGGATCCATTTCTTAAAATTGAAAATGTCCGTAGTACTTGCAGAGAGTATCTCCCAAATTCACCGTAAACAAATGCGGTGGGGTTTTGTTTTCTTACATAAAGTATATGTCCACCATAAACTAATTCTATATTCAGACAACAGTTTGTTTTAAAAGTATTTAAACGAACCTGCAATCATTCTTTTAATTATGAAAAAGGGCGCAACATCTGCAAAAAGAAATAAAAACAATTCAAGATCAGCTAGGGTAAAACAATTATTTGTATTACACATGGTTCTCTAATGCACATCAATAATTGATGGGATATTTAGAAGAGGTGACATAGCCGCCCCTCCCCCCTATTTTTGGCCGTTTAAGCCTCTAAACCTCGCTAATTTTAACATTACCTTTTGTATATTTGTATATGATTTTATCATGTGGAAAAGCTAAGTAGACGTTCAAATTGCCCCAGTTTGAACAATAATCGACTTCGATAAAAACTAGCAAAGGCTTTTCTAAAAGTAATGAATGCAAAATAAAACTTTCCATATATGTATTAAGATCATCTTTAATGATTGAATTCAGTATGAAAATGCAATCAATTTTGCTTTTACCACTTCTAAATCAAAATTGACAGTGTTGCATCATTGTTTATTCTCCATATAATGAGGCTAAGTGGACTTCTCATAGTTTTCAACAGCTTTGTTACTTTTTGCATGTTCTTGTAATGCCGCAATAAAACCCCACCTTACACCAAGTTGTTGAAAAATTGTCCATAAATACATATCTCATAAATCAAATGACAAATTAGTTGGTCGTTGTGTTACGACTTAATCTACTTTAAGAAGACACAGTAAACAAAGAAACAAACAGAATATCAATATCACAAGACTCTTAATACCAAAGAAAAACAAATATGCCTCTTGCATATGTAGAAACGGTTAAGCCGTTTATATTTTGCGCTATGCCCAATAGGTCGAATGATGCAAACTCCTAGTTTAAAAGCATTAGCTTAAAAGGGTTTCTGTTCTCTGATCGATGGACTCATTTAATTGATGAGACGGCATATTGCTTTTATAATCACAACCTCCTCTTGACCTTCATGATTGTTTCCTTTGCAGAGTAGTAGAGGCCCCAGCAAGTCGGCCAACTTAAACCTTGTCCATATTCTGTGGGGTTGTCACTATACACGCCGTTCAAACTGGAGGAAAAACAATATGCATACCACCAAGCCCCATGATAATCTTGCGCACAAGACCCTTTGAAATTTGCATCATTATCGTTATCAAAGGTTGAGAACGGCATATTGTTGCCTTTGTAAAACGGATTTTTACCACAGGTGCTTGTAAGCCCATTTACGTATAGTTTGTATTTCAAAGTCGGTCCGTATACGACAAAGGTAGAATAATGAGCGTAGCTACTCAAAGGTACCCTGTCTCCAAAACTTTCGACATAGATATAGAGTTCACTCGGTTGTGCAGTCAGTGTATGGATATTGTCGAGGCCCAGCCAGTACTCTCCCGTCCTGTTACCAAACCCGGACACGTAGTCAGACCAACCCCGGAAGAACTCTTCGGATCCATCTTGTCTACGCTGTATGACTGTCCATCCCCCGTTCTCCATATCACACCATGTGTCCACAGAATCTTGTCCCGCAGGCTGTATTGTATACACACCGTCTGATGAAAGGCCAGCTCCCAGAAGGTCAAGGCAATCGGCTTTTATGGGAATTGTGCTCCATTTTCTTTTTTCTTCGTCCTCGAACACCTGAGTAAAAGAAAGAGGTAGAGAACGAAACACCTGACGATCTTGGTTCACGAAACAAAATAGGAATCGATTTTGGTAAAATCGTTATGAATAAAACATATTTATAATTTTTGAAAGTTAACCTTGCCTGAATAGTGAGACATTTACAAGATTGCTCTTTGAATACAAAAGAGGAAACCATTTTTTTACAACACATTTTATATACTTTAAGATGACCAGGAAAAAAAGCACAGTAATTTGACATTGCTTGATATATACAGACACTTAACCTTGCAAATGTTTTTGTTTTGTTAAAAATGAAGCAACAATGATCATTCATATTGATAATTTGAATTGAACAGACGATATCAGTGTCAAATATACCAAGATTTATAATATCAATAATTCGAATGCATAAACGAACGATATCAGTGTCAAATATACTTTGATTATTAATATCAATAATTCGAATGCATGAACGAACGATATCAGTGTCAAATATACCATGATTATTAATATCAATAATTCGAATGCATGAACGAACGATATCAGTGTCAAATATACCATGATTATTCATATTGATAATTCGAATGCATAAACGAACGATATCAGTGTCAAATATACCATGATTATTCAAACTATTAATTCGAATGCATTAACGAGCGATATCAGTGTCACATATATTATGATTATATATACTAATAATCCGAATGTATGAACAAACGATATTAGGGTCACATTTACCATGATTATTCATATTGATTATCCGAAATTTGACCAGATGATATCAGTGTCACATGGAGGCAATACCAGTTTTACGATGTCGAGACAGCCATTGTTTAAAATATCACGTTGACACTCCAGAAGGATGTATTGGAAGTTGGAAAACATTTTGTTTGTCGGTGGTTTGGTAAGTTACCAAAGTAGGAAAGATAACCGTGGTATTTTTGTCACGAATAAAATCAAAAAACCTAAACGCTTTCATAGGTTATGACATTTATATTTTTCCTGACTGAGGTATCAAGCTACAAAAGGTTGATTCTAATATTCAGTGAGCAACTTAGTAAAAATTATTGGTTTTGAAAATCACTATTAATGAAACAAAATATATCCCGTGAATTAAAAGTGCAAAGACCAATGCATTGATATGTTACATAAAACACCACACAAAGAAATATATTTTCTTTGTATGTGAAAACACTTTGGTATCAGTGATAAGATTGATATGGTTCTCATTGTGGATGCTTCTGCAAAACACATAATACGCTATTGATCGCAAACATGGGGATATAAATACGTCGAGGAAATCAAAAAAGGATGACATATTTCTTTAAAAAAAAAGAATAAGCTGCCTTAAATGTGATGCTTGCGATTCAGTTGCACGTTGAAAATGTGAGCGATTGTGCCTGTTCACATCCTATATGCCGAATAGTAGCGTTTTCTAGTTTGACTATTAATAAGATGGAAATGGTGAAGGAAATCTGGTTTCGCGTTTAAGGCATTTAGTCTTTAGAGAAAGTTAGGAATTTGTGTAGATTTAACAAGTCATCTGTAACGATGGTTTCTTTTTTCTTTAACTTATATATATAGAATATTGACTGTTATAAAAAAATATTCTAACGTAAACAAATCACCAACAATTTTAAAAAATAAACTTGTTGAATCATTCCAGAGTCCCCCAATTCACTTTAGTACAGACATTACATATTTACTAACAGGGTTATTGGCCGAATTTAGAGGGTCTCATCACGATGAAACAGTTGAAAAAGGTTGACACGTGTATTTAGATAGAAAAAACATGTTATACCTGACTTTCAAAGCTTATAACATTTTGCCATTGAAGATGAATTTCATTTTTTGTCAATGTAGGGCATAATATTTTCGTAAACTCATTTGGCAAGTTTGATTTAAGAAACAGACGATTCCAATAATTTCCTTCAACACCAGGCATTAACGTTTTCGTTTATTTTTTAAATTTCCAATTTCCTAGTATGAATGTATTCTTCCAAGCAGTCTATCTAACAGCCCAATGTTTACAAATATTGTTTTGAACATTTTCTTTTAATATATATGTTCTTACAGTCACTCTGTATTGCAAATTCCGACTGAACAACGGTTTCGATACAACACGCTGTATGGGGTCGAAAAGGGCCAACGGTGCGTGTGATCAAATGCACCAGTTCGGATAGCAAGTGGAACCCTGGCCTAATTCATACATTACTGTGACAACCTTTCCCCTTGGGAACATTGTAATATCAAATTATTTGAGAGGCATAGCTTCCCCTTGATTTATAATGCATGTACGTATTTCACTGTATCGGTTTGCTGGAATACTGGTTGCTTGTCTAAAGAAACTGACACATGTCGTTATTTGAACTATGTATGAGGTATGGGTTATTTTACATTATGACTTATTTATTTGCATTTTTAAACGAATTTCTCTGTCAAAAGTAAAATTGATCCGTCCGCTGCAGGAGTCGGTCAAAACTCTTCCACATCCTTTTACAACTTATAACGCAAGTAAGAAATCGGTAGTTTATGAGATAAGATAAGATAATTCATTTTTAACCTTTCCCCAGAGCAAATTACAGACAAGGGTGGATTAAAGCCACACGTGCGCTCATTTACACTTAGGTTTTCCAAGTTTTAGAATAATTGAAAATTAACTTAAAAGAACTATAGATTCCCTTTTTCAGAGGAATTGAGAATGAAACATGTTCACATGATGCTTTTAAAAGAGTGATTACCATACAGTTTGTTTACAACTAGCGATAAAACTAGGTCAGCCGAGAAACGTTTGAAACCAATAAAACCCAAGAAAGTATCCATTTTGAATGTTTATGTTGTTTATATTGGTTAAATGAAAGTATTTTTATGTGTTTCACATGATATTTCTAACCAGGTGATCGCCACGCATTTATTCGAGTGTTCATTGCTATTTTAGATGTTACTTAAAAGTAAACAATGAAGTTAAGTTGGTGGCTACCAAATTTATGAAAATAGCACTTTGAAAAAAAGATAATAAATAATGCAGGCATTATATTGTCATGATCCTGTGTATTTTCGCTGTTTCAACATATTCTATCATTATTTATATCTCAAATTACCCAGATTTGCACTTTTCCTGAGCGCTAGTATGCTTTAAAACATTTTCGGTATCCGTCACAAGACCACACAATCACTGCGCACACCTTTAAGAAATTGAATTTCTGGGTTTGTTTTCGGGTTTTTTTTTCAGGTTTTTTTCGTATTTTATCTTCATTTTATATTTGTTAATTTGAATCAATATCTGTTGTTGTTGTTGTCGGCATCCTGTAGTCTTAAAGACTATTGATTAGTATCGCTAGACGGTAAACATCGTCTTCTGTGGCTGTATAGTCCTATCCTCGCATTGCACACTCTTCATCATTCTTTACGAGGGAAGACTGATGACATAATCATTGTTTTATCTTCATTTCGTGTTAATTTGAATCTTTATCTGTAAACGGATAAATATAAGAGATGATTGGTGTATTTATATTGAAAGGTTATCGGCTCACGGATTATATTCATATGCTTTACACGATAACATTTCTGATTCACGACACCAACCATCTATTCTGTACTAATTGACATGACATGTGTGGACAGAGAAAAATAGCATATGAATAAATGAATCACTCCCAGCTAAATGAGCCTTTAAGTCAACTTGATGAAATCCTTATGGCAAGATGTGTTACTTTTACATAAAAAGAATAATTCAACATCTGAAATGGTACAACAATAATTGTTGTTTTTTTTCTATTTATATCATAACTCTGTCCATTGCTGTCTACAACTGGGCAATCGATGTTTGCTGGCAAAATCATATCGTAATCTACGGCAGTATTACACTCTAGTTAAAGTAGTAAGCCTTTATAAAGTTCAGCTCATTTACTCAAGAAGCATTAAACAACGAGTTTAGCAACATAACTAGGATAATTATTTAACAGAAAAACCTTTTCAACGTCACTAAAATTATTTAGTTTAAACTGAATAATTTGCTAGTGAAATATATCATTTCGGAATTCATTGTTCAAAGAGCAATTCATCAGAAAATGAAATTCGTTTTCTACTGAAGTGTTATTGCACCAACTACCGAGTCTTTCCTCTGGCTTCTACATCTGAATTGAGCGTGAATTGAATTCCCACACGTTTTTGTGTTCTACAGGGTTTAGTATTTTGTATCAAACAAATTCTTCAATCTTTTTCACAAAATTTCTTAATTTTGGCACTAGTGTTATGCTGCCTCTTCGTGTATAGATGTAGTAATACTTTACTATATATTTGCCATATTCAAGCCAAGTAATGAATTGTGTATGTAATGATTATGAACGCCTAATTTCCAAAAGATTGTTTCAATGTCACTACACCAATGTTTGTGCACAAACCCTATCGAAAACAGCTTTTGTCAGGCGGTTGTCAATCAATGATGTCATACTGTTCCAACAATAGATCATGCTTATCAATAATTGCTAGGGAGCCAGCCAATATTTCATTATATAGACAAAAGCTATTCAAACCTCCGTAGATCTAGAGCGTAACGAATTTCTTTACGTTGTACATTTTCTATCGCCTGACCTTTACAAATATCTATATACCCCTAACAGTTATCAACGTTGGAAATTGTGCCCGATTCATGTAACTGCCCATATTTTTCTACATATATTTCCTTTAACCCATTACTAAACAATAACGACATTTGACCAGTTTGTTGCAGACAACTCTGGAAAACATTGTAGGAAAAGGAGGAATTGCTCTTAACGAGCAATTTCTCCTTTTACCCCAACGTGTTCTGCCCTAATTGAAGATTACTTTTCAATTGCAACACATTTTGAAATGTCGTTTGATAACTCTTCAAATTTGGGACAGAGGAAAATGTAGCGTTTAGAAAAGGGTAAAGTTGTGAATTTGAGAGGCGATTTCCTCAAACTTTACGACCAGCTCACCTTACAGGGTTGTCGTAGCTGGTAAAGGCATTACTACTGTAATGGGGCGTGAAACCAAAGTATTTATACGAATTAACATTTTCTCTTACTTTGAACATATGGTTAGTTTCTGGAATTCAGACCTTCCTGAAGTGCATAACTGAAATTAGTCAGTATCTATCATTGTAAGCCATTGCGTTCACTTGTCATGGACGGTGTCTAACATTGCTTGCAAGTTAACATCAATCTTAGCAATTAACACAATAACATATCATTAGCATACAATAGCATATATTCCGATCCTCTTTGTCGAAATCAAGGTCGAGGTATTGATTTCACTCACAAGGTCATTTATTAAAATTGAAAACATTATCAGTGAATCACAGTCACCTTGCTTTGTCCCGATCATACAATGTAACCAATTATGTACTATTATTGGCAGATAATGGGTTTTGTGCCTCCAGATGGTGTTTTACAGGGTCATCATTTTGAAGCACCCTGTACCTTGCAATATAACACAGCTCTGGAAACTGGTAAACAATTTGGAACCACCCTGTAGGTTGTATAACTAGGTTTAGAGATTAATTATTGTTTTAGTTTATAATAGATGATTAGATTAATTATCTTGCCTGCAACAAACATTACAGAGAATTGTATTTTTGTTTTTTGATAAAATAAAATAAAGATAAGATAAGTTGGGTCTGAATTGGAAGTTAATTGTGTATTTCTTGTTTTTGCTAAGCGTGGGTTAGAGATTAATCCTGAATCTCTGCTTTATGAATGCTGCAACAGTTTGTTTTTAAGAATTTATTTGATGCAATTTAACGAATATTGAGCTCTGTTGCGACTACTATTTATCTGATTGTTATCACCAGTTTGTTTACTGTCGAGTTATACACAACGTGTAACTAGCGGATTCTCAAGAGGCGTGTAATCCAGCGTGAACAAAGTGAGTGATTGTTTGTTTACACATCGGACATTTAAAGATGGCGTCTCAATTTAATGTCGGCGTAGTTGGACACTCGTACATTAGAAGATTAGGTCAATTTGTTGGTGAAAATCCGTGCTACGATAATTTGTGTTTAGATAAGTTGACATTTAAGATTTACTTTAAAGGACGAGGAGGTTTAACGGTTCGTGGCCTCGCTGCCTCGAAACATCTATCGGAATTCACACACAGCCTGGACTTGTGCTTCGTGCAAATCGGGGGAAACGATGTCGGTTCGCGTGATGCTTATGACATTGCACGAGATATAGTGGCTTAAGCCTGTTATCTGAGGGACGGCTGTGGAGTTCGCTATGTTGTGATAGGACAGTTGTTACGGAGAAGACCTCGAAACTCTACCCCAGGATTCAACGAGGAGGTGATGAAAATAAACAGACACCTTGTCAATCTGACTTCTCAACTATCTGATGTTCGTTTTTGGAATAACAGGGGATTTTGGGGAGATCTGTCATTCCTGGGACGTGATGGGGTCCACTTAGATGTGAGGCAGCAAGGATCAGCACCATCGCCTATGGTTAAATACATGAAGAGCATAAAATATGCTATCTACAATGTTTTTAAAGGCCAGTAATTTTATTCACTCACTGTCGATTTGTACAAGCATAAATCTGTATGTCTGCTATGCTTCCGACTGCAATGTTGAATGTCAAATATTTTTTTAGGCAGATATTTGTTATTATTGTCTAAAAAGATTTGAGATTTTCAATGATGAGCATATTTACTAGTATGAATTTATAAAAAAAATTGATGGTGTGATAGGGCTGCCACTATGAGAGGCATTTATGTAAAGCCAGCTATTTAACCAATCACAATGTTAAAACTTTAATAGGAATGTCGTCTGCTATTTGGAATAATGTACAATAGCTTTGTTAATGAGAAGAACTATATTGTTGTTGGCAGCCATGATGAATGTTTTATGTTCGCTGACTAGTGTTTTATACAGGAACTACTATGATAGTTGATTGCAGGTTTATAATGGCCTTTGTGCAATTGATGATCCTAATGAACTGCCTTTTTGATTTTTCTGGTTGGGTCATGTGAAAGGGCTGTCACTAGGAGTGGCATTTATGTAATGCCCACCATTCACCTGTTCACTATGTTGAACTTTTTATGAAAATTGTCTGCCATCCAGGATTATTTAAAGATATTGCCAATTCGGTGATTTATGTTGTTGTCGGCAGCCATAATGAATGGTTTTGATGTTTGCTGACTGATTTATATGTAAGTTCAATGATAGTCGATTGCAGACTTAAAATGGCTTTATATGTAATTAATGATCACAATCGAAAACCGTTAGATGGTTCTAGATGGGTAAATAGACATCTTTTGCTGCTATTGGTTATTCAAGTTGCTTTTTATTATATTTCTGATGTTGATGTTTTTATGTCAATGTTGAATATTACTGCTGCTTATAATCAACTTTTTTAATGAACAATTACTAAAATTAATGTTTGGATGTTGTTTACCGATAAATTTGACTTGTGAGTTAATTTATGCTATTTTATGAAATCCATTTATGAAGAAGTCTTATATTAAGCTCTAGTGCATATTATCAATATATGCTATTACCATACTAATATCAGGGGCCCGTTTTACTAAACAACTTACGGAAAATGTTTGCGTAAGTCATAATTGATTAACATGGATAATATCTTCAATGAAAGTACAATATTGCAATGTGACACGTCATTGGAAGCGTCTCGGAGAGACGATTCCAATGATGTGTTACTTTGCAATATTGCTTTGCCAAATATTAAAATAAAAGGACTTGTTGTTTTAGACTTACGCAAATCTTAAGCGTAAACTGTTTAGTAAAACGGGCCCCAGATGCTTTGTCGAGATTCCTTGCATCGCCTTCATATCTTGGCAATGACTAGATTTATAATTTATAAATTATTAAATCTTAAGATTCATACAATTAACCGCTATATAATGCTAAGTAGGATGAGATATCTACTTACAGTCTCAACCAACATGCCCAAGAGAAAATCAACAGACGATACTCAGTCCAGAAGAGGGAAAAGGTCTGCTAATGCGGTGCCAAATTCTGGGACAGAATCAATCGATTACGATAAACTTGCTGCTGCCATCCTTCGCCAGCAGGCTCCGGCTCCGACCCCTGTTACACCCGTTAGTGATGGGAATCAGACTATATATCTAGAATCGGATGCTTCAACTTCGAATTCAATGGAGATAAGCACTATTATTGGGTCTGTTTTAAACTCAGGTGAGAAAGAGTCTCAAAAAATGAATTATATTTACTGGATGGGATTCTTCTGGGAGCTGCAATTCCCCAACGTATAAAATAAAAAATTTGGGAAAATACATACATAGAAATGTCAGCTTTGTTGCAGCGCCAGGAAGATCCCATATCGGTAAACATTGAATCTGGCTCGATAACTCTAAATTCGAATAAGAAAGCTAATCAATCATTAACTATCTCTCAATGGACAGATGCCTTCCTTATATACATGTCCATTTACATTGAGAAATTTCCAGAGCAGGCTCCTCACTTACTTAAGTCCTGCTTTTTTGTAAGAGATCTTTATAAAGTTCTTGGAGAGCGAGCATGGAGGCTTTACGATGAACATTTTCGTCAATTACAGGAAAATGCAAATCTTCCATGGCAAAAGCCTCTGGAAGAGTTGAGATTGAAGGCAGCTGCCATTGCATTTCGGACTCAAAGCTCGCCCTTTCGGAACCAGAACAAAATCAAATTTTGTTACACATTCAATAATGGAGAAAGATGTACAAGGTCCCCATGTCCTTTCTCACACTTATGCCAAAACTGTTCAAAGCCACACCCAAAAGCAACATGCAGGGTTAATAAACACAAGTCAGTCATTCATAACTCAAAATATCCCAGCCGCCCTGTTGCCAACACCAGTTCTTTATTTTGCTTTTACTCACAGGTTTGTATGATGGTAAGTACTCTTTATAGAATTATACAATGTACCATCGGTTACGCATTACATGAGTTTTTATAACACAAAATCTATATCGATAAAATCGAAAGCTGTAAAGCAGTAAACACAGCGGGGTTATAAGGAAGTATACGGTTCAAACAAAAACGCGATCTTCACACAATCTTCCGTTTTTCCGTTGGCTAAGAATTCTCTGTTTTCTAAGGTCAATCCAAGTTGTTCTTCTATGAACGAATACGAACAATTATTCAGACGTATATTTACAAAGCTTCTTGTCATTACAATTTACAAACAAACATAATAATAATTGATACAGGTATCAAAATTATCCATTTTTGATAAGGCATTTTCTATCAACTAAAAGACAATTCCATGGGCCGTGTCAAAGCCGAATATTCCTAACGAAATATATAAAATCTTGAATTATTTTGATTGTAGAAATATTTTAATAGATAGATGTCTTAAGATAATATTTCAAAAAGTGCATTTATAGCACACAGGATTCTGGAAGAACATGTGGACTTATAAAGAAATGCGTTGGATTAGGCAGATAGTGACTTGCGTATTTAAAGGCCTCTATCGAATATTTCCAGACCTTTTTTAATAGAAACAGTGTAAGTATTTAGTAGTAAACGTAATTTAGTAATTTACTAATCCCTTTCCAGTTCATCCGTACAAGATAATCGAATAAAGGATCCTAAAGTATAAAACATATTTAATAATTTCTCCATACGTACGGAATGATACTTGTATCATGCAGAAGTTGATATAAAAGTAAATAAAGGTTAATAACGGCATTTCTTAAAACTGAGTACGTTATCTGGTGACCACAAGCCGATTGCAATGTTGCATATACGCTAACTTGTGCAACCTCCTGTAAACTTGTGTTAATTTGATTGCTTTACCTCCAATGAACTCTAGCCTATAAGTCTCTACACGTTAGATTGTTTGTTCTTGCCCAGCTGATTCGATCATGTACAATACATTCTAATTAATAAATGCAACAATCATATCTTATTTGCGTTTATCCCTTTATAAAACAGTTATTAATGAATCATGTCTAGACGTTTACGAGAAAGGATATATGTTTTGTACTATATCAAATTCAAGCTCCCATTCACTCTTCCGTTATGCGAAGCAATCATTCTTCCAATGCTTTGCGTTTTAACATCTTTGTATGAGATAAATGATTTCATGCTACGATCGCTCACGCCGATGATTACACTTGTGATTGTAATGGAAACACATTAATCGGATTAACCGCTCTATTTTCTCTAGTGAATTTCTCATTTCTTCCTCAAAACTAACAACAAAGGCACAATTAGACATGTTATTATGTTGGTTTGTAGCATAGCCTCTTGTTATCAGTAAAATGCCAAGAGAATGGAAGGTCAGATGTGTGAATCTATCGCAACATTGCGTTTTCAAGATAATCATAATTTGGAATAAACAATGTAAAAGAAGGGTATGCATGGTTTGCGATACAATGTTACTTTTTGTTTGTTGACTTGCAAATGCATAAAGAACCACATCAGGCGGATAACACTTCGACCCCCATACAAAACCATGCATATAGTGAGCAGTACTTTTGACGTACTGGTAAGGTATAAACAAACGCGTATATGGCTGCCGTGGGCACCGTCCTTATAGTAACAACAAAATACTGCTGCTTTCTATCACGTTTTAAGTTTAGTTTATTTGTAAATAAAGGCCACTGACCCACAATACAACAAATATACATAGTACAATAGAGTAGAGTAAAGACTAGAGTGTCCAAGACAATTAAAACATCAAAACATCTTATCATAATTTGTCTAATATTAGAAAACATAATAAATTGAATAACGGCAACCCTATTTAAAAGGATTGAAAAAAAACTCCTTTTAATGATAATAATGTTATACATTCGATTTGAGTGCACTTATCACAAAATAACCTAGATATAAATTAGGAATATTGCTCGTGATGAGTATTCACCCATCATAAAACAATTTCACTATACAACGTCATCATGTTTTAGTAGACATCCTTTCATGGCTGCAGTTGGAGTTTAATAACAGCACACATACTAAGCAATGTAAGCAATGGGGGGGGGGGGCGGAAAAATATACTTAAAGCTATTTAAACTAAGACACTCAGAGATTGAAATTGTTCAAGAAAATCAACTTGTTACTGACACATCTTTTTCATGCATTTCATCATATATGAATTTTCGCTATTTTTCTTATTATAACCGTGTTCGTATTAGTCATCAGACTGTAAAAGTGTATTATATCATTACCTTTATTGTACCAAGAATATAAGAGTATGTATCTTTCTACACTATAGAAGATACAGTGAAAAAATGCATGGTTATCATCTCCTAGGAATAGAGACCCATCCTTCATAAAACAGTGTATACATGTTCTGTACGCTCTTTCAATATTAAAATGTCTGCCTACCTCTATATAAAAGTTATGACTTGAACATCTGAATCTTGCTAACGATCTTAACACGTTAAAGTCCAACATTTGGAGAATCTTTCACCAGTATTTGATTACTTTTGTTTGGTAAATTACTCATAAAGGCTTTCTCCCACATTCAGCAAGGACAAAAGAATTGTTCACAGAACTAGTTATGCCTAAAAGTGTAAAACAGAACTGTTTTTGAACTCTTTCAATGACCTCAGAGTACTTGAAGTCCCAAATCTCTGCACAAAATGTAAGGGTTGGTGGAATCATGAAATCAAACAGTTTAAAATATTCATCTGTGTAAAATTGCTAAACTTACTTTGGTACCTATTAATTGCAAAAATAGCCTTTTTAGCTTGAGAAATTAGTTTATTTTTACTTGCTGACCATACAAATTTAGGAGTAGAAAGGAGGTCCATGTATTTGTAAATTGAACAAGTGTCAATTGTATTGTATCATTGTATCTAAATAGAAGAATGATGTTAGAATGATAGCACTTATGGTACTTGTAGAAATGATGTCTAATATCATACCATATTTCCTGATTATAAAGGAAGAAGAATGATATTTGTTATAAAATAAATGTTTTTTATCTTCAAACGAACACCCTACATTCATGAATGGGGTAAATGGCTTATCATAGTCTGCGTTGAGTATTTGGCGGTTCCCTTTGTACCCCGCCGCTATTTTGTAATAGTTGTTATGTAACGTCACGTTAGGATCAGCCAATGAAGTTATATTGTATACATGACATGCTAAAAATTTCTTGAAAGAAAATCATTATTTTTACTTAAAATCGTATCTTTACGGATTTATTACGTATATACATCGATACGAGAAGTATTTCTGCGTTGAGTTGTGATTGATTTGAAAGGTTTTCAACTTAAGTTTGTGTATTTGAAGCGAACTTCTATTACTGTGGGAAGTGACCTAGTTAGTGTGTTTACTGTTTACACACGAGGAACATGGCGGACTACGGTGTGAGGAGGCGCGTTGTACTACTAGACCACTCCTTTATTCGTTGGCTAGGACAATTTATTTGTGAACAGCCAGATACCAGGAATCTGCGTTTAAATGAAAATAACTTTAATGTTCGTGTTCGAGGGATTGGTGGATTACGTGTTAAACAGCTCGCTAAATCGAGAGAACTTTTGGACTTGTGTACGGAGCGAGACATTTGCTACTTGCAGATTGGGGGAAACGATCTTTCCGACCTTTCATGCGATCCATCCTCGATAGCGAATTGGATATTGTCCTTAGCAGACTTCCTCATCGAGGACAAAGACGTCAAGAAAGTTATTTTGGACAGATCCTCCGACGACAACCCTGGGCGGCTGGAACCCTTTACAACAGACGAGTTATCGAGTTGAACCAACTTCTTCTCGAATTATGCTCGTCTAGGAAAGACATCACGTTTTGGCGGCATCGGGGATTTTGGGACGAGGAAATGTCGTTTTTGAGCCGGGACGGTGTCCACATATAGAACGAAAAGGGTGACCGTGTGTACATGCGGAAATACCTCCAGAGCATTAGAAGTGCAGTCCTCCAAGTGTCCACTGGTCTTTAAAGTACTCCCCACAGTACTTTTCATTTCATATACATGTACAATAAAGATGAGTATTGAATTTATTTATATGCTTATGCAATGGCAATGTTTCTTAAAATGTCACTGTCAGCCTCCTAGTTAGAATTTGTTAAATTCACAGCTAGACTTGTGATAATGGAAAATTAAGGGCTGTTAACTTACTACCATTTGCTGTTGTTTTAACATATCAATTGATATGATCCAGTATTATGTCTTGTCATGTTCGATAACAGTTCGAATATGCTGCAATGATTATGAAGCAATGAAATCAGTGCTTGATTTTCCTGCCATTTTTCCTAATTGTTTTGGAAAAAAGTCATATTTTGTGAAAGGATAAGAATATACATGGTTAAGTTTATATTCTCAATGTTTTTCTGATTGGGTCAAATTAGTGTGTCTAATTGATTAATAACACGATAATTCGTTATGTTCCGTACCATATTTACTTTGTATTCATTGAGAAATGACTATGTCATGTGTTGATCTATAACGAATTAATGTTGAAAGGAACTCTTTGAATGAATCACTGATTAAAAATTTACATGTTTTTGCCTTGTAATATGAATGTATTCATACTTCTTCATGAAATATTGTTATTGTTTGACATTGTATCATATTGATACGGCAATAGTTATTTTATAACTTATTAATGAAATGGCAATATCAATGTCAAATTTGTACCTTCTTGGTACGGCAATAGGTTATTAACCTATTTGTTGACATTGTACCATATTGGTCCGGCAAAAGGTAAACAACCTATTAATGAAATGTCAATTTTTATTTTATGCATTTAAACGTTGCATTGCATATCCATTATATTGACATTGTACCATCTGGTGCGGCAATAGGCATATTACCTATTAATGAAATGCCAATCAAATTTTGGATAAACCTGATTTTTTTATCAATGTCGACTTGACATTGTACCATCTTGGTACGGCAATAGGTATACTACCTTTATGAAATGTCAAGTCAAGTTTTAAATTTATTGATTATCAATATTAATGAGACATTGTACCATTTGGGTACGGCAATAGGTTTATTACCTATTAATGTAATGTCAAGTTTTGATTTTATCGATTTATGACATATCAAGATTAATGCGACATTATACAATTTGGGTACGGCAATAGGTTCATTACCTATTAATGAAATGTCAATATTAGATGTTTCTATGTGTATGATAACAAGAAACCTATGTTGATTTTTTATTTAATTTAATTGTACCAATTTGGTATGTTATTTCATTTTCATATATTAAAGTCATAATATGTTATTATTACAACAATTCAACATGGTAAATTTAATGCTTTTTAAGCAATGGTTCACTAATGTTCTTGGCTTTATCACTTTCAAGGTACAATCAGTAAGTTTTATGACCTCCATGAGTTTAAGTAATTAGGCAGCTGTGCCTAAGTGAACAAATATGCTTATGACATATATACAAATTTGAAAGTTGGGTCAAATTAATACTGGGAAATCTTTTTTACATTTTCATGACAATCTCTTCTCTATTGTCACTCAAAATTATATAATAATACACCAGATGCTAATGTAGCAAATCTCTATGAGAAATTCCTTTCCACCTGATTGACTTATTAAAGTTGAAAATCTTAATGGGTGGTATTTGATCAAATTGTTTGCTACAGATATGTTCAGCACTCTTGTGTTGTTGTATTAAATCCCAGGTATTCACAATCTTCTCAACTGCTATGTTTAGCTTCGTTAATTATAGCTTATTTATTTTTGGGAACTTTCCCAAATAATGGCTAAGAATTAGTAATTCTTTATTCCCTGTATTGCTCTGCAGATGCCGAATAAAGGGAAGACACCAAAAGAAGGCTCGGGAAAGGCACCGAAACGTCGAGCTGTTTTATCAGAAAATGACTCTGTGTCAATTGACTATGACAAGCTGGCAGAGTTCAAATTGATGGTAGAAATTCAACATAATCTATGAAAATAGATCGAGATAATATTAGACAACAACATCACAAGCATAGAATACAAGTTCTTTACGTTCTCTCAAGAGTCATACATAATTTAATTCGATGAGGAAATCAATATATCCTTTTTCAATCAATTCTTTTAACTAAAGAAATTGAATTGTGTTACATATGAACAAATTTAATAATATATGATACCATAAATGGACCTTAAGTAGTTACATTTCCAAATCATATGGAGGTCATCCCAATGTAACATGAATCACAAGGTGCACAAACTCTATTGTTGTGTTTGTTTCTCACTCTTTAGCATGCCTCAAGTAATAAATTAAAAAGTAATTGGAAAATCACACATTCCTGTAAAGTGCTTACTGTAATTCAAATCAGTTCTTTTAAGAGATACTTAAAATAACACATCAATGATAACGCATTTCTAGTCTGTTCCTGAATGCATTATATATTCTAAAGCAAATCTGTGTAACCTCATTTTTTGTAATTGTATTTTCTAAATAAACCATACAAATAACTTTTTTTATAATATCAATTATTCGGCTGTCTGTCTGGTATGCTAAACTTCCCTATTTAAAATCCAATCGAAGACACCATTATTACTGTGTATGTAACAACAACGCTAAATGTCGGAACATCGATAAATATATTGCAACGTCGTTAAATGTTGCCGCCGACGTGAAATGTTGCAACATATGATAGCAGAGTTGCTACTCAATATTGCAAATTTGGTCGTTTGTGTGGGTTCGAATCTCGGTCATAACATTTGAAAAAGTTCTTTTGGTATTGAGGACGCCCTTTGGTACTTCTTATACAAAAAATGTTGACCCAAATATATTTTGACCCAAAGTCATTTTAAGGACGTTCTCGGTAGTTTTATTTCTGTGCACTTCATCTGCGCAGCCAAGGGAGATAATAATCTGTTACCGAAGAGGTACTTGCATAATAATCGGATTAACGTTTTTATTCGGATGAAGCCTTACTGTATGCATTATTTTCAAAGAATATTCATAGTATCCAAAAACCAATAAACGGTTATTAAAGATATTAAATATTTCCCATGCGTAATAAGTCCATAGCTTCTTTTTTTTCAAGTTTAAAGTTATGTTAGTCGTTTTTATAAATGTTTTTCAAATACGGTTACCAAAGAAACTGTCATTTTACAGAAAAACTAACTAGTCAACATGAACTTTCCATTGCATTTTTTATTTCAAGATTAAATTTTACTTAACATACTGAAAAGTAAGAAAATTCTATGAAAGGAATTTTAAATATCTTCATTTTTATGAAATATAGATATCAAGTTTCATTGTCTTTTGCCGAATACAAAAATCTGAAAACCCGATTTGGATTAAAAAAAAAGTTCAGATTGTAATCATTCAAAGTAACATTGAATTATAAAGTATTGAATGTATGAATACGTGTTTTTTGTGTTAATATATCTTCCAGAAATTTTTCTATTACCTTTGAAGATGGTATGGTCATTTTGACTTTTTTGCCCAAACGGTTACCATGGGAATTTCCATTTTACAAAAAAAACTAACTCGTCAACCTGTTTTTTTTTTCTTTCCATTTTTGAATTCACAATAAAATCTAAAATAACATATTAAACATTTAGAAATTTCCATGAAAGGATTATTTAGTTATAAAACTGTAGAAAATGTCCTAAAGATATCAATGTAGTGCTTTTGCGTCAAGGTCATTAAGATGAAAGGACCTTTTGTAAATATTTGCATGAAGTTCTGCCATAGAACTATAAGGCCGTATTTTAATAAGTTTCTTCAAATGTCTGGAATACCCCCAAGCCAATTATATTGACATACAAGTGCAAAATGACAGTCGCTTTTTATAGCAATCTGCTGAAACAATTTACAGAACCTAGTTCGTATTATTATATCTACCAAACTCTGTCTCCAAATGATGAGAAGAAGGTCTTTACCGTTTGAATGATATTCTATGTTTGGTTTTTACTGATACCATTAAAATATTCTCCCATCAATGAACGTAGTTTGAAGAGATTTGTAATCTTCTAGATCTGAGAACCAATTTTGATATAACACATATTTTATTCGAGCGTCGATCAATTCAACACCTATTCCATGTGTACACAGTGCTTTTAAATATATAACTTTGCCAATTTGTTGTATCAATCAACTTAACTCTTTCTTGATACAAGTATCAAACATTAACACCACAAGTATCTTTCATTTGAAATATGTTGTATAGTAGATAAGTATGTGAATGACTAACCCGGATCCATTTCTTAATAATTGAAAATGTCCGTAGTACTTGAAGAGAGTATCTCCCAAATTCACCGTAAACAAATGCGGTGGGGTTTTGTTTTCTTACATAAAGTATATGTCCACCATAAACTAATTGTATATCCAGACAACAGTTTGTTTTAAAAGTATTTAAACGAACCTGCAATCATTTTTTTAATTATGAAAAAGGGTGCAACATCTGCAAAAAGAAATAAAAACAATTCAAGATCAGCTAGGGTAAAACAATTATTTGTATTACACATGGTTATCTAATGCACATCAATAATTAATGAAATATTTAGAAGAGGTGGCATCGCCCCACCCCACCCCCCTATTTGTGGCCGTTTAAGCTCCTTTAACTCGCTAATTTTAACATTACCTTTTGTATATTTGTATATGGTTTTAACATGTGGAAAAGCTCAGTAGACGTTCAAATTGGACCAGTTTGAACAATAATCGATTTCGATAAACACTATCAAAGGCTTTTCTAAAAGCAATGAATGCACAATAAAGCTTTCCATATATGTATTAAGATCATCTTTAATGATTGAATTCAGTATGAAAATGCAATCGATTTTGCTTTTACCACTTCTAAATCAAAATTGACAGTGTTGCATCATTGTTTATTCTCCATATAATGCGGCTAAGTGGACTTCTCATAGTTTTCAACAGCTTTGTTACTTTTTGCATGTTCTTGTAATGGTGCATAAAAACCCCCTTACACCGAGTTGTTGAAAAATTGTCCATAAATACATATCTCATATATCAAATGACACATTAGTTGGTCGTTGTGTTACGATTTAATCTACTTTAAGAAGACACAGTAAACGAAGAAACAAACAAAATATCAATATGACAAGACTCCTTATACCAAAGAAAAACAAATAAGCCTCTTGCATATGTAAAAACGGTTAAGCCGTTTATATTTTGCACTATGCCTAATAGGTTAAATGTTGCAAACTCCTAGTTTAAAAGCATTAGCTTAAAAGGGTTTCTGTTCTCTGATCGATGAACTCATTTAATTGATGAGACATCATATTGATTTTATAATCACAACGCCCTCTTGACCTTCATGATTGTTTCCTTTGCAGAGTAGCCATAGCCCCAGCAAATCGACCAAACTATGCCCTGTCCATATTTTACGGGGTTATACACTCCGTTCAAATTGGCGGTATAGCACTTTCCATACCACCAAGCCCCATGATTTATTTGCGCACAAGACCTGTCGAAATTTGCATCATTATCGTTATCAAAGGTTGAGAACGACATGTTGTTGCCTATGTGAAACGGGTTTCTACCACCACAGGAGCTCGTAAGCCCATGTACGTATAGTTTATATTTCAAATTCGGTCCGTATACGACAAAAGTAGAAAAGTGAGCAAAGCTACTCAAAGGTACCCTGTCTCCAAAACTTTCGACATAGATATAGAGTTCACTCGGTTGTGCAGTCAGTGCATGGATATTGTCGAGGCCCAGCCAGTACTCTCCCGTCCTGTTACCAAACCCGGACACGTAGTCAGACCAACCTCGGAAGAACTCCTCGGATCCATCTAGTCTACGCTGTATGACTGTCCATCCCCCGTTCTCCATATCACACCATGTGTCCACAGCATCTTGTCCCGCAGGCTGTATTGTATACACACCATCTAATGTGAAACCAGCTTCAAGAAGATCAAGGCAATCGGCTTTGACTGGAATTGTGCTCCATTTTCTTTTTCCATCGTCCTTGAAAACCTGAGTAAAAAAAGACATGAATTGAAAACGAAACACCTGACGATCTTGGTTCACGAAACAAAATAGGAATCGATTTGGTTAAATCGTTATGAATAAAACATATTTATAATTTTGGAAAGTTAACCTTGCCTGAATAGTGAAACATTTACAAGATTGCTCTTTGAATACAAAAGAGGACACCATTGTTTTACAATACATTTTATTTATTTTAAGATGACCAGAAAAAAAACACAATCAGTTGACAGCAATTGATATATACAGGCACTTAACCTTGAACATGCTTTTGTTTTATTGAAAATAAAGCAACGATGATCATTCATATTGACAATTTGAATGCATGAACAGACAATATCAGTGTCAAATATACCATGATTATCAATATCAATAATTCGAATGCATAAACGAACGATATTAGTGTCAAATACACCATGATTATTCAAATTGATAATCCGAATGTATGGACAAACAATATCAGTGTCAAATATGCCATGATTATTTATACCAATATTTCGAATGCATAAACGAGCGATATCAGTGTCAAATATACCATGATTATTCAAATTATTAATTTGAATGCATAAACGAGCGATATTAGTGTCACATGTATTATGATTATTCATACAAATAATCCGAATGTATGAACAAACGATATTAGGGTCACATTTACCATGATTATTCATATTGATTATCCGAAATTTGACCATATGATATCAGTGTCACATGGAGGCAATACCAGTTTTACGATGTCGAGACAGCCATTGTTTAAAATATCACGTTGACACTCCAAAAGGATGTATTGGAAGTTGGAAAACATTTTTGTTTGTCGGTGGTTTGGTAAGTTACCAAAGTAGAAAAGATAACCGTGGCATTTTTGTCACGAATAAAATTCAAAAACCTCAACGCTTTCATAGGTTATGGCAACTATAGTTTTCCTGACTGAGGTATCAAGCTACAAAAGGTTGATTCTAACATTCAGTGAGCATCTTAGTAAAAATTATTGGTTTTGAAAATGGCTATAAATGACACAAAATATATCCCGTGAATTAAAAGTACAAAGGCCAATGCATTGATATGTTACATAAATCACCACACAAAGAAATATTTTCTTTGTATATGAAAACACTTTGGTATAATTGACAAGATTGATATGGTTCTCATTGTGGATGCTTCTGCAAAACACATCTTATGTTATTGATCGCAAACATGGTGATATCAATACGTCGAGGAAATTAAAAAAGGATAACATATTTCTTTTAAAAGAAAGAATAAGCTGCCTTAAATGTGATGCTTGCGATTCAGTTACACGTTGAACATGTAAACGATTGTGCCTGTTCACATCCTATATTCCGAATTGTAGCGTTTTCTAGTTTAACTTTCATTAATATGGAAATGGTGAAAGAAATCTGGTTTCGCGTTTAAGGCGTTTACTCTTTAGAGAAAGCTTGGATTTTTTTGTAGATTCAACAAGTCATCTGTAACGATATCTTTTTTTTTCTTTAAATCATATATATAGAATATTGACTGTTATAAAAAAATATTCTAACGTAAACAAATCACCGACAATTTTAAAGAATAAACTTGTTGAATCATTCCAGAGTCCCCCAATTCATTTTAGTACAGACATTACATATTTACTAACAGGGTTGTTGGCCGAATTTAGAGGGTCGCATCACGGTTAAATGGTTGAAAAGGATTGACACGTGCATATAGATAGAAAAAAACATGTTATACCTGACTTTTAAAGCTTATAACATTTTGCTATCCAAGATGAATTTCATTGCTTTTTCAATGTAGGGCATAATATTTTCGTAAACTCATTTGGCTAGTTTGGTTTAAGAAACAGAAAATACCAATGATTTCCTTCAACACCAGGCGTTAACGTTTTCGTTATGTATTCAAGTTCCAATTTCCTAGTATGAATACATTCTTCCAATCAGTCTATCTCACAGCCCAATGTTTACAAATATTGTTTTGAACATTTTCTTTGCATATACCTGTTTTGACAGTCGCTCTGTATTGCAAATTTCGACTATGGGTATGTTACATTGTTGCTAGAATACTCGGTATTAAATCTATTTGTGTTGATGTATTAACTAAATTTGTCGTTTTGGGACATGTTTCCAAAAACTTTAATCAATGACGATACACTTTCACTTCAATATGGCACATCAAAACGAATATTAAAACGTACCTTTGTCAAAAGGTCGAAGTATCCATAGATGATTACCGGCTTGCTAGGATCGTCCTCTGTGGTCTTATCAACTTCCCTATTACAGTGACAAGCTTGATCCTCTTGCACAAAATAGAGAGACGAACTTGCGAGATTTTTCGTACAAATGGTCGTGCACGCTATCAATGAATTGGTTAGTGACGTATTCGAGATAATCGAATGATTCAAATCACGGCGGACTTGGACAAACCGCATGCGAGAAATATTCTGAATTGGTTTAAAGTCATCGGCATATGCTGAAGGTGTCAAACAAAGGCACACAAACATAGATTTAAACAAGATAGACATTTTGCACATTTCTTGTTTAGTCTACACATCGTATTCTAACTATCGTTCAAAGCCCCATGTCTTTATTGAACCATCAATAAGGTCTGACTGGCTTATGTAAAACAGAGCATGGATACGACTTCCAAAATGTGGTACATCGACAACCAATGGTTTAACGCGTTCTGAAGTGTCATTAAGTATTAAATATTACGCTATTATCTAAAGTCAAAAGCAAAATACTGAATAGATAACGGTTATGATTCATGTAAAACAGAGCATGGATACGACTTCAAAAATGTGGAACATCGATAGTCATTGGTCTATTGCGTTCTGGCGCGTTCATTAAGTATTAAATAGTACGCTATTGTCTAAAGTCAAAACAGAGTACGGAATAGAAACCCGTAATGATATGTTCAAACTTTTTGATGAAGCAAGTTATCAGTACATGCCAGTGCCATGACAAAAGGAAAGCCTTAGATATTTGCTCTCCGATATAGACATGGTTAAAAAAGGAGAAGAAAGTACTTTTTGTACTTTCAGAATAAAGATAATATTTATCTCTGGCGATGAAGTTGATAGAATTGGGTGGTTGACGGATTTAGGAAACAGTTGCCCCCTCCCATTTATATATATTCCCCCTAAAAATGTTGCCAACTTACATGCAATCATTTGTAACAACCAATAGGTTGGATACCACCAGGAGTATATCTTAGCTGATAACATTGCCTCCCTCGATTGTAATTAACAACGAAACAATTAAGTACAGGGCTTACACTTATTTCGTACGTCAAGACCTTTGGTACTGGTCCACAGCACTCGGCCCCTTCTATAACGAAGAGAGGAAAGAGGGGTCCACTAGCAGCATGGGATATTCCACCATTTTCTACGAAGAAAGGGAGGAGGAGAAGCAACATTTTTATGAAGGTGACTCATGGTGACTGACTACCTGTGGTCATTTATTTCGATGAGACCGAATTACATGTCTTAATCTAAGAAAAAGAAGAAATGATGTATTTGCTACAACATCAGATACTAGTTTGACGAGTGAACGCCGTGCATGGCCTTTAACCATCATACAATCCCATGGAAAACGCTAGATCTTCCAAATATGTACATTTGACTCAGTTCTAGCACAAACACCTCCTGTGATTCAACAGCAGCAGCATGGTTTGATATAATTGTTTATAGCTTATTCGATCCCCGAATAGAGATCTAACGTTCATTATTATATTTACACAGTAAACCAAATGTATTTTGATCCCTACACGTATGTACGAGCTGTATTTCTCAGATCACGGACATACTCAAATAGTAACGATTGTGTTGCCGAAGGCGGTGTTGCGGAACATATGTCAACTGCTATTTCATCTTAATACTGTAAAATATGTCAGTTTTTTTTTATAGTATAGAGTAACAAATGTCAAATGAATCGTCCACAGCTAATTACACATATCTTATGAACATCCACGTTCAGTAGTTCGATGTATATGGAAGTGTTAACATCTTTTAAAGCCATTATTTTTGGTCGGTAACACAAAAGTAAGTTGTGTTCTATTTTATTTTATTTTCAACTGTTTAGATCATTGATTCGACATTTCCGTTTGAAAAACGAACAAAAAAGAAACCAGTCTTGCTAGAAGCAATATGGCGACATCCATATTATGTCAGAGGTGTTTTTATTGGATTAACCCGATGAGTTCAGATTGGTTGCAGCAGTGTCTCTTGTATGATGAACTACTTTGTATTGAAAACGCAAGAACCAGGACTGACACGTGCTTAGGTCACCTTTTTAAATAAAACCATCCGTATATCGTTTCTGTTGTATGCAATATCTCTATGGGTACATTTTTAATTACAAAATGAATTACACGGTTTACACATGATTAGGCTCGCTTTTAAGCATGAAAGGGTTCACATTAAACATTCTGAGCAGTTGATTGATGGTTGTTTAACGTTTTTGTTTATATAGAAAAACACCACTTTCAGTAATGTATTAATTCTTGATTATATAACAATAGATTGATTGAAACGCGATTTATCTATTGCTTCAGGGAATGTATGAAAACGAACCTAAACAGTCCCTAGCACGGCACTCTAAAAGAGTATTTACTGATTACCACTGTTCTTGTTTGCCTGTTGTTGTCAGTGAAGGCATGCCTTTGGACTGTCTGTCAGTTTGATAAATGCAGCAATTTTAGTTGTAACTATATGTATGAATTCATGTCCATCCAGAACTATGATGACCAGCTTTGTGAACAACGGTTTCGATACAACAAGTTTTAGGGGATCGAAAAGGGCCAACGGTGGGCGTGATCAAATGCACCGGTTCGGATAGCAAGTGGGACTCTGGCCTAATTCATACATTATTGTGACAATCTTTCCCCTTGGGAACATTTCCTTCTCAAATTATTTGAGAGTCATAGCTTCCCCTCGATTTAAAATGCATGTACGTATTTGACTGTATCGGTTTGCTGGAATACAGATTGTTTGTCTAAAAGACCTGACACATGTCGTCATTTGAACCGTGTACGTTATTTATTTTAAAACGGATTTCTCCGTCAAAAGTAGTTTGATCCGTCGTTCATATCATATTGCAATTTATGACGCCAGATTTTTCCGTTTGTTGAAGTTCCTGTTTGGACTGTCATAGGTTTAACTGAGTAAAACAACATATGAATCGGTGAACCACAACCGGCTTACTCGGCCTATAAGTCACTCAAAATGAAATTCTTTTTACGACAAGACTTGTATGAAGTGTGACAGAGAACTACCTACAGGTTTTGCTGTAAATGTAGAATGGTATATATCAAAAATAATTCAACATGAGAAATGGAAATAAATGCTTCTACATTTAATTCCATTACTCTATTTCTTCTTGTGTACAATTAGGCAATTGTTCTTTACTGGGACATTTGTATGCAATCTGCGGCAGTGTTAAACTCCAGTCAAGAAGCAGTTAACAATAAGTTGTGATTAATAACGGGGATAACTATAACAAGAATACCATCGTTTTGCAGTCACTAATATTCAATTCAAACTGAATCCTTTGGCAATTAAATAAATAATCTTAACAGACGTTGTACAAATAATGAATTAACAGAAAATGGCATTCGACGTCTACTTCTGTTATTGCAGAATTTACAGAGTCATTCCTCTGGCCTTTCCCCAGTAATACAACCGGTTCTAATCTAAATGACAGTACTTCACATCTGAATTGAGTGACGTCTTCCATGGTTCTGCATTCAATTAGGTATTCGCTTTTCAATAGTTTCCTTTCAGTTATATACATTTCATCAAATATTTCCTGACTCTAATGTCTTATTATTTAAAACCGGTTTTGAGTTAAAGCATTGGCGTCGGCAATGTGTTGCATATCAAAATGTGTTTTCTTCTTTACCTGAAAAACTTCTTTCTTCTGTCATGTTCACGAGCCATTATGTTAAGATACGTAAGCTAACCGGAAATAAACATCACATGCGGAGAGCTCAAAGGGAAGTTACCAGGATAGGGGAGACAATAACCCTTTCAGGAAAGGTTTTTTACGAAGAGAGGAAACATCGGTCCACGAGCAGCGTAGGATAGTCCACCATTTTTTACGAAGTAAGGGAAGAGGAGAACCAGCATTTGTTATGAAGGGGAAATTATCGAAAACAGCAGTCAGTGTCATGTCTCTATCTGCGTAAGGCGTTTATTAGAGCATGAATAACATGATATGTTGTATTTCGATGAGAACGAATAACATGTCTCAATCTAAGAAAAAGACGAATGACGCAACATCATCAGATACTAGTCTGACGAGTAAAGGCCGCCTGGGGACTTTAACCAACATACAATCCCCTGGAAAATTATGGATCTTTAAAATATGAACATGTGTACTGAGTTCTTGCACAGGCCTCCTGTGTGTGTGATTCTACACCAGCAGCATGGTTTGATATACGTGTTATAGCTTATTCAATCCCCGCATAAAGATCTTGCGATCGTTGTTATATTTACGGAGTAAATCAAATGTATTGTGATCCCTACACTTATGTACGAGCTCTTCTTCTCAGATCAGGGAAAAATCCCAGAAGTTACGATTGTGTTGCCGTTGGTCGAGTTGTGGTATCTGTGTTTGTCAACGGTTGGATCATCTCAATTCCCTATGTCAGGAGTTTTCCTTATAGAGTTATGGTTATCCCTTTCGGGTGAATTGTCCACGGCTAGTGACACATATCTTGTGAACATTCACGTTTAGTAGTTCGATGTATATGAAAGTGTTGAAAATCTGTAAAATATATAAGTCTTGGATGGTAACACATAAGTAGTAGTTATATTGTAGGTTGTGTCATATTTTTGTTTTGAATATTTAGATATTTCTTTTGACATGTTTATCTAAAAAATGAAAATACAACGAACATAGTCTTGCAAGAAGTAATATGGCGGCATCCAAGATTTGTGTCAGCATTGTCTCTTGTATGATGGACTACCTTCGAATGGAACCGCTAGAACCAGGACGGACACGTGCGCAGCTCACCTTTGTAAATAACATATTCTGATTATCGCTATTGTTTTCTGTAAATTTTCTAAGGGAACATTTTCATATTGTTATACAAATAGAATGACACGATTTACACATGATTAAGCTTGCTTTTAAGTATGAAAGGGTTTCAATTAACCATTCAACCATTCAATAGACCTTTGCAAAATACTTTTGTTTACGTAGTTAAAATCCGTGAATAAAATATTAGCTCTTGGTTATATAACAACACATCGTTAGACAAATATATCAATACTGGAACGATCAGAATAAGAACTGTGACGAGTACTTTATGCCGAGCGGATTCGACCTGTATACGTCCTAAACTTGTACAAAACCTGCACAGTACAATAATGGTACTAAATGCTTATAAGTTCAACCCAACTGGGCTTGAGCCATGGTGTCAACCCAAGAAGAGAGAAATTAAAAGGTGTCGAAACATGTATGGTGTCAAACTAGTGTGGACAGAACAAGTACTGTACCAAACTGGTATCAGACCACTCAGAGGTATGTTTGGTATGGAACTAGTATTGTACCAAACCAGTCTTAGACTACCTCAGAACGTGTATGGTGCGAGACTAGTACGGACAAAAACGGTATTGTACCGAACTAGTATCAAACCATCTATCGTTTCAAACAACAGGTTTCATACCAGCGAAACACTTGGCCAGTTCAGTCCAGGCTTTGTGTATACACCGTCCGAATACCCAGCAAGTATGAGCCGAAGCTGCAAGTATGTGGGAGTTTCACTGGTGTATAGCCGCGTACCCAAAACCAACTAGCGAGGGTCACTGCCAAGAGAGAGTTTTCAGAGATGTTAACTCTCGGAGCTGTAAGAACAGTCTGCCAGAAAACTGAATGCGTCGGCCTTTTATACCCTAATTCGTACCACGTGATGGGTCATGCGATTTATCGATCTGAACACATCAGGTTTATCCAATGAAAACACCTCTGAAATAATAGGGATGACGCCATATTGTTTCCCGCGAGAATGACGTCACTTTACTTTCGTGTTTAAAATCAGATCATAAATGTGAAATCTTAAAAGTCGTTAGATTTGATTGAGGAAACAACTATACGTGTCACAACAATAATTTCCTCATTTGGTATGAGTGACTGATAAAAAATGATTAAAAAGGATGTCCAACACTTCCATACACGTTGAACTACTTAACGTGTACGCTTAGAAAATGTGTCCATTGCCGGATGCCGATTTACACGAAAAATTGTAACCCTACACTTATATCCGAGGTGTATTTCACAGCTCACGGAAATACCCGAGTAGTTCCGATTGGCGATTTATAGTACTGTACTGAACTCAATGAGCGTCTATTGACTTGGACTATTTTACCGAACATCGATAGAGCCGAAGTTTCCAAAGATTACTTATCAATTCTGTTTAATATGGGAATATAAACAAAGGAAACCTTATTTCATATCAATTGCAAACACTAACATTACAAAGGATGTTTGAATAGTGTAGTAAAGTCGATAAAGCAGTATTTTCGTTGATCTTTGTCACAAAATGCTTGCTGAGCAAAGGGAATAATTAAACGGACAACATTTGACAACAAGGAATATAACTGAAGGAATGTAATTTCTTCGCAGAACCATAACAGTCTATAATTCGCCAACGTGAAAGGATATCTACTGATTAACACTGTTCTTAAGTTCCTGATGTAGTCGGTAAAGGCGTACCTTTGGTCCCTCTATAATTTTGAAAACTGAAGCAATGTCAAGTGGAACTGGATAGTTTGTAGAACCATGGCCTTATTTATGCTTTATTGTGACAATTTATATATTTGGAACATTGACATCTCAATTCATTTGAGAGTAATTGATTACACTTCATTTATAATGCATGTTTTTCATGGTATCGGTTGGCTGACATACCGTTTGATTATCTAACATTTCTGACATTCGTCGATATTTTATCTGTACATGACGTTAGGGTTAGGGTTATTCCAAATTATTACTTATTCATTTCAATTTTAACCATAATTTTAACCATAAGAACGGTAGATAATAAATTTTCTAAAACTTTTTGTGCGTCCACATTACAAAGCCTTAAATAAATTCTTAATTTTGATGAGAAAATATGCTCAGAGTACCAAACAGGTAAGGTCAGAAACAGCCGCCAATTTACTCACCGGCTTGCCTGGATCTAACCAGTTTGAATGAGCATGAAGTCGGACCCAGCACTGTAAGCGTTAGACGGATTAGTCTGACAAAAGATAAATTCGATCTGTCTGCTGCAACAGTCGTTCACAACGCTACATATCATGATACAATTTATGACGTCAGTTATTGTCGTTTGATAAAGTTTACGATGTGGTCATTTTACAATCCGATAACAGGGTGTCGTCTAAAATTGTTCATATCCGTCATTAGATCACGTTATCTCTGTGAGCACCTGTCAGTGTTGATATTCTATTGTTTCCCTTTGTTGGTGTATTATTTTCCTTTTTTGGGTGTTTAAATTTGAATCCATATCGGTAACAGGATAAATAGAATTGATGGCTGGTGTTTTTGAATCAAAATGGTTATCGGGTTCCGCGTTCGGCTAAACGTATTATACTCCTACACCTTGCCCGATAACATTTCCGATTCACGACACCAACCGTACATTCTCTAGTTATTGACATGGCATGTGTGGATAGAGAAAAATAACATGTGAACAAACGAATCACACTCGACCCAATGGACGTTTAGGTCACCTTAAGAAAAATCTATAATACGGCATGATCTACGATATAGGGCGGTACATGGCACTATTTACAGGCTTTGCTGCAAATGTAAAAGTCTGGATGTTGGTAGGTAATTTTTATAAAATCATTTAATTTATCATCGATTCCGCATCAAAAGAGCTTATAAAACACCATGTCTCTATCGATAAAATCGAAATATGTTCGCAGGTTGATAAAAGCAGAAAACATAGCTGGTTTATTAGAAAGTATACGATTCAAACAAAAACCTGATCTTCACACATTTTTCTGTTTTTCATCGGCTAACAATTCTTTGTTTTTAGAATTCAATCAAAGTCGTTTATCTATGAACGAATACGAATACTTTATTCAGACGTTACAAAATTACAAGGTTTCTTGTCATTGCAATTAACAAACAAACATTACAACAATCCAAGGTCATTAAAGAATGATGTATTTTATTTAATAACGAATTTAAGATAATTTTTTTATGCAAAATTCGTTTAACATTTAAGTACAGCTATTTCTAAGAACCATGCAAAAGGCGATTTATCCATGGTGACAGAATTCCAAAATTTTTAGCCAGATGTATAGCACTTGTAACCAAACTATGTTTGGCTGAATATTTCTTAATTTCATTGACAGTTGCCATGGCAACGGAAGATTTTATTATTGGCCATTTCTTAGCAAGAAATGGCAAAAAAAAACAGGGATTTTTGGTCATTTTCACATTGAAAATACATACATAAAATGTAGGAAATAGATAAATTTGCTATAACAGTTTCCAAGAATATCATTTTGTGGAAAGAAATTTTAATAAATATTGCTGCTCTACTTTATACTTTTTTACAAAGGTCATTTCAAGATTCAACTGGTTTTGGATTTTTTTCATTTTTAAGTATTTTTGGAAAATTGACATATTTCATTTTAGATTATCTCTCAAGACAAACCTAATACAGAAATCTCATATGATCAAAACAGTTAAGGGATATCTCCTCTATCAAAATCATATAAAAATCCGCGTGTTTAAGGAATAAGTACCCTAGCAACAAGAATAGAAATAGTCATTCCACCTAAAATTATTCTATTTTAACTATAAAAGGCAACAAAATGCAATTTTGATTTGGTAAACAAACTTTTAATACCAAAAAGATGATACATGAATATATAAAACGGTTTACAACATGAGAAAATCATTCAAAATGTGTTGCTATGGAAACCAAAAAAAATGAAATAATTCAAAACCGGCATTTTCTTGTCTTGACTTTTTTCTTGAATCACCTTACTCAGAAATGAAACACATATAAAGACATAAAAACATGTTTAAATTAAAAAATTAAGCAAATAGAGATGTGTGTTTCATATCTGACCACAACTCGTAAGGAACAAGTACTGTAGAAAGCATCAAATGCAGAATTTGAGTGACTGTGATTCAATATTTTTCACTCCAGTAAAGCTATCTGAACTTTTCACAAAATGCATTTAAACTCTTTTAGATTGATTACTAAGCTCATGTTAGAAAAGATAATACAATACAATTCTGTTACTATGGAAACATGAAGAAAACAGCACCTTCATGGTTGGACCTTTTCCAATAAAATGTAAATAAAAGGGGCGATAGACTTGCTTTAATTTACCCAAAAAAAAATTTCTTTGATATTCATTTTGGAAATTACAGCAACATGAAGAAATCGAAAATGATTATATAGGATAAAATGTCAATGTTTTATCATTCAAGGGGCATAACACTTATATTTTGAGTTAATACTGATTGATTTAAAAAATAATAATTTCATAACATTTGATGAAGATTAGATAAAGTTTTTTTTCATTATCATATTGTGGATAAGCTGAAAATGTCTCATAAATTGTAAAAAAAAAAAAAAAAAAAAACATCCCAAATTAGCATAATGAGAAAATATAAAATTTGGTATAATTGAGTTATCACTTAACAATAGAAGAAAAGCTTTGTTTAAGAAGACATTGGTCATTTGAGCATTTCTTCCTTTTCTCATTATACCTCTTATTCTACCATACCAGAGGGGGTGTTTTTGATTTAATTTTCTAGCACAACAGGTTATGTTTATTTCAATGTTCTAAAAGCAGAAGACCCAAGACACTATTGAAACAAATGATCTCATTAAAATACAAAGTCTTCAAAATATGACACAAAAACTATATGTTTGATACTTTAAAATTGTTGTAACTTCTAATTTGGACCAGTCAACCAATCTTCAGGAAAAAACTTTGAACTGTAAGATTTAAATATCAAGCTATCAGTGTATATAAGATAGACCACATATGGAACTTCTCATCAGTGCTGATTTCTGTAATAGATGTCTTCTTATGAGCATCATGGTTGGTCTGTCTTGTCTTTCACACAAGTTATTTCTGAATAAGATGGAAAAAAAAGGATTGGTAAATAAGTAAGTCAATATAAGATTATTAACATATTTCAGACTCAGTTAAAGTGAAGACATGTGCTGAATAATTTTAGCATGGAATGTAAAGTACATTGTGTAAATCAAAAAATCTATCATAGAAAATCAACCTTATGTAAATGGTCTGCATGATTGTCTTCAAAACCAACCGGGAGAACTCAAACATGGCTTTATTTGGTATGACTATAGATATGAATTCAGAAATTCTTACACATTATTTCATACAACCATCATTGTTAAGTGGTTTGTTTGTTTATATAGAGAAAGATTTTGTGTCAACAATTTTTCAGTCATGTTACAGCTCACCTGGATTCATCAGTATTAGGCTAGGGATCTAGCTTATGTTGGGCCTTGAACAAGGGATCCCCAAGTACTAACACCAGCACCTTAACCACTAAACCAATCAGGACCCTTATTATTAGGTAGTAACAAGAATTCATCAGGTTTTTAATGTTATGGATTATTCAATTTTTCACTATACTTCATAATTTAAAAACTTGAAATAAATACTCACCCATTGCACAAGCATTCATTCGTACTGAGTCTAGTTGACTTTAATATGCGGAACACCTTTCTGTCATCAAAGGAGGGTCGCACCATTGCTTGTAGATGATATGTTCATGGAGCCACTTGACCACAACCCTAAAGAAATAAAAAAAAAAAGAAGAAAGTTACAATCAAACTCTATTGCTTCTTAAAAAGCAGATAAGTTCATTTTTATACATAAACAAACAACTAGTGCATAGGTGTTTCCTTTAAAGATAAAATTCATGTGAAAAGGAATATTTGCTAAAAGCCTCTTAAATTACCAAACCCTCTCCATATCTGTTAAAATTGTGGTAGCGATATATTTGAATTCTCATGAGTGCTTGACTCTCGCCGAGTAATGGATTTGGGTATGGTTTTATTCATCTTGACCGGCCCTGATGGGTAAAGGTAAAATAAGGGGCCTCCCTCCATCAAATTGCATCATTGATGAGTCGGGTATCCAAATATGATTTAAAAACTGTTGACATAATGTTAAATCCAAATAAAATAAGACAAACATGAATGAGGAAATCCTTAGTTAGACAATTTGGCTTAAGAATTAAGATATGAACATGATGGGAAATGATCTTGAAATATAATATATGGCATATTTAGTAGTATAAGACAGGTGAATAATTCTGAACATAACAACACAATATGAGCAAAATACTTTGCACATGACTTTAAAAGGAAGCTTACTTTCATCTCAAACTAAGTTTCTTTAATCCATTGACCATGTGTGTTTTTGTAACTGATAGGAACTAAAGGCATGCACAATTGATTTTGTGAAATGTCTTTTATAAAGACTTTTTTTAAGAAATGATTGTTAGAAATGGAAAAAAACACTCTTTACAAAAATTAAGCATGGTCAGTGTGTCCCTTTGATATAAGAGTAGCCCAAACCCATTATCCAAAAATGAATTTTTTCAGACATACAATATGCAGAATTATTACCCCACCCATCACAAAGAAATCAAGATATTTCAATTACATAAGATAAAGAAATCAAGCCATTTTATAGAAAACCATTTAAAGCATTATCTTACCTTTCTCCATTGCAGCTGTCTTTTGGGAAAATTAAGTCATTCACTTTTTGAAACAAGGAAAACAATCTGCCATATTGAGACTCCTTCCTTCAACTTTTCAATCAGTCTAAAGCACTATGCCATTGCACTATAAATTATTTGCTACACTTTGTAAACATGAACAAAGCTGAAGCCCTTGCGTCATCTTTTTTAATCACATCAATATCAAAAGGAGATTATTTTTTAAACAATACAGCCATTCAACAATGTTTACACTGACAACAAACTTCAAAACCCGCCATTTTTGCTGTTGTTGTTGTTGTTGCTAAGGGAGTCATTTGTGAATAAATTGACAAGTGAACAACTATTAATAGAAAGAGCAAAAATAAGTGGTCTTGATTTTTATTTGTATGAATATTAAATAGAGGCAATTCTTAGATGATAATAATATTAAGTTTGAAGTACTAGAAGATGTTATTGGAAAAGTTTTGATATTGATTACTACCTCCCTTTTGGGGGAGTAATCCATTAAACCCCAGGTATACAGAGTTGCTTCCCTTGGAAATCAATTAAATTGTTTTGTGTTAATTTACACGCGGGTTTTGTATTTGAAATTAACAGATCATTACCGTATATACCCAATGAAAGCATATTATTTTATGAACGGGGTTGGTCTTGAGAGAAAAATCGAACTAAATTTTGCTATATAAACCCTTTTGAAATCAACAAAAAGCCGTTTTTAAACGCTTCCAAAATCCACCAAAATCAAATTTTTGAAGAAAAAATCTTTGTTTGCTTAATTTTAAGGTGTTATCTATCAGAAAAAACACAAATTCGTTAGATTTTGTGACATACGATAAATCACTTTCTGCAGGTTTTGCATGGTTTTTAGGCGGAGATAAGTGATTTATCGTATGTCACAAAATCTAACGAAACTGGGGTTTTCGGATAAATTACACCCTAAAAATAAGCAAACAAAGATTTTTTGTTCAAAAATATGATTTGGGTGGATTCTGGAAACGTTTCAAAAAATGGCTTTTTTGTGAATTCAAAAGGGTTTATATAGCAAAATTCAGTTCGAGTTTTCTCCCAAGACCAACCTCTCTCATCAAAAACTATGCTTTCATTGGGTACATACGGTAATCATCTGTTGATTTCAAATCTAAAACCCGCGTGGGTTTTTTTGGTATTTTGATGTAAATTAACACAAAACAATTTTATTTGATTTCCAAGGAAAGCAACTCTGTATACCTGGGTTTCATGGATTACTTCCCCAGAAGGGAGGTAGTAATCAATATCAAAACTTTTCCAAGAACATCTTCTAGTCCTTCAAACTAAATGTTATTATCATCTAAAAATTGCTTGTATTAATAATCATACATATCAAAATCAAGACCACTTATGTTTTCCCTTTTTGTTAATAGTTGTTCACTTGTCAATTTATTCACAAATGACTCCCTTAGCAACAACAACAACAACAACAGCAAAAGTGGCGGGGTTTGAAATTTATTGTCAGTGTAAACATTGTTGAATGGCTGTATTGTTTAAAAAGTAATCTCCTTTTGATATTGATGAGATTGAAAAAGATGACACAAGAGCTTTAGCTTTGTCCACGTTTACAAAGTGTAGGAAATATTTTATAGTGCAATGTCGTAGTGCTTTAGACTGATAGAAAAGTTGAAGGAAGGAGTCTCAATATGACAGATTGTTTTCCTTGTCACAAAAGGTGAATGACGTAATTATCCCAAAAGACAGCTGCAAATTAGAAAGGTAAGATAATGCTTTAAATGGTTTTCTATTAAATGGCTTGATTTCTTTATCTAATGTAATTGAAATATCTTCATTTCTTTGTGATGGGTGGGGTAATAATGTATTCTGCATACTGTATGTCTAATAAAATTCATTTCAATGGTTTTGGGCTACTCTTATATTAAAGAGACTCACTGACCATGCTTAATTTTTAAAAAGAGTATTTTTTTTTTTCATTTTTTACAAACATTTCTTAAAAAAGTCATTATGAAAGACATTTCACAAAATCAATTGTGCATGCTTATAGTTCCTATCAGTTACAAAAACACATATGGTCAATGGATTAGAAGAAACTTAGTTTGAGATGAAAATAAGCTTCCTCTTAAAGTAATATGTAAAGTATTTTGCTCATATTGTTTTACTATGTTCAGAATTATTCTACTACTAAATATGCCATATTATATTACAAGATCATTTCCCATAATGTTCATATCTTAATTCTTAAGCCAAATTGTCAAACTAAGAATTTCCTCATTCATGTTTGTCTTATGTTATTTGGATTTAACATTATGTCAACAGTTTTTCAGTTATATTTGGATACCTGACTCATCATTGATGCAATTTGATGGAGGGAGACAGACCCCTTACTTTACCATTACCCTTCAGGGCCGGTCAAGATAAATAAAACCATCCCCAATTCCATTACTCGGCGAGAGTCGAGTGCACTCATAAGAATTCAAATATATAGCTTCCACAATTTCAACAGATATGGAGAGGGTTTTGTAATTTAAGAGGCTTACAGCAAATATTTTTTTTCCACAATAATTCTATCTTTAAAGGAAACATCTATGCACTACTTGTTTGTTTATGTATAAAAAAAAAGAACTCATCTGCAATAGAGTTTGATTGTAACTTTGGTTTCTGATTTCTTTAGGGTTGTGCCCAAGTGACTCCATGAACATATCATCTACTAGCAATGGTCAGACTATCCTTTGATGACAGAAAGGTGTTCCTTATATTAAAGTCAACTAGACTAAGTAGGAATGGCTCTTTGTGCAGGTGGGTGAGTATTTATTTCAAGTTTTTGAATTATGAAGTATATTGAAAAATTTAATAATCCATAACATCAAAAACCTGGTGAATTCTTGTTACCACCTAATAATAAGGGTCCTGATTGGTTTAGTGGTTAAGGTGCTGGTGTTAGTACATGTACTTGGGGATCCCTTGTTCAAGGCCCAACATAGCTAGATCTGTAGCCTAATTATACTAATGAATCCAGGTGAGCTGTAACATGACTGAAACATTGTAGACACAATATCTTTCTCTTTATAAATAAACAAACAAACCACTTAACAATGATGGTTGTATGAAATAATGTGTAAGAATTTCTGAATTCATTTCTATAGTCATATCAAATAAACCCACATTTGATTTCTCCCAGTTGGTTTTGAAGACAATCATGCAGTCCATTTACATAAGGTTGATTTTCTATGATAGATTTTTTGAATTACAATAACACAATAATGTACTTTACATTCCATGCTGAAATTATTCAGCACTTGTCTTCTCTTTAACTGAGTCTGAAATATGTTCTTAATCTTATATTGACTTACTTATTTACCCATCATTTTTTATCTTATTCAGAAATAACTTGTGTGAAAGACAAGACAGACTAACAATGATGCTCATAAGAAGACATCTATTACAGAAATCAGCACTGGTGAGAAGTTCCCTATATGGTCTATCTTATATACACTGATAGCTTGATATTAAATTCTTACAGTTCAATGTTCTTTCATGAAGATTGGTAGACTGGTCCAAATTTGAAGTTCCAACAATTTAAAAGTATTAAACATGCAGTTTTTGTGTCATATTTTGAAGACTTGGTGATTTAATGAGATTGTTCATTTGTTTCAATAGCGTCTTGGGTCTTCTGCTTTTAGAACATTGAAATAAATATAACCTGTTGTGCTAGAAAGTTAAATAAAAAACACCTCCTCTGGTATGGTAGAATAAGAGGTATAATGAGAAAAGGAAGAAATGCTCAAATGACCAATGTCTTCTTAAACAAAGCTTATCTTCTATTGTTAAGTGATAAGTTAATTATATTAAATTTTGTATTCTCTCAGTATGCTAATTTGGGATGTTTTTGTGTGTTTTTTACAATTTCCAATTCCTGAAATTCACACCAAGGTCCAGCTAGGTCAACTCCATCTCCCGCACTATTAAGTTAAAGCTCTTGAAGGATAAAAATGAGACATTTTCTGCTTGTCCGCAATATGATGATGAAAAGAAAACTTTATCCGATCTTCATTAAACGCTATGAAAATGTGTTTTTTTTTAAATCAATCAATATTAACTCAAAATATAAGTGTTATGCCCCTTGAATGATAAAACATTGACATTTTATCCTATAGAAGCAGTTTGGGGACAAATCATTTCTTCATACATGTTGCTGTAATTTCCAAAATGATTATCAAAGACATTTTTATTTTGGTAAATTAAAAGAAGTCTATCGCCCCTTTTATTTACATATTGGAAAAGGTCCAACAAGGAAGGTGTTGTTTTTTCATGTTTACATAGCAACATAATTGTATTGCACTATGTTTTCTAACATGAGCTCAGTAATCAATCTAAAAGAGTTCAAATGCATTCTGTGAAAAGTCCAGATAGCTTTACTGGAGTCAAAAATATTGAATAGCAGTCGCTCAAATTTTTCATTTTATGCTTTCTACAGTACTTGTTCCTTATGCATCGGTCGGATATGAAACACACAACTCTATTTTCTTGTGTTTTTTTTTTTAGTTTAAACAAATTTTTATGTCTTTGTGTTTCATTTCTGAGTAAGTTGCATCAAAAATCAAGACAAAAAAATGCCATTTTTGAATTATTTCATTTTTTTGGTTTCCATAGCAACACATTTTAAATGATTTTCTCATTTTGTAAACCATTTCATATATTCATGGATCATCTTTATGGTATTAAAACTTTGTTTACCAAATTAAAATGCATTTTGTTGCCTTTTATAGTTAAAATAGAATGATTTAAGGTGGAATGACTATTTTTATTCTTGTTGTTAGGGTACTTATTCCTTTTTGAGATATCTCAACAAAGAGGAAAAAACACGCGGATTTTTTACATGATTTTTGATAGAGGAGATATCCTTTAACTGTTTGATCACATGAGCTTTCTGTATTAGGTTGGTATTGGGAGAAAATCTAAAATGAAATATGTCAATTTTCCAAAAATACTTAAAAATAAAACAAAATGCAAAACCAGTTGAATCTTGAAATGACCTCTGTAAAAAAGTATAAAGTAGAGCAGCAACATTTATTGAAATTTGTTTCCACAAAATGATATTCTTGGTAACTGTTATAGCAAATTTATCTATTTCCTACATTTTATGTATGTATTTTTAATGTGAAAATGACCAAAAATCCCTGATTCTTTGCCATTTCTTGCTAAGAAATGGTCAAAAATAGAATCTCCCGTTGCCATGCAACTGTCACAGAAATTAAGAAATATTCAGCCAAACATAGTTTGGTTATAAGTGCTATACATCTGGCTAAAAATTTTGCAATTCTGTCACCATGGATAAATCACCTTCTGCATGGTTCTGAAAAATAGCTGTACTTGAGACAATGTTTTATAAAATACATATCTGGCACACAGAATAAATTCTGGGGAGGAACATGTAGAGTAATAAAGAATTGCAATGGATCAGGTAGTAAGTGACTTGCGTGATTTAAAAGCCACTGTCAAATATTTGCTGACCGTTTTTAAAGGCACAAAAAAGGAGATGAGTACAAATAAATTACTGAAAATATATATGGAGTTATTTTATTATGATCATAAAAGGCATGAGAATTAACTTACGAATGCATTAATATCCTATTTAATAGACTCCTTTAACATAAGTTATTTTGTGCTTGAACTATATAGTTGTCTCCAATCCAATCATGTCTATCAACAACCTGTTTGTTAACATATTCAAAATAACGAATTCTGATTGGTCGATTCAATCATGTGTGTATCAACTGCCAAGGTCAGGGGTGAAGAATCACACAATCTGAATTATTAAACTGGTTAATTTGGGTTATTTCTTGTTGGCTCTCATGTTTAAGTTGTGCTGATGGGTTTTTTTTGTGATAACTATTTGAATCTGACCACAAGTTTATCAAATAATATAGTTTGATATAGCATTAGTCTCCTGGTATGTGCCTTTAATAGAAACAGAATCAGTATTTAGTAATAGAAGTAATTTACTAATTTACTAATCCATCTATAATTCATGATTATACGCCTATCAGATGAAAGATCTTTTAACCCATTCCCAAATAATTTTTTTTCGACTGTCCTAAATTGAAAGAGTTCGGAGACGACATTTCAAAATGTGATGAATTTAAAAAACATTCTTCAGATAGAGCAGAAAACCTTGGGGAAAGTTAAAAATACTCTCCTTTTCCCACGATGTTATCTAAAGTCGTCTGCAACAAAGTAGTCAAATGCCGTTAATGTTTGGAAAATTGTTAAGTTAAAGACGTTCTTGTATTAAAGACTTTCTTCTTACGGACGGAATGATACCCTTATTATCAAGGAGTTGGAATAAACTTGCGAAATAATTGCATTTTTAAAAACTGAGTACGGTATCTTGTCGTAACCACAAGCCGATCACAATTTTGCATGTATCATGACTTGTGCAACGTCCTTAAAGCTTTTGTTACAGTTCAATTCCTCGTTTTTTCTATAGAGCGTTTCGTCCATGTCTATCAACACTAGTCTATAAGTATTGACATGTTTTATTGTTACCTTATCTGATATCTTATTTGCGTTTAACCTTTATATTGACTCTTATTAATGTTATGAAACTAGACTTTTAACGGGAAGGATATATGGCCGTGCATCCTATCAAATTCAAGTTGCAATTTAATATTCCGTTATGCAAGAACAATCATTCCTCAAATACTGAGCATAGTCCCACTTACGTTTGCTTTATAACATTTGCATGAGAATAATTTCATTCTACGATTGCTCACGCCAATGTTAACACTTTCGATTGTAATGAAAACACATTAATCCGCTAAACCGTTCTATTATCTTCAGCGAACTTTCCGTTGGTATGTTGGTTTGTAGCTTTGCTCCTGGTCATGTAAAATGTCAAGAAAATGGAAGGTCAGACGTGTGAATCTTTCGCGTCATTGCGTTTTCGGGATCACCATAATTTAGAAAAGATAATTTAAAGGTAAGATATGCATGGTGTGCGATACAATGTCACATTTTGTCTGTTGACTGTGTAAAGTCATAAAGAATCATATCATATTGGGACCGATACGATTCTAACACACACAAACATGCATATAGTGTGAAGTACTTGTGACGTACTGGTAAAGTATTGACACGTTTATATATAGGAATATATATATAGCTGCAATGGGCGCTGTTCATATATCATTCACCAAAAGAACAGCTAATTTCTATTATTGTTTTTAAATATAAGGATACAGTCCCAATTTTAGTACATGTCGTACTTGTAGCATCGATGTCTAAAACCGTACCATGAATCTTAATTATAAAAGAAGGAGAAGAAGAGAGATAGATTATAATTTTATTGACTCATACGAACAAACATACTTTGTCTCGTAAAATATTATGCCAACATTAACATTCAAACATTTAAACACGGTAACAAGAAACATACATATCTAGGTATTACTTCAATATATTACTAGAACATAAAGCTTCATAAATACATAACAAAATATCTTAATTTAAATTTGATGATATACATTCAAAAAAATCTATAAAAATAGCTGCAAAATAAAATTAGACAATAACAACGCAAGCATAGCACGGCTGTTCTCTACGTTCATTCAAGAGTCATATACAATTTGAATAATAAAGAAATGAATGTTTTCCTATTCAATAAATTCTAATAACTAAAGGAATTGAGTCACAAATGAACGAATTAAATGATAACTGTTACCATTATTGGACCTTTAGAAGTTTTATTTCCAAATAATATGGAGGTCAACCCTAATGTCAAATGAATCACAAAGTGTACACCCTCTATTGTTGTGTTTGTTTCTTTCTATCTCTGCCATACCCCAAGAAATCAATAAAAAGATAATGGGAATACATTCCTGTAATGTGCTTCCTGAAATTTAAATCAGTTGTTTTTAATACCTTTCATTTCAAGGATTCAAGTTTTTGACCAAAAGATATTTAATGATAAAGTATCTTTGCATCAAGATCATTAAATCGAAAATGCCATAAGTAAATATTTGCATGAAGTTGTGCCATAGAACTATAAGCTCGTTTTTGCTTAGAGCCATACTTTCGCTCATTAACATTTAAAAAGTAAAAGTTCTAGAATAATTGAAAATTAACTTAAAAAAAACTTTAAATTCCCTTTTACAGACGAATTGCGACTGTAACACGTTCACATGATGCTTTTAAAAGAGTGAATAAATACTATGAGGTTCGTTTGCAATAAGCTATGAAACAAGGTCAGCCAAGAAATGTTCGGAACCAATAAAACCCAAGAAATTCTCCATTTTGAATGTTCATTTTAAATGACAGTATTTTTATGTGTTTCACGTGATATATCTAACCAGGTGATCGCCACTCGTTAAACTGAGCGCTCCGTGCTATTTTAGAAGTAACTCGAATGTAAACAATGAAGTTGATTTGGTGGGCACCCACTTTGTGAAAATAGCTCTTTAAACAGTGCAGGCGTTATGTTGTCATGATCCTATGATTTTTCACTATAATTCAACATATTCTATCACTATTTATAACTCATATTTCCCAGTTTTGCAGTTTTTATGAGTGCTAGTATGCTTCTAAGATTCGTTAAATGTCTGGCATACCCCACGCCAATGGTTCCCATTACAAGTTTCATGATTGGTACGTTTACAAACATGTCTTCGACTGGAAGAAATACAATGTTCCAATGAAGTTTACATTTCAATGATTTTGTGTAAGTACAAAACCTCCGCTACGCTTAAAATGATGCAACAGTAAAAGGAAATTGGTTAGTTTTGTATGAGTTTGAGATACAGAACGTCTGTTTTATTTGATGTTGACGTCAGTGTGTCTTACAATACAATACATATACGGTATATAAACTTGAAAACTTTACGACATATAACGTCGGCATTGGGACTTGAAACGTCCGCTGCGAAATACGTTTTATCGACGTTGCAACATTTAGCAACAACAATGTCATCGCGTTCTAAAAGTTTACAATCATAACGGCTTCATGCTGTTGCTAACATAGTTACCTATCATAATGATAAACCCCGTAAATAAATAAACAAAACAGTCAAGTATTTTGAGCATAGACTCTTAGTATCTATCATACTTAACGGTAGAAAACACATAATCCGCCATTTTGAACTTATTCTAACGTCGGATTACTTCGATCGATCTCGGAATAAATCGGTGTGTTTCGGAACTTTTCGCAGGAAAATGAATATTTGCGGCACTACCAGATTAATACAGCCAACGACCGAGGTAATCCGACAAAAAATGACTTTCAAAATAGCAGATTATGGGTTTTCTACTTTAAGGAGAAAGGTATGATATTAAAATGCAATTTATTAATGTTTTCATTAAGGGCTATATATGGAAAGGCATAAGATACTTCATATTATCTCTAGCTTAACATTGTTGATTAGATTTAAGTTAAGTTTTCCAAAAATTGACCAGCTAAGCGTAAAGACTTACTAAAATCACATGCTATCTTTTTCTTTTTTGAATCGGTTAACGATAGTTTAAATGTTTTATGTAGGCGAAGTATGATAACGTGTTGGTATCAGCTGTGTTTTCAAATTCCGATTAGATGGGAATACAGGTGTAAAATGGTATTCGGTTTCAAAAGCACTCTGCAGGAACATTGTGTAAGAACCTATATTATGTAGACGTATCATTGCAGCTTCAAAACTCTTTCTCCGAATGATGAGCAGAAGTTCTTTACCGTGTGAGTGGTATTCTATGTTTTTTAATAGGAACCAATGGAAGTTTTAAAAGGTGCGTGGCGTCGAAAGTTTCGATAATCTTCTTGATATGAGAACCAGTTCTGAATAAACACATATTTTATGCGAGTGTCGTTATATTTGACATCTTTTTCACGTACGGTGCTATTATAGACATAACTTACACTAATTGTATCAAACAACTTAACGATTACTTTATACAAGTACTTAAAATAAACACCGTTACTATGTTCATATAAAATGGCTCATGCATGGGTGATTTATTTAGCAGGATGAAGTTCCAAGACGGTGCGAAACCTAAATCTAAAACCTTGTCCATTATATACTAATTCTGGATCCGGACCACAAAATGGTTTTATACTACCTAAAAGAACTTGCAATCCGTCTTATGAATATGAAAAACGTACAGCATCATCAGTAGAAAATCATAAAACAGTTTAAGATCATCTAAGGTAAACTTATCATTTGTATCAGACATGATACTCTCATACATAACATTACTAATAGAAAAATATATAGATGTGATATCACATTGGTATTTAACACTAGCTTTTACATCTTTGTTCTTGTATCTATAATATTGATTTTTGTAAACGCTTCAAGTTGTATCAACTGGAACCATACTCTATTTTGGGCAAGCACTACCAAACTCTTTTCTAACTTCAATGAATGCACGATAAAGCCTATATATATAAGTACTTTTTGAATGATTGAATTGAGAATGAAAATGTAATCGGTGGTGCTTTTACCACTTCTAAATCCAAATTGACAGCGTTGTTACAGTGTATATTCTCCATATGATGCGACTAAGCGGACTTGCCACAGTTTCCAACAGCTTCGTCACTTTTTGTCTGTTTTTCTAATGGTGTAATGGTACCTCCTTAATACCAAATTGTTGATAAATTGTCGTTTTATACATACTTCATAAATAAAATGACACATTATTTGGTCATTCTATTACGTGATTTAACCTACTGTAAGAAGACACTGTAAAAAAACAAACAAACGCAATATCAATATGACAAGACTCCAAATATCAAATAAAAAAAATATGCCTCTTGCATATGTAGAAACGGTAAAGTCATAACAATTTGCGCTATGTCTAATAGCTCGAATGTTGCAAACTCCTAGTTTACGATTACCATTACATTAACAATATTTTCTGCTCTCTGATCGATAAATTCGTTTTATTGATGAACTTGCATCATTATCGTTATCAAAGGTTGTGAACGGCATGTTGTTTCCTCTACTGAAAGGATCTCCACCACAGGAACTTGTAAGCCCATTTACGTAGATTTTGTATTTCAAAGTCGGTCCGTAAACGATGAACGTGGAAAAGTGAGCGTAACCATTCAAAGTTACCCTGTCTCCAAAACTTTCGACATAAATATAGAGTTCACTCGGTTGTGTGGTCAGTGCATGGATATTGTCGAGGCCCAGCCAATACTCTCCCGTCCTGTTACCAAACCCGGACACGTAGTCGGACCAACCCTGGTAGAACTCCTCGGATCCATCTTGTCTACGCTGTATGACTGTCCATCCCCCGTTCTCCATATCACACCATGTGTCAACAGGATCTTGTCCTGCAGGCTGTATTGTATACACACCGTCTGATGAAAGGCCAGCTCCCAGAAGGTCAAGGCAATCGGCTTTTGTGGGAATTGTGCTCCATTTTCTTTTTTCATCGTCCTCGAATACCTGAGTTAAAGAAAGACATAACCTGGAAACCAAACGCATGACGATGTAAGGTAGCGAAAACAAAAAGGAATTGTTTTGATATGAATAAAACATGTATTTAATTTTGGAAATATTTTCTTGCCTAAACAATGAAACAGTTAAAAGATTTTTTTTTAGATATTTTTCAAAACCATTTTTTCATAAACCTTAAGAAAAGTAAATAAAAACTGTAACTTAAACGCCTCACTTAAATGGTAGCGAAAAACAAATAGCATTCGTTTTGATGTGTATGAAACAATATAATTCTTTATTTTTTGTTTTTACAAAAGAGGCAATCATGTTTTCACAATACATTTTAAAAACTTCAAAATGATCAGGAAACACACACGGTGAATTGATATCGATTGAATTATCTAGTCAATGTACATGAAAAATAATTTGTTTCATTGAAGATAAAGCGATAATGATAATCTATTTTGATATGCTCTAGTTATGCTTGATCTTATCCTTCTGGTTATTTCTGTACTCTATTACACTAATCTGAAATGCTACGTCTATATTTCATTTCAGTATTCAACCTGCTTTTTGTTCTAATCTTCTCTTTTTCTTTTACGTAACTTATATTTTCTCACCATTTCTGTTTTTTTATTTGTTACTAGAATACATTTTGTTGTTTTATAACATAAAGGAATATTGCCATTACCAATGATGTAACTTATATATCAGAAGGGGAGAGCTGTAACTAAAGTTAGAACTTGTCGCTCAAACCGTTTGCTGACTATGATTTTAACTATATTTCAAAATTAAGACTATGTATACTTTGGCAATAACACATGTTTAAAGAGCTCATGTATATTGATATGCTGAATGTATAGTTAAACATGATCAGCGTCACATGTTATGCGATACCAGTTTTACAAACTTCAGAGAGGAATTGTTTTAAAAGTCCCTTTGGAACTCCGCAAGAGTGTATATGAAGTCCGAAAATACTTTCTCTGTTCGTCAGGGCTTTGGTTAGTTGCCCCAATAGGAAGCCGTGGTATTTTTGTCACAGATGAAGCTCATCGCTTTAATAGGTTAGGTGCTTATGACATTTTAAATTTTCCAGACTCAGGTTATTCTGCTACCAAAGATTCTAAATTAAATTGAGAAACTTAGTAAAGGTAATTTGTTTTGTAAATCATTATTGTTAAAAGATTTACCTAGTGGATTATCAAAGATCTATTCGTTGTTTTGTTACATAACACAAACAAATGTTCTATTGGTATGTATGAAAACTTCCATAAATTGATTTGATTGATATCGTACCATTTTAAATGCTTTTGTAAAACAAGTTTTATGTTATTGATCGCATACTTGTGGATATCAATATGTCGAGAGAATTAAAGAAGGCTAGCCTTGTATACTTGTCTTTCACTTAATACTTGCGCTTCATTTGCACCTGTTAAATGCGAGCGATTGTGTCCTTTCATGTCTTATATTCTAAATCGTAACAAGTACCTGTTAAACTAACTGGAATGGAAATACTTGAAACCACAAGAAATGCTGTATCAAGTTATTTGAATAAAATTGGCTTCAAGTCTGAGGCATTAACTATTTAGATAAAGTATTAAATGTTTGTGGATTAAGCAAGTCATCGGTACCGCCTGCCTTTTTTTCTAAAAAAAACTTTGAACAAAGAATATTAACTGTTCTAATCAAAACGATATTCTGACCATAACTAATCATCAAAATTCTTGAAAAATAAAAATATTGAATCATTACTGAGTATTGCATTTAACCTTAACACAGATATATCATATTTCTCAACAGGTCGACTTTGGCCAAATTAAGATGTTCCCACCACGATTCATTGGATAAAAAGGAAAGACACGTGTTTAAAGAAAGAGAGAATATGCCTAATTTTTAAAGCTGATATTATTTTGCAAAGAGGAATCTTTTTTTCTTTTATTACAGAACAGAAAATAACATAATTTATTAAACACATATTTAGTATACTGTCCCATTTAACATAGTATGTACAAACTAGTTTCATATTTTTGCTTTCTAATAAAGGTTATAACAGATACGAGAATCAATACTTGATATAGAAGAGTGAAAAGATTATTCCAAAAAGAACAAAGTTAAAATTGTTGTGTATTGTAATGAACACTTAAAAATGTTTGACGAGTGCCAAGTGCTGATTTTATGTATTTTGTCAAAATAATAAACATAAGTTTCATCACACGTCGACATAAGAGCGGTAGACTTAGAACAAAGAACGGTTTTCTATAGTTATAGAGGACAACAACTCCTTTTGATTGACATAAAAAATATGTCACGAGAATGGGTTGTTATCAGGTTGAAAAAACTAGATACGATGTCGTAACGTCTTGTGGCTGATATCTGGGTTGCCAACGACGTTACGATTCCACGCTCATCACTTGTTGGAGCAAAATCATTTTCAACAACCACATGATAGATAACCCTCTTATGATAACCTTAGCATAGTATTGTCCAAAATATCAAACAACGGCTTGATAGAAGCTTGAATTTCTTAATTAAGTTGTATTTCCTAATTGTTGTTGAAATTTAGTGAGAAACAAACCGTTAGTGGAGATTTTGATTTTATCGCAACTTCTCGCACTATCTGCTTTTAAAATATGGTAATTACCCACTGAACACATAGCATTCATCCAATGAAAACATATGATTTTCCCGACTTCTTCACAACTTTACTACAACTTCCGAATATGGAATACTGCTACAGATTTAGCTCCGCCCAATTTGACCCAATTTGCTTGTCACTTGTTCCGGGATAGCCCGAGATATCCGCATGAATCTGAGGTATGAGATTATATGTTAATGTTTAATCAGGCGAAGTTTTGTCGCATTTAGTTGCCTCATTTTTTAATTATCGTAGCGGTTGCGATACACAACCGGTCTGCTCCAAAGAGTTAAGAGGGCGGAATTATTACCGTGTCCCAGACAGGCACGGTAGTAAAATTACTTCTAGAAAAAAACGAGCTGGGAGAACGAGTTTTTTTTCTACATGATAACAACCCATTCAAGTGATATTTTTTCTATAACGATCGAATGGAGTTGATTTTTCTATTTATTTTAATCCAAAAAATAAATTCTATTTGCCAAAAGTCTCATTAAACGCCAAATGAAATATAAAATGGGAGGAGCAAAGCAGTTAACCACGCCGATGACGTCATTCACGCGTCTCATGACGTCATTCATGCGTATTGATAGCAAACATGAGAATACAAACATCATAGTGCCGTATGCAAAATTGCAGCCATGACTTTAGGTAAATAAAACGAGTGGTAAAAGAAAGTAGGTCCGTCAAAACGGACATCGTCACTAGTGAGGATATTCACTGTGACAAAAATGAAAATTAATACACTGAGAAATCCCAGTATTTCACTGATAGGAATATAATAAATTGTTTTCTGATTATTTGAAAGGTTAAATGGACCGGTGACTTAAATACTTGATAGAGAATATATATGGCAATGTGCAATGTACTAACTGCCATTGTTATTACTAGGCATTCTTCCGTAAAAATGTTAATAATAATTCACTTTCTATTTAAAATTGCAAATTAACGAAACAAAACATACCTTTGCCAAAAGATCGAAGTATCCATAGATGATTTCCGGCTTGCTAGGATCGTCCTCTGTGGTATTATCAACTTCCCTATTACAGTCAGGCCCGTAGTTGGGCATACGCCCGTACGCCCGGGCGTATCATCACTTTTTGAACTTGAAAAAAATAAATGTCTTTTAAAGTCCAAAAATGTGATAAAAAACAGAGCCTAAGGGGGGGTAGGGGTTAATGCTTAAGAGTTTGTCAATTATTTTCAAAGATTTTCAAGCTTAGCAAGAACAATTAACATCGCAAAAACAATAAGTACTACAATGCTACGTGCGTTCATTGAATAAAAAAAGTACAGCGAAGGGACAGTACTGTACTCGGTGAATCTAAGTAGCCCCCTTACTAGCACTGCATCAATCGTATCAACTCGGCATTCCCCGTCACAAGTCGGTAGATATACCTCGTAGGCAGTACATGAATACACCAGAAATCCTGGGGTAATTCGCTTTATTTCCGGCGGATAACGCAAAATGCACATAGGCATTAAATATGTATTTTAATATACACAAATTGGTTATATATCACAATTGAATAGTTTGTTTACCCTTTTCATTAAAGATGATCATATCAACACATCTTTGTTTCATATTTTGTCAATCGGCTCTTTTCGGATATCCCCGGCTTGTTACGGGGATTGCCGAGTAGATACGATTGGCCCTTCGTTGCTGACCTACTTTCAAAAATGGCTCCCCATTACCTCCGAGGTTATTTTAAGAAATGGCCGAGGTGTTCCGAATGAAGAAATTGCCGAGGTGTTCCGAATGACGAGGTGTTCCGAATGATCCGATTGCAGAGATAATTGCCCGTTTTTACATAATCTCGTTTGCAGAATTATTGTTTGTTCCTTACCGATACGAGTCAATGTTTGTCGTCCCTTCTTTGTTCTTTTCAAAGTAAGTCAGTTTTGCCCATCTAAAATGCCTTCAACGACAAGATTCAGCCTTTGCCCATTTCTCCACAAATGTATTTTCCCTTTACCAAACGCCAAAATCTCGACTGTCCCAAATTCAAATAGTTTGCAGACGGCACTTCTAAATTTGATGAAATTGAAAACTAACCTTTTGATAGCACAGAAAAAGTTGTGGTAAAAGGAGAAATTGCTCGTTAAGAGCAATTTCTCCTTTTCCCACAATGTTTTCCAGAGTCCTCTGCAACGAACTGGTGACATGTCGTAATTGTTTGGTAAAGGGTTAATTGAATAGCTTTAGATTACTCATCGCGTGGCAACCTGTCAAACAAGAACACGGCACCGTAAATAGTTTTAGAACATTTTCAACCAAGATCAACAGTACGTCACCACCATGCCCATTCGAGATTCAATATTCAATATTTTTTATTGGCTTAATTAAACTATATACAGTTTATCATCAAGTCAGAACAAATGTTTAACATTTTGAAATAAAAGGTAACCATGTGATCATATATCATCCTAACGGGTTTTTTTTTCGAGCTGTCCGTGCGTCCTTTTGATAACCTAGCTGAGTTTCAGGGTTCAACCGGAGAGCCAAGATTGAACTTTACAGAACGGAAGAATGCGAGTTCGTAAAAAGTAGAATTGGTCAAGATACCATATAGTCCATTGATTCGAATTGGGCTTTTTATCATTTAATAGAGGTCTATAAAAGGCACATTCCCATTGGGAATTTTTTCAAAATTTTGCAGGTTTCTCAGTCAAACCAGCTTTTTTGGTTTCCAATTTCAGCGATAAAACTTCCCAACTGAAACAGGCCCGGGCCTCTTCCTAATTCAAGGAAAAAAGCCACGGAAATGTTATTCTTATGGAAATGTCAACAGGTTCGGTCCATTGAAAGCATTTGCACAGTGATTAAAATGCATGTTGTTCAATACCAGAGCGCAGGCAATATTTCAAGGTGAATAAAATACCTTTATTTATTTATGATTTTATGGTAAAATGGTTTCCAAATACATAACCAACGAAATATGTGATATTGTTTTTACAATGGTAGTTTCAGCATGAATAACCACGGTTTGAAAAATTGATAACTTCATACAATGTATATGCTAATGTTAACGCTCATGCAATTGAAGAAGCCTTTTTCTTCATATATTCTCATCGTTCGAACAACACGCTACAGCAAAATGTAAGCCGGGCATTGTAATGTAACTGAAAGAGTGTTGGCGCGATATAAAACCCAAATCAAACAAATTAAAGGTAGCTGCTTTTCTTGACTTTTTATGATGACTTTGGTTTTAAAAGAATAATTCCACAACTATTTATATCGCAAAATATTTACCATTCTTACTTTAAGCAAAAGCAAAAAACAAAAGAAAAAACAACAGCAACACTGCTATGCGCTACAGTAGGCCTAGACAATATGTAGGCCTTCGTGCCGTAAAAATAAAAAATTTGATGGGATAGATAGCACTTTATTTTTGCATTTTTAACTTGCATTTCCCAAGTATGAAAGCTTAGTTTACACACAATAAAAACCCGCTTGGTTGCGAAACAAGATCTATATGACTGTTCAATAATTGCTTCAGATTTATTGTTATAAGCAGAGACATAGATAACTATGTCTCTGTTATAAGCTTGCAACATCATACTAGATTTCACTCTGACGAAAGTAAAATTGGCCCTGAAGAGCATACTTCCTTTTGATACAACAGTTGTGCATAATTATCTGGGGTTGCTTTTGAGAAGGACCTGAAACAAAACCCTAACATGTTAATGCTTTAATTGTTTATGTTGTTATGAAACCGATCATGTTTTATGGATGATCTATATTGAGTTAATTGAAGTCTTTGTTTTTCATAAATCAATATATTCAGAAGTAAAACTGCATTGTAAATGATATCACTTTTCGTTTACCGAGCACAAAACTAAATTTACAGACTGTTGCTGATAGTATTTAAGTTCTTTATGTAGAATTTGAAAACTTGCACCAATACTTACAAAAGTGCCCTTAAATGTTGTGATCTGCCATAAGTTATCAAGAGTGACTTTGAACAAGCTTTAACCCATATAGTGCTGGAACTGACTTCATGCTTATGCAAACAGGTTATATCAAGGCCAGCCTCCAAAGTAAATTCGCAGCTGGCCTGTGATCTAACCTGTTTCCTACTCTGGGTATCCTTCCTCAACACAATTAAGCAGATATTTAAGGTTTTGGAAAGCAGACGACACACACAAACCTGTTTTTAGAAAATTACCCAGCATTCTAAGGGTTCAACTTCATTAACAATCGATGTAAAAGAAATAAGTAAATAAATAATAAATATTATTTTTAATTTACGGTAGAACATACGTCCCTCTGTCCTTACGTAAGAGAGATAAACAAAGGAGATTTGAGATATATTGTTTAACATTGAGTAATGTAAATAAAAATAAACAAACTTGAATTTTATCTATTCCGCACTTTTAAAGAAAGTTTCAATAAGCAAAACCCGCTTGGCATTGATCAATCGAAGTTCTAGGAATTTTGACATTATCAGGGATATTTTTACTTTTCTCACAAAACTTTCCATAGTCGTTTGGAAATGACCTGATACTACCCAGGAAAGATTGGTTAACCCATTACCAAACAATAACGACATTTACAGACGACTCTGGAAAACAATGTGGGAAAAGATGAAGTTGCTCCTAACGAGCGATTTCTACTTATCTCACAATGTGTTCTGCCCTATCGGAAGATTGCTTATCAATTTCATCACATTTTGAAATCTCGTCTGCAAACTCTTTCAATTTGGGACAGTAAAAGAATTTGTGTTTGGTAAAGGTTAAGGGTTTGATTGATAGGACAGAGTACCAAAGCCCTCTAACCCTTTACCAAACGCCAAATTCTCGACTGTTCCAAATTGAAAGAGTTTGCAGACGACATTTCAAAATGTGAGGAAATTGAAAAATGATTTTATGATAGGGGGTAAACATTGTGGGAAAAATGGATGATATAAAACTGAGAAAGTAAGTTCTCATAATTGTGATACAGTAACTCCAATGTCACGTGATAAACTCACATTTACTTATTTGGTGGCAAATAAAGTACATGTAATGGATAAGATGATCTGATGATTCTTTCCTAGAGTGATACATATTTTCATACTTGGTTTAGTAAATTGTTGTTGTTTCGCTTCGCAGGTGGTGTTCAGTGGGAGTATTTCGAGAGATCGTATTATACGCTTCACCACTCATACCTACCGTATACGGAGGCAAAGGTATGTGTATTCAAATCCCATTGCATCTACTGTCTACCCTCTTCCCCATCCTGTGGCCAAATGAGATTTCTACTCGTATTCTACCACATCCCATAGCATCTTAGCAACTCATTCTTCATCCACCTTACTCACCTACTCATTGGTTGTCCCGTCTCATCTCCAACGCATTTTCTCTCTTCCGCTTTGGATCCCTACTCTTCTCTTTCCTTTTGCTATTTGCAATTTCACAATCCTCCTATTCTCCTTCTCCGCTCTTTCTCTTTCCATATCTCATATTCCCCGGAATTCTATTTCAATATCATTTTCTTCCAGCTCCCTACATGCTTACTCTCTCGTTCACTTTGGATCCATACTGTTGTCTTTCCGATTGCTATTCGCAATTTCAAAATCATCATCCGGCACAGGGCAATAATTCAGTGAAGAAAATTAAATATCCAACACGGAGAGATACAGCCGTGAAGAAACATTAAATATCCGACACGGAGAGGTACAGCAGTGAAGAAACATTAAATATCCGACACATAGAGATACAGCAGTGAAGAAACATTAAATACCCAACACGGAGAGATACAGCAGTGAAGATACATTAAATATTCGACACAGAGAGATACAGCAGTGAAGAAACATTAACTAGACAACACAGAGAGATACAGCAGTGAAGAAACATTAACTAGACAACACAGAGAGATACAGCAGTGAAGAAACATTAACTAGACAACACAGAGAGATACAGCATTGAAGAAACATTAAATACCCAACATGGAGAGATACAGCAGTGAAAAAACATTAAATACCCAACACGGAGAGATACAGCAGTGAAGAAACATTAAATATCCGACACAGAGAGATACAGCAGTGAAGAAACATTACTTAGACAACACACAGAGATACAGCAGTGAAGAAACATTAAATATCCGACACGGAGAGATACAGCAGTGAAGAAACATTAAATATCCAACACAGAGAGATACAGCAGTGAAGAAACATTAAATATCCAACACGGAGAGAAACAGCAGTGAAGAAACATTAACTATGCGACAAGGAAAGAAACACCATCGAAGAAACATTAACTACCAGACGTAGAGAGACACAGCAGTAAAGAAAAACAATTGTCCGTCACGGAAAGAAACACCAGTGAAGAAACATTAACTATGTGACAAGGAAAGAAACACCAGTGAAGAAACATTAACTACCAGACGCAGAGAGACACAGCAGTAAAGAAAAATAATTGTCCGACACGGAAAGAAACACCAGTGAAGAAACATTAGCTATCTGATACGGAGAGATACAGCAGTGAAGAAACATTAACTAGACAACACACAGAGATACAGCAGTGAAGAAACATTAAATATCCGACGCGGAGAGATACAGCAGTGAAGAAACATTAAATATCCAACACATAGAGATACAGCAGTGAAGAAACTTTAAATATCCGACACGGAGAGATACAGCAGTGAAGAAACATTAAATATCCGACGCGGAGAGATACAGCAGTGAAGAAACATTAACTAGACAACACATAGAGATAAGCAGTGAAGAAACATTAATTAGACAACACAGAGAGATAAAGCAGTGAAGAAACATTAACTAGACAACACGGAGAGATACAGCAGTGAAGAAACATTAATTAGACAACACGGAGAGATACAGCAGTGAAGAAACATTAACTAGACAACACAGAGAGATACAGCAGTGAAGAAACATTAACTAGACAACACAGAGAGATAAAGCAGTGAAGAAACATTAACTAGACAACACGGAGAGATACAGCAGTGAAGAAACATTAACTAGACAACACAGAGAGATAAAGCAGTGAAGAAACATTAACTAGACAACACAGAGAGATAAAGCAGTGAAGAAACATTAACTAGACAACACAGAGAGATAAAGCAGTGAAGAAACATTAACTAGACAACACAGAGAGATACAGCAGTGAAAACACATTAAATACCCAACACGGAGAGATACAGCAGTGAAGAAACATTAAATATCCGACACGGAGAGATACAGCAGTGAGGAAACATTAACTAGACAACACAGAGAGATACAGCAGTGAAGAAACATTAAATATCCGACACGGAGAGATATAGCAGTGAAGAAACATTAAATATCCAACGCGGAGAGATACAGCAGTGAAGAAACATTAGATATCCGACGCGGAGAGATACAGCGGTGAAGAAACATTAACTAGACAACACGGAGAGAAATAGCAGTGAAGAAACATTAAATATTCAACGCGGAGAGATACAGCAGTGAAGAAACATTAAATATCCGACACGGAGAGATATAGCAGTGAAGAAACATCAAATATTCGACAAGGAAAGAAACACCAGTGAAGAAACATTAACTACCAGACGCAGAGAGACACAGCAGCGAAGAAACATAATTGTTCGACACGGAAAGAAACACCAGTGAAGAAACATTAACTTTCCGATACGGAGAGAAACAGCAGTGAAGAAACATTAAATATCCGACACGGAGAGAAACAGCAGTGAAGAAACATTACCTGTCCGACACAGAGAGATACAGCAGTGAAGAAACATTAAATATCCAACACAGAGATGTATAGCAGTATCAAATATCCTATGAAGAGATGTCAGCAGTGAAAAACTATTATATATCAGACACTGAGAGATAGAAAAATTAAATTGCAATAGTAACAGACTTGCAGACATAAAATAAGTTGTTAGTAAAAGAGTACTATATCAAGACAATGAAAATTACTTGACTTTCATACCATTTCCTTTGAGTTATATTTGATTCGAACTAAATCGAAAGAGACGCCTGTGGTATTCCATCTGAAATTTTCTGGAAAAGAGGAATGTAGACATCCTTATCATTTGTCGTTATAAGGATTTAACATAATACTTTCTTATATGTTTATTTTCTACCTTGTAAAACAGGGTTTCTTTCGTTATATACAACTGTTAGCAACCTAAAACTACAACAGTGTATCAGCAAAATTTGCCTTTAATCAGACCAAAACAATCGATCAAGACAAACAAGGTGCCCTCTTGAAGAGTCCTAGTCCAAGATATATATATACATATATTGTTATAGCCTCAAAATCCTCCATTGATGAAAGGGAGATTATCCGCGCGTGTAACCAAATACATCGCTACCACATGTTATTTTCCCTTGCTCTTTTTGGAATTTGTTAATACTGCATTATTATCCTTTTCTTCCTGTTGTTAAATATCGAATATGCGTCAGTTTTGTTGAAAAGGCAAAACAGAACACTAGTTACGAATCACATTCATAGTATATTCGGTTTAATATTCATGACAAAACCTGCTTTATGGTTGCAATAGCTATAAGGACCTCCTTTGAGGAGAATAGTTTGGTCGTATGTGTGATTGCCAAATTCAACCAGTTTTGTGACCCTCCGTTTATGAATGAACACCCAACAGCCATACCGATGAGAACATGCATTTAAACACTTTTAACACTAATTGAGAAAACTTCAATGCTAATATGTCAATGCTAATTTTATCTACGCCCTTCGTTGCTATAACACAGTGATCCTTTGCAAGCATGTCATATATTACAACATATAATATATATATATATATATACAGACTGAAAAATACAGTGTTGTAAGAATTTCTACAGTATGGTATGGGCATTACCCTTTGGGAAAGTAAAACCAATTTCTTTTCACTGGAAGAACACACTGTCGAGTGACCCAAAAAGTCGTAATCTTTCATAGTAAAAAAACAATGTTGGCTTGGTCGAATGGTAAAGAGTATTTTGTGCCGTCTATGGTTCACGAGTGCATCTGACATTGACGCTTAAAGCGTTTAGAGACAATCAATCTTCCCATATACATATGGGAAACGTACACATAGCGTACATATTTTTCTTGGAGTGGTTCCTTGTGTAATAAAACAATCTGTTCGATTATAACAGATAATCCACTGAATGTTTCGCGCCATCTACTAACACTTCTTTATCTTAAGGTCGGTAAATTAACACTGGAGCAGGAAAAGGTTAGTGCAAAGTGAATTCAACTGCTTTATAGATGTTACAAACATCAGAACTTTCGTTGTAATGGAGCTCTACTCTTCTTCTTGATATACTATGCTATGATTGACTACATGGACGCCATTATCCGTTCACAAATTCTAAAACAAACCCAGGGTGAATGGTCGTTTGTCGCTCTTTGTTGAATTTCCAAGCATTTCGGGGACATTTTTATTAAAAGAATTACGGGCGGTTCCTGATTCATCTTCCTGGTGATGTCATGGAGACGGAAACATTTTTTCTGCAACATTGGACCCATTGACTGCTGCACTGTTGCTTTACGGGACGTCATAATGTCATCCATGACTGACGATGTTGAAAGGCTTACCTTAAAGCGATTTATAAAGACAAATAATGTACAATTTGATATTGTCATTATGCAGTCAAGGTTTCACATTCCCTTCGTTTAAGATAGAATACTCATTATCAGCCATTTTGAAACGAAATTTTTCGTCGGATTTCTTCGGTCGTTCTCGATATACAGTACATCGATCGTGGCTCAAACTATTCGGTGTAAAGCGAATAGATCCGACACAGAATGATGTACGAGTGAAGTTTTCCGACGAAATAGTTATAAAATAGCAAATTATGGGCATCTACCTCAAGGAGGATGTGGGACTCATTGACTGGACATGGGCGATGTGATATGAAAGTGTCTTTCTGCATAATTTTTAAAATTCATAGCTTATTGCTCATACTTTATTTTTGATGAAGCTTCAACAAGTCTCAAAGTTGGCTTCTGTAGAGAATACTTTATTGAAACGACATGTTAAGTCTTATCTCTGGGGCACTGTTCTCCTCACCAGCTTTACAGTTGTACACGTGTCTTTAATACACGAGTACACATTTCCTTTAGAAGTGGGCTTACAATGTCAGGTATACTGACCACCAGGCCTCATTTACCTTGGGAAAAGATGTAGAATAGTGACCATGAAAAGATCATGAGTGGCAATGAATTATGTAGAACCAGTCTCCGTTCCGCGAATGGTTCACTATTGGTAGATACAAAGTCAATGTTTGACAATGAATTCATGTAGAACTAGTCCATTCCGTTCTTACTCGGAGACGATACGAATACAATCGGGATGTGTCCTGCTTCGCCGGAAACACCCGAAGCAAACCCGAGTTTTCTCCTTTAGATAAACTGGAAACCACATGTCTTTTGCTAATGGACCGTTCCGCGAATTTTCAAATACTCGACGGCGCCTAGTTACTGTTTGGAACGGTCCCAATCGTATCTACTCGACAATCCCCGTAACAAGTCGGTAGATATACCTTGTAGGCAGTACATGAATACACCAAAAATCCTGGGGTAATTCGCCTTATTTCCGGCGGATAAAGCTGCTCGGAGAGAGCGGTATTATCCATAAAACTATAAAAGCTTATTAACATTATTATATATTTCTCATACATATTAAGCCCCCAGCTTCTATTTTTCAAGTTTAAATGTTATTTTTGTCGTTTTTATAAATGTTTTTCAAAGACGGTTACCATGGAAACTGTCATTTTACAGAAAAACAACTCGTCAACATATCCTCTTTTTGCATTTTGTATTTCAAAATTAAATTTTACTTCACATACAGAAAAATGAGAGAATTCTATGAAAGGAATTTTGAAATACCTTCATTTTTTTTTTGCAATATTCATATCAATTTTTATTGTTTTTTGTCAAATACAAACATTTGGAAAAACTGATTTGGATTACAAAAATTGTTCAAATTGTAGTAATTTAAAATACCATTATGTAATGAAGTATTGAATGTATGAATTCATGTTTTTTGTGTTCATAATCCTTCCAGAAATCATCTTATTACCTTTGAAGATGGTATGGTCATTTTGACATTTTTGCCCCAAACGGTTACCATGCAAACTGTCATTTAACAAAAAACTAACTCGTCGACCTGCATTTTTCTTTTCATTTCTGAATCCATTATAACATTTTGAATAACATATAAACAATTCTATGAAAGGATTATTTTTTTTATAAAACTGTAGAACTATCGTATAACATGCAATTTGTTAAAAATGTACCCAGTAATATGTTAGTATTTCGTGATTTTGATATAAATGTTTCTCATTACTTTATCATACCGTCATTTACACATTTCTGTCTGTCAGTTGTCTCCGAAACCTTATAAATTAACACAGCTGGGGCTTATTACCATGTTATTTGGCTGATGCAAATCGAAAATGATACAAGATTTTGTAGACAACTGCTTTGTACGTATCGGCAGTTTTAAATCAATGCAGAGATGGATCTTGTTGGGCAAGCATTGCGTCAAAACTTAGCCATGAAAACGAAAGAAATAATAAAAAGTATACAGGTTAACGATAAACATGAATTAATAGTCTTCCTCTATCGATTTGAGATTGATCCACACTAATCCGAAATTCTAGGCTGATTTAAAGTCATTTAAATCAACGCAATATTGTTAAAAAAAAGTCGTGATTAATTAAATCATTTTACTTCCATGACTGATTTCTTTACAGAATAGTACAAACCCCAACAAGTTGGCCATGATAGGCCATGTCCAAAGTCTACGGGGTTGTCGCTGTACAAACCGTTCAAATTGGCATGGTGGCAATCTTTGTACCACCAGGCCCCATGGAACATTTCTGCACAGTGAACGCCATCGGCAGTTAAGAAGACATCGTTAGTATTATCAAAAGTAGAGAAGGACATGTTGTTTCCTGTTGAAAATGGATCTTTCCCGGTACAGGGGTTCGTTAGCCCCTCTACATATATTTTGTATTTCAAAGTCGGTCCGTATACGACAAAAGTAGAATAGTGCGCGTAGCTACTCAAAGGTACCCTGTCTCCAAAACTTTCTACATAGATATAGAGTTCACTAGGTTGTGTGGTCAGTGCATGGATATTGTCGAGGCCAAGCCAATACTCTCCCGTCCTGTTACCAAATCCGGACACGTAGTCAGACCAACCCCGGTAGAACTCCTCGGATCCATCTAGTCTACGCTGTATGACTGTCCATCCCCCGTTCTCCATATCACACCATGTGTCCACAGGATCTTGTTCCGCAGGCTGTATTGTATACACACCGTCTGATGAAAAGCCAGCTTCATGAAGGTCAAGGCAATTGGCTTTAATGGGAATTGTGCGCCATTTTCTTGTTTTATCGTCTTCAGAAACCTTTGGAAAAATAAGAAAGTTAGATTTGAATGCCTTATGCTTACAATTAGCAGTCGTTTTGATATCAATACAGTAGTGCTCCCGTATGAGTTCCCGAAAACAGTGTATATCATTTGAATGTTGTTTGTATCGTAACGTATCTGATCCCAATTGGAACCGTAATGTATCATATCGCAGCGGATCGTATGAGACAAAATGAACATAACGTATCGTATTGTTTTGGTGAACGTTTAACGTAAAACGTGTATCGTAAATCAGATATCATAGACCGTATATCGTAAATCGTATTTCGTAGAGGGCTTGGGTATGTTGACTGTTCAGTATCTATTATTTATTTTACATGTAAGAGAAAGTCCATATATTCGTTATTATTTCGTTTCTATGTTAAGACGGACCGGATACGTTTTAGTGCCGACCGGAGAACATCACAACATGACAGTTTCCGTTTTAAGGTCACGCCATTTTAGTAGGCATGTACATATATAATACATGTTAATCATCCAAACTTCCTAACGTGCATCGTAAATTGTATAACGTCTAAAGAATATCAGATATCGTAAATCAGATTAAGAACGTATCGGATCGTATCGAATCGATTCAGACAGGTAACACGGACAACATTTCGAATATCGTAAATAGCACATCGTAAATTGTTCGCATTTCTATATCGCGTATCATGCGTTAAATGTGCGAGCTCATGCGACATCACTACTGTTACATATTTATGAGTTTGGAACCCAGCTTAAAAAGGGTAACAGTAACAACATAGATATTTGGAGTCTTTTGCATAAGAGTGACCAGCTTTTCATTGCCAACAGTGTATCATATTCTTATTCTTTTATTGGAAAAGATACAACATTATAATTAAATTTGTTGACCAGAACAAGCATTAAATGTTGAGAACAATGTGTTTTATCTAGAATGAAGCAAACATTACTGTGTGCATAGAATACTCCAAATGACGGAAAACAGGAGTCTAGAAATGACACTAATGGCTCAACGATAGAAGAATAAGTAATGCATTTAAACAAATATTCCAAATAAAGCAATTCAAGCTAAATGCATTTGATGATAATTGTAATAAGTTACCATAAATACTAATACAATTAGCATTACAGAGACAAAATATTTAATTAATATAGAAAATCTACATAAAGCTATAGAAATTAAAGAAGCAATAAGATCGCCTAAAGGAAATAGAGGCTGTGGATGTGATCATTCATATTCTGAATTCCTCCTTGATACTCGAGAAATAATTGCTCTTTATAATTTTAAAATATCTTATAATGTTTTAGAGAGTCGTGTATATCCAGTTGCCTTGTTTAAGTGTTTTATAGCGCACACATTTAAAAAGGGAGACCGTGGTGAACTATAGAGGTATGACAAAGGTAGATCTAACAGAAACTTTTCTCATGAAAACTGATTACTCAGATATGATATATAACTAAATCTGATGTCATAACACATTTTGCAACAAAAATGAATCTGTTTATGTATCTTCAATGAATTTAATAAAATCATTTAATGCCGCAAGGCACGATTCCCTCTTAAAAACGTATACGGGAGAAGTCACTGTGCACATAAACCGCGCATGTCACTTTCCATTACTTTCATTATTTTACCTTAGGTTTAATTCAAGTTGAGTAGTCTTCGTATAAAAAACAAAATTACCGCTGATGTGTCAAAATGAGACATAAATAGCCGTTTCAGATGTCGTTGCGATGGAAAAGTAAATCAGGTCGCTTTATGTCAAAAAACGTTCAGAAACAATAGAAAATGTCAAGTATTTTGCCAAGTTATGTTTACCGGAGTGTGAAAATGACTGCGTAATTGAAGTCAACACTGATTCGGACAAATCATTTAGGCGTCATTTTATTCAGAAACGTGTATGGTTTGGCGTCAATAGTTTTATATTTTCTGTAAGCATACGTATTCAGCTAATTGAATTAGAAAGAAATATGGACACATTTCCTTCGTTAGATTTTTTAACAGACGAAAATGTCAATATTGTGTCTGTTTATCGACCCTTTGGTTTAAGTTTTTAAGCTGTGAATTTGGTCATTTCCCCCATTCTCCCCCCCCCTTTATGAACTGATCTTTGTATCTGTTCTACTCTAAAATGCTAAATGATAATATCATCTTATGAAGATTTCATACCTTTTTATGGTATTTTATTAAAATTGTTGATGATCATTGTCTGAACATCATTATTTATAGAATTATAGAGTAATGGTCCCTGAAAAAGCTGAAATGTGTAAAAATGTGCATGGTGACCCCTATTTTTTAAAACAAACTTTTGTTTCATGTATTCCATAGGACATATTTACAAAAAAGGAACAAATTCTCTGCGTAGAATCTTACTCCAGGATATGTCTTTAAATGGACTTGTTAATTGTGGTTAAAGTAACAAAAAGATAAGCATTATCCCTCTTATATGAAGTATGTAAGACAGTAGACAGTACCTGTTTGGGAAGTGGAGTTCTTCGTTTTGCGCATTATATACGTTTAGCATTTTATCCATGTATGCTGGATAATTTGTAATTGTTTGATGAATTAGAATTCTTTTATGAATTAGCATTGACTGATTGCCGCTGCTTAATTTTCAAATGATATTGAAATGCTTGATATTTCATTCTATATGCTTCTTGTATTCCTATTTTGTTTATCTGTTTGTATTTCAAACAGATATGCTATCATTTCTGCAAAAAAGAAGTTTGAATTAAACCGAAAAGAAAAATGAAGTAGTTTGCTGCCTGGATGGTACAACGGCATCAGTGTTAGGTGAAATACAGTAATAGTACGTATGTTTGATATCCGTCTACCAACTTAAGATTTGATATCTTAACGAATAGATAGCATTGCAATCCTATGTTTTTATTTTTTGAATGTTAAATCACCGTTATGGTATACTAATTTGACTGTTAATTTTGGACATGTTTTCTGACAAGGATGGAAACTATAGTATGCAATGTAATGCGGCTTATCTAACCGATATACTTTCTTATGGCTATTATAAATATAATAGGAAATAACACAAACCTCCGCCAAAACATTGAAGTGTCCATAGATGATTTCCAACTTGTTAGGATCGTCCTCTGTGGAATCATCAACTTCGTTATTACAATGACAAGCTTGATGCTCTTGCACAAAATAGAGAGACGTACTTGTGAGCTTGTTCGTACAACTTGCTTGGGTACAGACAATTCCCCACTAGGACAATAACCCACTAGGACAATAACCCACAGGACAATTACCCACTGGACAATTACCCACCGGACAATACCCCACATTTGTGTCAAATAGGACAATTCCCCACTTGTAAAATGAAATGGTCATAAAACATTTTTTTTCTCTAGAATCTGAATTAAAGAAGTATTAAAATATATTTTCAAACCATTATCTTCAAGTTACACATGAAAGATTATTTATATTACAATAGCCAAACAAATAACACATGGTTGAAAAAAGGTCAAAAGATTGGTCCATTCACAAATCTGTTTATAATGAGAATGAGGACAATTCCCCACTTTTAATAAATAATAGTAATAAAATATATCTTTTGATATGTTCATGAATCTTTACTATTGAGGCAATGGATTAAAACTAATCAAAAATCAGTGATCATGGATTTAAGCATATTATTTGTGCATAATGTAAATGTAGAAAAGATTGAATTGCAATTCAACTATCCTTTCAATAATTATTAACCCATTTATCGATTTAGGCAATTGAAAACAGACTTATTGATAAATTTATATTTTGGTAAGCTTTATAATTTTGGATTTGGATTGAATAAACGATTGCTTTGCTCCACACCTTTAATCATCCTTTAGCTACACCTTGATAACGAGGTCTTAAATTGATATTTGATATATCAATAATGTACATGTTTTTCAGTCTGTGTTGGATTTTCACATATCAATTCTTCATTTCTTATTCTTTTAAAATTGTTTTATCATCCCTATGCTTCCTTATATTTTATTCCATTAGACTCCACAGTCCATCTATTTAAAATACGTAAGCATTTAAAAATCAATATTATGAAAAAATACAAAGAGTCTTTTAATCAGAATCTTCAATATATGCAAAGTAAAGTATTTCATATTAGTTTAAAATTTTTAATCAACTGTCCAATTAATTGGTCATTGATATTAACTTGATTTTTGCAATACTACTGATAATATATTGTTACATGCATTCCGTACAATTCTTTCAGTATATATTTTTGCATACAAAAAAAGGAACAATGCTTCAAATCTCTATTTTGATAATTTTTTACTTTTATTTTCATTGTTAATTATTACAGATAACGTAAATAACGCAAAATCTATGTTATAAATAAAAAAACATAATTTATTTGAATAAATGTTTTATATCAAATAGTGGGTTATTGTCCCAGTGGGCAGTTGTCCTAGTGGGGAATCGTCCTAGTGGGGAATTGTCCGGTGGGTAATTGTCCTAGTGGGGAATCGTCCTAGTGGGGAATTGTCCTACACCCCAACTTGCTACACATGCTACAAAGGAACTGGTGGTTGACGTATCCGCGATGATGCGTTGGTTCAAGTCGCGGCGGACTCTAACAAACCGTACACGCGAAATACTCTGAACTGGTTTAAAATTGTCGGCATATGCGATTTTTGCAAAACAGAGCCAAATTATCACAAATCTTAATAAGATAAGCATTGTACACCTCTGATACATTGGCTACACAACTGATTTACGCCTTCTCAACGTATTAAAACAACGTTTCCAGTCCGTAACATTTAATGTGTCGTCGACAAGGTAGGTCTGGCCAGAGACATAGATAACAGAGATTGGCAACTCCGGAATTATCGCCAAACGCGTGCCGCGAGGTTCTGCGAGATAAGGAAAGTGCTTACCTGTTTATCTGTTGTCACGGGAGATGTCAAGCGAAATTGATACTTCTTTATTACAGTAAAATAGCTTTGTTTTGGTTATCTGAAACAACTTCTGGACATTTTGTTTTATTTTCATTTTATTAAATTGATTTTATGTTAAAAACATAACATAAAGTTCCAGTAGGCCTTCTTTTTCAATGACAGGCTTGATTACCATGCAATTCAGAATTGTACTTATAACGACAATGTCTTTCAAGCAAAGGTTTGAATAATATTTTGTAATAAATCAAGTGACTCTATTTAGTTGCAGTTAATAACCAAAGCATGAACTTTCCACTAAATGATAGTTTTCGTCAATACTAAAAGATTGCTTTCTCACTTCATTTCATTTATTCTGTGTCGTAAAACTGTTTACAATGCTAATTTTGTCAAAACAAAACACATTTTTCATCATGACATTATTTCAAGCCAAATGTTACAATCTAAGAAGATTAAAAGTATTTCATGATGTTAAAATGCATGTGATGAGAATTTTTGTAAAAGTGGTTTTAGTAAACGAAAGGACTTGTAAGAAAAAACTGACGTGCAAAGTTTTTCAATACACCTTTTACCGCAGATTCCTCTAATATTGATTGCAAATCAATAAGTACATAATTATTCTTAAACACGTAAGGGTCTGGTCTTATCATGCTGCTGACCGAAATGATTTTAGAAAAAAGAAATGTGAGCTTTTTGAATGTTAAACCAAAACAAATAGTGTGTCTTGCACGTTCGTTTTTATTATCATTTCTCAACGAGAAATTAAGTCAAAGCACACTACTTTTAAAACCAGACAGACGCTTTAAACAGAACAAATCCTCCCTATTTTGTTTTCGGGATCTTTAGGTCATTAAATTTGAATGAGGTGTCAGAGAGTGGACACAGGATTAGCGCCACACACTTCTTGTGTAATCGCCCTAGCATCAAAAGGTTTTATGACATCAAACTACATATTTTATGGGGTGGCAATTTACAATCATAGCCTGTATTGTCCACTACCGTGATTGACTCTATCACCCTTCATTCTTCAAATGACACATTTCACTTGACATATTTGCAAGCGATCGGAATTAAGAAGAAGTATGACAAAAAAGGAAATATCGTGGTGTTTCTGATTAAGAAGATCTATCCATTCTCTTTTGTCCATTAATTGAATGGATTTTCTTCTTCTTATATAGGAATAACACTTTGAAAATACGGGAAACTATAAAACTTAGTCAGCATTTAATACGGGATCAATTCAAACTCATTCAGACGTTTTCAGTAATAACACGTTTGATAAAATCCAAGTCACACAGTTTAAGTTTTAATTGATGCAAAAATGAAAGATTTTGATTGAAAATAAATTGGCTGAAATCATGATTATGCTTGTGTGGTAAAGCAAACCTAGTATAACTTCGTTATAAACACGACTATCACCATAAAAAAGCGGGCAACCATAAAACAAAAATAACACTTCAGGAAAATGTCAAGTATAATATGATCCAGTGCAGTGTTTTTTAGTTAAACTTGCTACAACTTTGTTATATTTTGGTTGGAAATCAAGATGGCTGAACTCATTAAGGTAGTAAATGGGACATATTTAGTACTCAATAACTTCTAAATGACAAAGCATATCAGACTGAAAATTTGGAAATCAACAAAATCATATTTTCCCATTAAAGTGGACATAAATCAGAAATGTTTGAATAAACCTCCATTAAAACATTTTACTTTGTACAAGTATGAAATATTTTGGTTGAACATAAAATGGCCGAAATCACGATCATGCTTGTGTGGTTAAGTAAACCTGGTATAACTTCATTATGGAGGCGAAGATTACTTTAAAAATCCGGGCAACCATAAAACAAATATAACACTTCAGGAAAATGTCAAGTATGATATGATCCAGTGCATAGTTTTTTAGTTTTACTGTGCACAACTTTGTTAATTTTTGGTTGGA